>CM065385.1:29295000-29620000 GCA_033060915.1 Euryodendron excelsum | reverse complement strand
GAGTATTCATAGCTTTGGTATTAGATTACAGTATTTTCACATCATCTTCATCCCATTTAGATTCAGGTTTAGGGATATATGTTCTATCTACTCTAATTGTAGGAGTTTTGGGACCATTTACCATAAGTCTCCATAGTTCATAGTCTACCGATTGAATATAGATTCTCATTCTATTTTTTCAATAATTGTAATTAGTGTCATTGAACATAGGTGGTCTATTTGTGGATTGACTCTCACTGAGAGAGCTTCCAAAATTGGTTGCCATGGATCTATTCCTAAGATGTTAAGCCTTAAAGCAAGAATACAAACTCTGATACTAATTGTTGGCCTAAAAGGCAACCCAAGAGGGGGGGGTGAATTGGATTTTTCAAAAATTAATGGCAATTAAGATTAATTAAAATTAATCTAATCAATATAATAGTGATCAATTTATATATAGTGCAATGTAATCAAAAGAAGAATAAAAAACAGAGCAGTAGAAAGCACACCGAGAATTACCGAGGTTCAACCACAATTCGTTGTCTACATCCTCACCCTAAGATCCATTGAACTCTTCCTCCACTATGCAATCTCCAATTACAAAATGGATACTGATTGACCAAGTGCTCAACTCACCTTTTCACAAGAACTTCTTTCCAAGTTCTTCCAGCCACCAAGTGGTTTTGTCCAAGATCCACTCAAATTTACAAGAGTTTTTCTTCCACAAGAGAACCCTTAAACTCTCACTTACAAGTGTATAAAGATATACAAATGAATTACAAACTCTCTATCAAGAGTGGATAGAATAATAAAAGCTCACACTATGAAGACAAGAAGAATGTTTAGATTTTTCAGTTTGATTAGTTAGTGGTACTTTTTTTTCTTATATATCTTGTCTATAAATGCAGTTGGAAGCTTGTATATAAACTCTTGTATTGATTTCGTCCGTTGGAGGTTGTTGGGGCTTATTTAATGCAACTCCAGTCCGTTATAACGTTAGAAAGACTAGCCGTTATCTCCCAGGTGTTGACACTTGGTTCCATGTGTTGACCAACTAGTCTGCATTTTTCAGATGTTGTCTATTGTCTCCATGTGTTGACACATCAACTCCATGTGTCGACACATCAACTCCATGTGTCGACACTTGATCATTCTGTCTTCAGATTCTTGGCTTTTATCTTCATGTGTCGACTCTTCATTTTTATGTGTCGATACATTGCCCAGAAATCTTGCTTCTATCTTCTTATGATCAAGTTCAGCTTTAGCACAACCATAAGATTTTCATAGAGTCTTCTCTTTAGGGTATAATGATCAATCAAAGCCTTCAATACATCAAGGTTGTTCTCTATTCAATTTTGGATTGAATTCTTTATTTGATAATCATCTTTTCTTTATTTCAACACTGTCAGAGCTTCACTCTATTAATGCTAAGCTCTTCTTCTCTGTTGCTGAGCTTTCTCTTTCATTGCCTAGCTATTTCTTTCACTGCTAAGCTTCAAGATGCCTCATTGCTGATATCTTCTCTTTGCTACTAAATCTTCTTTCTTTGTTAGGATCATTTCAATGAAACTTCTATAAGCTTAATGAAGTCTATCTTGAACACCTTCATTTTCTCTGAGTACATATCATCTTCATTGAGTCTTTACATCCTGGATAAAATCTTTACTTAGATTATTTGTAGAGATTATGCAATTTCGATGAATTCTCTTCTTGAATATCTTCAATCTCTTCTTCAATCAAATCATCTTTAACTGATCTATGCATACTTTGATGAAGTCTTCTTTTGAACATCTTCAATTCTTCAAATCCAAGTCAACTTCATTAAGTCTATGTATATTTGATGAATTCTTTATTTGAACACATTCAATCTCTTCGAATGAAAATCATTTGTTTGAAATTGGAATAGGTGTCAATGTTTTGTTTTGGTACATTGCATGACTCTTGGAGTACATTGCTTGATCTTAGCTTGTTGTGTATTCACTTTGACATATATTAGACTTAAAGTTAAACTTCTAAGTCTAAATTATGATCTTTATTAATCTGCACACTAAGCAAATATATTAGTAAAATAACACAAGGTTTAGTTATCATCAAAATTAACATGGGGATTAATCTTGAGTCAACAGAGGCGATTAGACGCCAAATTTCTCAATTCTCCCCTATGATGGGAGAATTGTTCTTTCAATATTGGGAAAGGTTAAAGGACCTTCTTAGTTCTTGTCCACATCATGGCTTTGTTAATTAGCACATCATCAACACATTTTGCTCTTTCATAACCCTCCAATTGAAACAATTTGTTAAGTTTATGTGTGTGGGGACCATCTTTGATAAGCAACCCAATGAAGCATTCAACTACTTTGATTATCTAGCCAACCTAGCATGTGATTGGGCAACCACCATGATCCAAAATCCTAAAGGTAGGACAACTCAACAAGGGGTGGGGAAGTTTTAACTCAATAAATTTAATGATTTGAGTGCTAGGCTTGCCACTTTGATAAGAAAGTTAAAGGCCCTTGAAGTTAAGAAAGTGCTTGCGGTTGAGAGTAAGGTGATTGTACTGTAATAGTACAATCAACGGCCTTTAACCGTTCTTTTGTTAGCTTTAGAATAGGCTTATTTGCTTTCTTTCAGTTAGGTATTTTTAATAATTATGATTTGGTTGATTTCTCGGGTTTTGGAAGCTAAAGAGCCTGAATTAGAGCAAGAATGATCAAAGTGAGTTCAAAGCGATCAAACCGGCGAATGGAAGTTGACACTATCACGGTATTTTGGCCATAACTTTTCACTCTGATATCCGATTGAGTTGATTTTTATGACATTGGAAAGAAGACTTCAAGCTCTACAACATTGCTGCTAATGCACCTTGGTTGAATTGGCTTCTTAAGTGGTCAAAACATAGCGACAAAAATCTACAAAGTGGTTGGGTGTCCCAACGGCTAGTTTGAGCGTCCCAACAGTCAGAGTTGTGAATTGTCAATTTGGCCTACCGTTTAGACCGTTTAGAGAGCCATCCCAATAGCCTGGAAGTTGAAATATCATTCGAACGGTGATTTCTACCGTCCTAACGGCTTGGGCTTTCCCAATCCGACTTGTTTTAGGACTCTTAAGTCTCTATAAAAGGGAGAACGACCCTAACTCATAGAGACTTCAATTTTTATCATATTTTTAGAGTTTTAGGAGTAGAATTAGGGTTAGAATAGCTAGGTTTTCATACACTTGTAATTAGATTCAATTGATTTCAATTTAATTCAAGTTTTTGTGATTCAAAGTTCAAGATTCTTCAAGTTCTTCATATTTATTCAAGATTTCGAGCCTTCTTCAATATCTTTAAGTAGTGCAAGTTAAGTTTTGGGATATCGGTTGCTTGAATCCTTGATAAAAACTCTTTGAAAACAAAATTGATTACGGATTCTCATGAACTTAAGAAGAATTCTAAACTGTTTTCACTGCGAAATCCTCCTATTCATTAACACTTTTGTAGTTGATGAATTGAGTTATAAAACCGAGATCAATAGCACAAATTCTCGATAATTGGAGCAATCCTTGCGCAGATTCTTTGTCTAATGCTTTAAAATCAAGTTTTTTAGTTCAGTTAGTTAATCAATTTTTTTTTCAAACCCAAATCAGATTTTTATTTTCTTTTTCTTGAGTGGGCTTTTTCGTGAGTTCTCGAATGGAGTGATCTCATACAACTTTTCAAAATAGTTCCTTGTGGGTTCGATCTCGTACTCATCATACTACATTGCGGCTGTATACTTGCGGTTTACATTGCACGTTGTTGGAGCGATCAAGTTTTTGGCGCCGTTGCTAGGGAACTAAGGCAAAAGGCATAAGAGTTCGGGCAATTCAAGACAAGCCGAATTCGCATTCAACAACTACATTGAAGTCGCCAACCACTCACGTTCGGTAACTTTGTTCCACTCTTAGTTTAGGATCCATCTTTGTGAGTATCTTAGATTTTTTTTTTCTTTTTTTTTTTTTTTTTTCTTTCTAGGTTGTGCATTTTTTTTTCTTTATTTTTCTCTCTAGCTGGGTAGGTTTCTAGGGGCGGATAGGTTTTGGTGCTATTTGCTTATCGGTGGTACTGTTTTTGCATACGGATGTAAGCACCCCATTTTTGACCGCTCGGCAGTCTACACTCCGTCCAGACTTGTTTTCAAGTCATTATGGACATTTTCCAATCGAAACCAATCCTCTAGTCCAAATTTCGTCTTTCCATCGCTTCGCGGGCCTGTCAGGCCCAAATAGAGGCAAAATGACCAAAATGCCCTTAGGGGCATTGTCCTTTCTTATTTCAATTACAATCCCTCTCTCGAGACAGTTTATTCCTCGAGACGGTCCGAGTAGCAAAACTACTCACAAAACCGTTAGGGTGGCGGAAACACTCACAAAACCGTTAGGGTGGCGGAAACACTCACAAAACCGTTAGAGTGGCGGAAACACTCACAAAATCGTCAGAGTGGCGGAAACACTCAAAACCCAGGCACGTCTCTTCGGAGACGATAAGACCCCTTTCCAATCCCTCTCTCGAGACAGTTTATTCCTCGAGATGGTCCGAGTAGCAAAACTACTCATAAAACCGTTAGAGTAGCGAAAATACTCAACCGTTAGAGTAGCGGAAATACTCACAGAGCCGTTAGAGTAGCGGAAATACTCAACCGTTAGAGTAGCGGAAATACTCACAGAACCGTTAGAGTAGCGGAAATACTCAACCGTTAGAGTAGCGGAAGTACTCACAGAACCGTTAGAGTAGCGAAAATACTCCCAAATCATCAACCCCGTTAGAGTAGCGGAAATACTCACACAACCGTTAGAGTAGCGAAAATACTCCCAAATCATCAATCCCGTCCGAGTAGCGGAAATACTCAACCCCGTCCGAGTAGCGGAAATACTCACAAATCATCAAACCCCGTCTGAGTAGCGGAAATACTCACACCGTTAGAGTGGCGGAAACACTCAAAACCCAGGTCAACACCAGTGTCTATTATCTCACTTCGGTGAAAAATGACCAAACTACCCTTAGGACCTTTTCCGAAACTTTTCGGTCAAGATGACCATTTTGCCCCTAGGCATCCGGATGCCCCAGGAACCACACCGGCTCTGGGTATCAAACCGGTAACCCTCTGAGAATACTTTTTATAGTATCCTCAACCTTCCTTTACCTTTCCGAATCATTCCGAGTCAGTTCCGGCCAACCCGGTACAAAATGACCATTTTGCCCCTGGAGGGCCGGTTTCCTTTTTCAACCACACCGGCTCTGGGTATCAAATCGGTAATGACCCGGGAACACTTTTTATAGTGTTCTCAACCTTTCTTTACCTTTCCGGACCATCCCGAGTCAGTTTCGGCAAACCCGGTGCAAAATGACCGTTTTGCCCCTAGTGGGCCGGTCTCCTTTTCCGACCACACCGGCTCTGGGAATCAAACCGGCAACCTCTGGGAACATTCTAAATAATGTTTCCAGATCCCAAGTCTTCTTCTGGGACAGTCTAAGTCTGTCCCGATAGTTTTCTGGTCCAGTTGACCATTTTGCCCCTAAAGGCCCGGTCGACCTTTCTGACACATCTTACCCTCACTTTTCAAGTCAAATACCTCCAGGACACTATTTCAAGTGTTCCTGCTCCTTTTCGGCCTTCCGGGTCATTCCCCGCTCCTTCAAATCATTCCCGGACTTTCCGGAATCACTCCTAGTGAAGCCAGGCTAAAGTTTACATGGTAGTCACTAGTACAGGCGCCCAAATCTAGTCAAAGATACGTTGCTTGCCGACCTTAATTGTTTCCTAAATGGCTGGCGCCACTAGCAATGGCGCCAAGCCAAAAAATGGCCTGGCCCCCCTCCTAGTGGCGCCAGTGTAAATTTTGCCCTGGCACCACTGCAACAGGCGCCAGGCTTGTCTTCCCTCTATAAATACAGAGCCTCGATCAACGTGAAAAGGGTCTGCAAACTTAACCTAAAAATCACACAATTCGATACACAGAGCTCGAGCACCTCAAAAACCCTAGCCTCCCTAGGTTTTCCAAACCCTAGCCACTATACACAAACCCTAGCCTCCTATACACTCATACACACCCCTATACACTCATACACTAGCCTTCAACCACTCTCTCAAGACTTGAAGAGCAGCCATCCAAAGCTTGAAGACAACCCTTGAAGACTGAAGGGTGAAGATCAAGACCGAAGACCGAAGACCGAAGACTGCACGGCGCACAAAATAAACAAGAAACAAGGTAGGCTCCCTATTTAATTTTCTGCACTTTCCCCCTCTCTCTTCTCTCTACAACCCACTTGGGTTTTCTCTATTTTAATCCCCCATCTCTTTCCACCCCTTTCTTTGCATGCTTGAAACAAGGGGATTCCCGGTCCATGTGTAGGATTGGATTTTGGGAGAGTCACCGTGTCGGGGGCTTTCTTCTAGTCTAACCAAAGACCACGTGGGTCCGGCCCCCTTGATTATGTGGTGAAGCCTTAACTTTGTATGTTCACGACCCCAAATTGCATTGTGCATATCATAGTCTTGCATCTTCCAAAAATTCGTTTTCAAAAAGTTGTTTTCAAAAAATCGTTTTCAAACTTGTTTTCAAAATTGCATCAAAATCTCTTTTTCAAAAATTTGTTTTCAAAACCACAATTCTAGGGTGATTCTAGCCTTTCCATGGCTAGGGTTGCTTTAGGAAAGTGTTATATTAAAAGTGGCCTTTTGGCCTATATTTTCAAACTTTGTTTTCAAAACCACTTTCTTAAAGTGGTTCTAGCCTTCTTATGGTTAGAATTGCTTTAGGAAAGTGAGATGTTTTTTATACTTTCCAAAAACTCTCTCTTCAAAAATCTCCTTCTAAATATCTCTTTTTCAACATACTTTCCTGAAACTCTCCTCTCCAAAATTGTTTTCAAAAACTCCTTTTCAAAATCTCTTTTTCAAAACTCTCTTTTTTTCAACTCCTTTCCAAACTCCTTTCCCCAAAATCCACTCTCTAAAAACGCTCCCTAAAAATCTTTCCAAAAACTCTCTTTTCCAAAATCTCCCTTCTAGAAATTTCCCCCTAGGATCTTCCTTCCAAAATCTACGTTTCCAAAAACACACTTTCCAAAACTCCTTCTCTTTAAAATCTTTTTCCAAAAACTCTCTTTCCAAATTCACTTTCCAAAAATTCCTCCCTAGGATTCCTTTCTAGAAAACCTTTGTTTCCAAAAACACGTTTTCCAAAAACTCTTTCCCTAGAGTCTAAGTCAAGCCCTAAAGCTAACCATTAGGAAACCCTAATTTTCTTTCCAAAAAAAAAAAACGTAATTTTCAAACTTTGCCCTAAAACTAGGTTTCCAAAATCTTTTGTTTTCTACATCAAAACTATACATGTTTTCAAAACTTCTTTTCTACGTCAAAACAATAATTTTCCAAATCTAGGGTTTCTAGAATTTTCCTTTCCAAATCCTAGCCAAATCCTACCTTCCCTTTAGGAAACCAAATCCAATCTCCCCATTTAGGAAACTAGATCCCGTCCTCCGTTTTAGGAAACAAAATCCAACCTTTCTCTTTTAGAAACCAAATCCAATCCCTTTCTAATCCAAATCTTTCCTAATTCCAATCATTCCTAATCTTCCACTTTCCTAAATCTTAAGTTTCCAAAACTTGAACATAAAAATCTTTCCTAAATTTTAAAAACTGAACTTTCGAATCTTTCCTAATTCAACCCTTTCCTAATTCTACCCTCTTTTCAAATCTTAACTTCTTAAACCTAAGTTTTCAAACCTTTCCTAAACTCAAGCCTTTCCTAATTTCAAGACTTTCTAAAATTTAAACCTAAAAACTTTCTAAATCCTAAATTTTCTAAATTTCAAATCTTTCTAAAATTCTAAGCTTCCTAAATTTGAAACTTTCTTAAGTTAAATCTTTCTAAACCCGAATCTTTCCAAATTCTAAACTTTCCAAAACTTCAAAATCTTTTCAAATCTAAAAATTTTCTAAATTCAAAACTTTCTTAATTCAAGACTTTCTTAAGTTGAAAACTTTCTTAATTCAAGACTTTCTTAAGTTGAAAACTTTCTTAATTCAAACATTTCCTAAATGAAAACTTTCCTTTTTCAAACCTTTCCCAAAACGAAACTTTCGTATTTTCAAAACTTCCTTGTTTTCAAAACTTTCCAAAATCAAAACTTCCCTTTTTCAAACGTTTCTAAATTCAAAACTTTCTAAATTCAAAAGTTTCCAATTTTTAAAACTTCCCTAAATCGAAACTTTCCTAATTTCAAAACTTTCCAAAAATGAAACTTTCCAAATTCGAAACTTTCCTAAACCTAAAACTTTCCTAATTTTGAACTTTCCAAAAATGATACTTTCCTAATTCGAAATTTCCCTAATCTAAATTTTTCCTAAATTCCAAGTTTCTAAATCTTTCAAAATCTTTCAAAATCAACATTCTAATCTAATCTTTCTTAATCTCAAGTCTTTCCTAGGTTTTCTACCTTTCCTAAGTCTAGGTTTCCTAAACCTCCATCTTTCCAAAACCAAGTCTTTCCAAAATCTATCTTTTCAGATCAAAGTCCAATCTTTTCAATTTCAATTTCCAATCTCCTATTCTAATCTCAAATCAAATCCAATTTTCAATTCAACTTCTTTCTTCCAATCCAATCTCTCTCTTCAAATCAATCTATCTTCAATCGGACTCTGGTCCGAACTACGACTGACCTGATTCCTCCAAAGGGATACGTAGGCAACCTTCATAGGTGCGGTCACAATACTTTTCAAACTTTCAATTCCACCCTCATGGGTGTGGTTTTCAAAATCTTCTCAAATCTCAAATTTCAATTTCAAAATTTCTATTTTCAAATTCCTATTTTCAAGTTTTCAAGCTTTTCAATTTCAATTCTATTTCTTCAAATCTCTTTCAAATCAAATCCAACTTCTTTTCAAATCTATCTTTCCATTCTCTTATCTTGCACTTGCATATCATGCATCATAGTTTTCAAACATTGTTTTTCAAAGTGAATAGGGTTGTCCATTAGTTAATTAAAGGCTCTCATAGGTGAATCTAGGGTAGATTGACATGTAGGTACCGAAAGGGCGGGGTAGGGTGATAGCTTAGTGCGTCTTCCCTACACGTAACCAACCTCCGAACTTAGATCACTGTTTTCAAAGACCAAACGGAGTTATTTTTCTAAAAAGGGCTAAATGTTTTCCAAAGGTTGCCAAACAACCTGTTTTCCTTAAAAACCCTCTCTTGATGAGATATTTTCAAAACCTTTTTCCAAAAACCCTAAGCGTAGTCTTCGGATTATTCTTAGTTTTAGGTGACCTAACTCACCTTAATCAAGTTAGGTGGCGACTCCGAATCTTTTTCAAAAGCCCTTTATTCAAACCAATTTTTCAATTCAAACCTAGTTGCACTCATTCTTCTAGGAGGGTGAGTTCTAACGAGAGAGTACAGCATTTTTCCCGCTTGGGTGAGTATTCCTTGAGTGCGAAAAATCTGGGCGCGACAACGGAGACTAGAAGTGTTGATTGGATTATGATAAATTGGTGGTTTATTCTATGGAGATTGGTGGTTCGGCTAGACTTGATTGCTTATGTATGGTGTGCTGAGGCTTGACGCCTAATCTATTTGTTGTATTGTGCATTTGCATGTTAGTTTAGTCACGAGACCCTAGTCGTAGATTGCAACGTGCAGGCATCCACACACAATCTCCATTCATAAATCATTCATTGTTGACCAACTTTGAATAGATGGCCAATCTCAACGGAGTCGATCCACCCATCATTGACCCACATGCTGCGGCTAATGCTTAAGTTGTGGCCAACAACCAACCACCATCGCCTAGGTCCCTTAAAGACTATTTGAATCCATCTAGGCAAAGCACACCATCATCCATCATTTTACCACCATAGCTGCCCCCTCTACACTTTAAACTGGGGATGGCTCAAATGATCCCTAAGTTTCATGGTCTAGATTCTGAGAAGCCTTACTAACATCTTAAAAACTTTTAAGAGATGTGCATCATATTCCTTGATAATACTTGCACAAAGGAGACTTTTCGTCTTCGTCTCTTCTCGTTTTCATTACATGATAGGGCTAAGACATGGTTTAACAATCTGAAGCCTAAATCTATACCTTCATGGGTTGTCCTACAAGCTGAATTTCTAAAAATTCTTCCTCGAGCGTAGAACCGAGGCGATTCATTACCAAATTTCCCAATTTTGCCCTAATCCACATGAAACTATCTACCAATGTTGGGAGAGATACAAGGAGATGTTTAATTCATGCCCACATCACGGTCTAGAGTCATGAAGAGTAGTTAGTATCTTTTACTCATCTCTAACACCGCAGTTGAAAAGATTTGTAGAGACCATGTGCAATGGCGAGTTTTACTCACAAACACCGGAGGACGCCTTTGACTTCTTCGACTTTTTAGCCGATAATGCACAAGATTGGGACACAACTGGGACTCAAAACTCGAAGTCCAAGTCCAATGCCTAAGGGTGTGGGAAATTCACCTTCAGAGAGGCCAATAAGGTTACTACAAAACTCACCGCACTCACTAGAAAATTAGAAGCACTAGAGATGAACCAAGCTAATTTAGTATCTAGTGAGCCGGTTAATGAGGTCATGTGCATGGTGTGTGATAGTAGAGTTCATGGGATCGACGACTGTCCTTTTATACCTGCTTTGAGAGAGGTTGTGCACGGTCAAGCTAATGCTATCAATTCTTATAAACCCGTGTCAAACCAAGGAGTTGGCAATCTATATGCTCCAACCTATAATTCGGGGTGGTGCAATCACCCTAATTTTGGTTGTCAGAATGACAGAATTGCTGTCCCTCAACCATTTTAAGCTCCTACACCTCCTTAGTACCAATCACCCCCAATGCAACCATACCAAGCCCCTCCACCCTACCAACCACCAAATAAAAGGTCACTTGAGGACACCCTTAATCACTTCATACAAAGTCAAGAGAGTGTCAATGCTAGAGTTGATAGAGCACTTGAACGTCATGGTAAAACTCTAGAGGAGATCAAGGGTCACATGACTCTTTTGACTCAATCTTTGTCTACACAAGAGAATGGTAGATTTCCTGCACAACCACAACCTAATCCAACTCATCAAGTGAACATGATCCAAACCATTACTAATCTCTTCCCCAAACATGAGCATGTAGAGTTTATCACCACCTTAAGGAGTGGAAAACAAATAGATAAATTCATCCCTTCCAAAGAGTTCGAGTCTATGGGAGAGTCTCCTAAGGTGAATGAAGAAGAGAAAGTTGAGGAGGAAGAGAGAGAGACCGAGAGGATAGGGAGTGAGGATAAAGAGATAGAAAAGCCAAAAGAGAATGATTTAGAGGTTCTTGCACATGCACCTTTTCCTCATAGATTTACTAAATCGAAACATAAATTGCATCATTCTGAAATCTTGAGATGTTTAAGCAAGTTAAAATCAATATTCCTCTACTTGATGCTATTAAACAGATTCTTTCTTATGCTGAGTTTTTGAAAGACTTGTGTATTGTTAAGAGAAAATTGAATGTGAAAGAAAAATCATTCTTGGCTAATCAAGCTATTGCAATATTGCAATTTAATACACCACCAAAGTATAAGGACCCCAATTATCTTATTATTTCTTGCATAATAAGTAATTATCGCATAGACCAAGCTTTACTTAACTTGGGGGCAAGTGTGAACTTGCTTCCATATTCTATTTATAAGCAACTAGGGTTGGGCAAACTACGTCCTACTAGAATTACCTTATAGTTGGTGGACAGGTCTATACGGGTTCCTAGAGGTGTGGTGGAGGATGTGCTTATACAAGTAGACAAGTTTTCCTGTCCCATTGATTTCATTGTGATTGACACCGAACCTATGGTGAGCTCTAGTGCTCACAAGTTGATTCTGGTCATTCTAGGTCGACCATTCCTTGCTACTTCTAATGCTTTGATCAATTGTAGGAATTGTGCGCTTAAAATTATTTTTGGAAACATGACCATGGAATTTAATATATTCAATGTGGGTAAACCATTAGGTAAGGGTGATGAGTTAAGGGACGTGAACTTAGTGCAAGATTGTCACACGAGACAAATACCAAAGATCTTCTAGGTTGGAACCATTATGACCATGGGGTTGAGTTGAGTTCCATTTTAAGTAAAGGGGCACATGCATCTCATTGCATACTTCTAGAGCCTTGCACTCCATATTTTGGTTTAGATTCGGGTTGAGTGTAGCTTATCCATGTTAGTGTACATTACTTAGGTTAGTTTTTCAGTTTTTTTTTTTTGTTAGTTTCTAGGTTTGTTTTGTTCTTAGAGTTTCTCCCTAGTTGGGGGGAGGGTGTTGTCCCACCTTGTTTTTCGTCCCTCTTTATATGTTTTCATGATTGGTCTTCTTTGTTTCATGCATTGAGGACATTGCATCATTTTAGTTGGGGGGGAACTAGTTTAGTTTTTGTTTGGTTTTGTGTTTTGTGTTTCTTTCTTCATAAAAAAAAATTTAGAAAATAGAAAACTCGAAAAAAAAAAGTTTCATGTTTTATCATACAACAAACCTTGTTATGCTTTGTTGAGTACTTTCAGGTGTTGGATCATTGATTCAGTATTCTTTCGAACACTTGGAGTTCTTCAGTAAAGATTTGAGTATCATATGGTTCGGTTCTACGATTTGTATTTCTCACACTTTTTCATATTCTTTTCTTGGTTATTGATTGTGAATGTGTTGAGTGTTATATTGAGGAACCGTAGCTATATTCATTAAACTAAGTTTGAGTGAATGATTGATTCACCTTTGCGTTGTGATGCATTGTAAGTTTTTGTCATAAATTCATTATAAGATGCAGCTTACATCGTTGTGAACTAGCATGCTATATGACATCTTATGTTTCTCTCTTGTGCATGCATATCCTTATAAGGTGGAGATTATACCTTGTGAGTTTAAAGCCTACTTATCGTATTTCAGAGTGATTTACATTTACTCAAGGATTCTTTGTTAATCTTCCATTGATTGAATAGTTTCGTTATGCTTGATTTTGATTTACATGTTGAGTAGTAGTTGGAGTTCTTGACATCTTATACTTTCTTAAAATTTTGACTTGATGTTCTTCTAATATTAGATTGAGGCCATTTTAGTCCTTTATAGCCGTTCATGTTTATTTCTTTCTCTCGTTACCTGTGTACACACAATCATGAAAAGTCTGTCAATGTTGTATGTCAATGCTAAGTTATTCCCAATAATACGAAGTTAATGCATTGCTTATAAGCTTGTGAAGTTATATAGAGTTGAAAAAAGAGAAAAAAAAAAAGAAAAAGAAAAAAGAGATGAAAAAAATTAAAAAAGAAAAAAAACTAATAAAGAAGTGAAGGAAGTTAAAAAGTCCAACGTTATGGAAAAATTAGAAAATTAGAAGTGTGTTTATTGATCATCATGTGTAGTGCGCAATGCATGTGTTGAAGTTCTATTACCACTTTCTCCCTCTCCATTCATGGCTCTTCTTTCACATGGCCTTAATGTAACTGGAATTGCACGAGTTATTAATTCCTTTGAGTATAAGTCATTATATGTCAATTCTCTAGTTGTTTTTTAAACCGTGAATGTTTTTTTTAGGAAGCTATGCCAAGTCGATATAGTTACGGTTTAGCAATTTTTGATGATTGGAATTACTCTTGTTACATGTCTTGTACACTTACTCATAAGATGAGCTTTCCATTGAGAGAACCTAGTATGTTCATGTTTTGAGTTGAGTATATGTCTTGTGAGACTTGAAAATCCAAGCATAAATGATATAATTGTGCATGAGTTTAAGACAATAGAGTTATATGTCATTGATAGTACACTTCAATTTGATTTCCTCTCTTCGATGCTTTATGCCTTTACCATGCATGATTCATGATTTAGGGAGATTGAAAGTTCTCTTGAATGGAGTTATTGCATGACTATTGTATCTTTGCTATCTTTTGACATGACATGAATAAATGTTTGTGAGTGTCATCACTATAAACTCTCATGAGACTACATTCGTCCACTACGGGTAACCTAGGAACTAGCAAAAGATTAATTGGGGAGTATGATTGTATTGTAATAGTGTAACGGCCTTTAACCGATCCTTTGTTAGCTTTAGACTAGGCTTATTTGCTTTCTTTTAGTTAGGTATTGTAAATAATTGTGAATTGGTTGATTTCTCAGGTTTTGGAAGCTAAAGAGCCTAAATTAGAGCAAGAATAATCAAAGTGAGTTCAAAGCGATCAAACCGGCGAATGGAAGTCGACGCTGTCTCGATATTTTGGCCATAACTTTTCACTCTGACATCCGATTTAGCTGATTTTTATGGTATTAGAAAGAAGGCATCAACATCTACAACTTCGCTTCTAATGTGTGTTGGTTGAATCAACTTCTAAAGTGGTCAAAACGGAGTGACAAAAATCTGCAAAGTGGTTGAGAGTCCCAATGGCTATTTTGAGCGTCCCAACGGTTAGAGTTGTGAATTGTCAATTTGGCCTACCGTCTGGATGGTCTGGAGAGCCGTCCCAACAGCCTGGAAGTTGAACTACCGTCCGAACAATGATTTCTACTGTCCCAACGGCATGGGCTTTCCCAATCTAACCCCAACTCATAGAGACTTTGATTTTTATCATATTTTTAGAGTTTTAGGAGTAGAATTAGGGTTAGAATAGCTAGGTTTTCATACACTTGTAATTAGATTCAATTGATTTCAATTTAATTCAAATTTTTGTGATTCAAAGTTCAAGGTTCTTCAAATTCTTTATATTTATTCAAGATTTTCAGCTTTCTTCAATGTCTTTTAGTAGCTGAGCATCTCTTGGCATGGGAGGGCAAAGATTGAAGGGTTTTTGGGCGATTTGATCCTGGTAAACATGAATTTCAATGTTTCAATCCCTCTTCACAATTATTCTTGTGTTCTTGAGATCCAACTTTTGAAATCAAGTCTTTTTTATTAAATTCTTGAGTCAGTATACACAAGTTAAGTCTTGAGATATCAGTTGCTTAAATCCATGATAAAAACTGTTTGAAAACAAAATTAATTATGGATTCTCGTGAACTTAAAAAGAATTCTAAACTATTTTCACTGCGAAATCCTTCTATTCATCAACACTCTCGTAGTTGATGAATTGAGTTATAAAATCGAGATCAATAGCACAAATTCTCGACAATCGGAGTAATCCTTGCTAAGATTCTTTTTCTATTGCTTTAAAATCAAGTATTTTAGTTTAGTTAGTTAATCAAATTTTTTTTCAAACCCAAATCATATTTTTATTCTCTTTTTCTTGAGTGGGCTTTTTCATGAGTTCTCGAGTGGAGTGATCTCTTACGACTTTTCAAAATAGTTCCTTATGGGTTCAACCTTGTACTTATCGAGAAAATTATTACTACATCGTGGTCATATACTTGCGGTTTATATCGCACGTTTTTGGAGCGATCAAGATTTTGGCGCCGTTGCCGAGGAAGTAAGGCAAAAAGCGTAAAAGTTTTGACAATTCAAGACAAGCTGAATTCGCATTCAACAACTACATCAGAGTTGCCAACCGCTCACTTCCGTAACTTCGTTCCAGTCTTAGTTTAGGATCCATCTTTATGAGCATCTTAGATTTTATTTTTCTTTTTTTCTTTTTTCTTTCTAGGTTATGAGTTTTTGTTTTCTTTATTTTTCTTTCTAGCTGGGTAGGTTTCTAGAGGCGGATAGGTTTTGGTGATATTTCCTTATCGGTGGTCTAGGGTCTAGTGGCAACCTCCTACCATTTTCGGTTTATAAAGAGTTTGGCCTTAGAGAGTTAAGACCTACCTGTGTGACCTTGCCAAATATTAGATAGGTTTAGATCTAGGGTCTAGTGTCAACCTCTTACCATTTTCAGTTTCTAAAGAGCTTGGCCTAGGAGAGTTAAGACTAACCTGTGAGACCTTGCAATTGGAGGATCAATCTATTAAGATTTCTAGGGGTATCATTGAGGATGTTCTCATTTAAGTTGATCATTTCAACTTCCTAGTTGACTTAATAGTCCTAGATATCTAACCTGTTGAAAGTTGCATGGCTCACAACTAAATTCTTGTCATTCTAGGTCACCCTTTCCCAACTACTTCAAATGCCTTTATTCATTGTAATAATGGGTTGGTGAAGTCATATTTTGGCAACACCACATTTGAGATGAATATTTTCTCAGTTGCCAAACAACAAGGGAAGTAGACTTGATAGAATCCATTGTCCAAGATCATTTTGAGAGTGAGTTCTTTAAGGACTCTTTAGAGAAAGCCATTGCAAGAAGTAAGCCTCATGGCTCATTTGAAAGTGATACCATGGTTTTGGGGGAGTCTTCTAATCTGAGGTTGGAGAGTGCCCAATGCATGCAAGTGGGTTAATGGACCCCTTCATTTGAACCTCTACAACCTAGTGCCACTAAGCCAATACCTTTCAAAGAGAAGCCCCTCATTTTGGATCGAAAACCATTTCCTTCTACTTTGAGGTATGCCTTCCTAGGTGAAGGAGAATTATACCCTGTGGTGATTTCCTCTAGCTTATCTTTAAGCCAAGAGAAGAGATTAATAGCCTTGCTTAAGAATCATAGGAGAGCTCAAGGGTGGACTATTGCTGATCTTCATGGGATTAACCCTCTTGTGTGCACACAAAGAATTTTCCTAGATGAAGAGGCCAAATCCATGGGCCACATGCAAAGGCATTTGAACCCCAACATGAAAGAGGTAATGAAGGGTGAAGTGCTTAAAATTGTTGATGTGGGTATCATATACCCCATCTCCGATTTTAAATAGGTTAGTCCAACCCAAGTGGTGCCTAAAAAGTCAGGAGTCACGGTAGTTTAGAATGAGAAGAATGAACTAGTCCCTACTCGAATCCAAACCAAGTGGAGGATGTGCATTGACTACTGTTAACTCAATGTAGTAACAAGAAATGACCATTTTCCCATTCCATTCCTGGACCAAGTCCTTGAGAGGGTAGCAGGTATAACATTTTATTGCTTCCTTGATGGGTACTCTAGGTACAACAAAATAGAAATGGCCCTACAAGACCAATCTATGACTACCTGTACATGTCATTTTGGTACTTATACATATAAGAGAATGCCATTTGGTTTGTGCAATGCACCAGCCATTTTTCAAAGATGTATGATGAGTATCTTTAGTGACATGGTGGAAAAAATTATTGAGGTCTTTATGGATGATATTTTGGTATATGGGGATACCCATGAATCGTGTCTAGAGAACTTGGGGAGAGTGTTAAAATGATGTGAGGAAAGCCATTTTGTGCTTAATGGGGAGAAGTGTCATTTCATGGTCACTTAGATATAATGCTAGGCCATATTGTGTCATTTAAGGGGATAGAGGTAGATAAAGCTAAGATAGAGTTAATCCAAAAATAGCTTACCCTTAGATGTGTTAAGTATGTCTGGTCTTTCCTTGGGCGGTCGGTTTCTACCAGTGATTCATAGAGGGTTTTAGTGCCATCTCCCGACCCATGTGCCATTTATTGTCTGAAGATTTTCCATTTGAATGGACATCTTCTTATCAAGAAGCTTTTGAAAAGCTTACAGGGCTGTTGACTACCACCCCTATCATATATTCGCCTGATTGGTCTCTTTCATTCGAGCTTATGTGTGATGCTAATGATTATGCCGTGGGGACGGTATTGGGTCAAAGGGTAGACAAGAAGCCTCCTGTTATCTTTTATGCTAGTAAAACCCTCAACGAAGCCCAAATCAATTATACCACTACTAAGAAGGAGCTCCTAGTTGTGGTGTTTGCATTAGATAAGTTTAGGTCATACTTAATCGGTTCACTAGTCATCATCTATACTGACCATGTCGCTCTTAAGTATCTCTTGACCAAACCCGATGCAAAACCATGCCGCATCTAGTGGATTCTCTTGCTACAAGAGTTTCACATTGAAATTAGAGACAAAAATGAGGTTGAGAATGTTGTTGCCAACCATTTGTCTAGTCTTTCCCTAGGTGGAAAAGTCACCAAGTCAACCCCTATCAATGTACTTTTCCCGAATGAGCATCTCTTCTAAGTTCATGTCATTAAGCAAGTGTTAACCCCTTGGTACATGGACATAGCTAACTACCTTATAACCGGTGAGATTCCATCCCATTGGTCATCTTTTGACAAACGAAAATTCTTTTGGAATGTGCACTATTTCACATGGGATGAGCCTTACCTATTCAAATATTATCCAGACCAAGTCATTAGGAGCTGTGTGCCCAATGATGAGTTTCGAAGTGTAATGGAATTTTGTCACTCCCAAGCTTGTGGGGGTCACTTCTCCTCTAAGAAGACCACAACCAATAGATTCTACCAGAAGGTCGATGATAGGCAGGGGGAAGCTGTCTTTGGGGCAAGCTTTGTTGAGGTTGGTGAAGTCCACACACATCCTCCATTTGCTATTAGCCTTAGTCACCATCATCATGTTTGAGAGCTAGGTCAGGTAGTGGGCTTCCTTGATGAACTTAGGCTCGATGAGCTCGTCTACTTTGTCGGCGATGGCTTCATTGCTCTTTGGAGCAAAGCTCTTCCTTTTATGCTTGATCAGCCTGGCTTGGGGGAGATGTTGAGTTGGTGGAGGCAATCTTGGGGTCAATGCCTAGCATATCCTTATGCGTCCAAGCAAAGACCTCAGCATTACTTTTGAGGAAGCTCCTCAGCTCTTGCTTTAGTGGCTCTAGGGCTGCTGATCTGATCATGACTACTCTTAGCTGGGCTGGGATACCATCTAGATCTGGTCTGTTGTTTTGGGTTGGGCTGTTGAACGGGACTTGTTCCAGCTCTTCTACTTGCCCTCCTATTTTTACTTCTTCCTCATCTCTAACTTCGAGCTTTTCTATTACAAGGGTTTCTTTGGTGATGCTACCCTTAAGGAATGCCATGTAGCACTCTATAGTTGTTATCTGGTCGCCTTTGACAGTTCCCACTCCCTGCTCTGTCGGAAACTTTAATCTCAAATGATAAGTGGATGTGATCACTTTGAACCGGTTCAGGGTCGTTCGCTCTAAAATGACATTATAGGCTGAAGGGCAATCCATCAGTAGAAAGTTGACAAGTTAGTGGCTTGCTGGGGATCATCTTCGAGGGTCACCGATAGCTTAATGGACCCTATGGGGGTAACCTTGTCGCCCGTGAATCCCACCAGACGGGAGGTCATGGGTTTCAAAGCTTTTTTCTGTTACTACAAATGCTGGAAGGCCTCCTAAAAGATGATGTTCGTTGAACTGCTGATGTCAATGAGGATCCATCTGATTTAGAAGTTGGAGATGACTACACTGACAACCAAATCGTCATCGTGAGGGTGGCTCAGCTCTGCAGCTTCCTCCTCTACAAACACTATATCCAGAACACTCGAGTGGGGTTTCTTGCTTGGTCTCTCCACTACAAACACCTCCGCTTGCTTGGCCCTCCTGATATGGTTCTTCGTTGTTGATGAGAACTCACCACCACCTCCAAATCCTCCTGCAATGACCTTTATTTCTCCGATTGGTCGCTAGTGTGCTGGGGCCCTGCCAGGGCTTCTTTGTTTTGTAGCACATGACCTCTTAGGCCCTTGGTTCGTCACAAATCTTCCTAGCTGACCCTGCTTGATTAGGTTTTTGATCTGCTGCTTCAGATCTATGCGGTCGTCCGTGTCATGGTCGCGGTCCCTATAGAACCGGTAATATTTTCTTTGGTTTCTCTACTCTGGGGGGCTTATCAATCTTCTGGGCCATTTCAACTTTGGATGATTCTTGATCTTATTTAGGATGTGCCCTGCTGGTGCTATCAGGGGGTGAAATTATGATCAAAGTTAGAGAACCAGGTCCTCGTCCCCTCTGATCGGGCTACTGGTCTGTCAGTCCTTGAGGTCTTCTTCTCTCTATCCTCCTTGCTGTTGTCGGCTAACCTCTTCTCGAACTGGGAGCCAGTGTCCCCATCTCGGTCGCGCCTCGCGTTCATGGCATCCTTCGCGCTCATGTACTTTTGGGCTCTGATCATAAGGTCAGCCATAGTCTTTAGGGGTTCCTCGGCCAACAAGAGTAAGGGCTTATAGGTTCTCAAACCACTCATGAAGGCCATAACTGCAACCTTGTCATCAATGTCATCCACTTCTAGGGTTTTCAGGTTAAACCTAGTGACAAACTCCCTGAGTGTCTCCTCTTTCTTTTGCTTCACATTGAGTAGGCAGATGGCTGGTTTCCTTTGCCTTTGGCCTCCAATGTAGTGTCTGACGAACATCTTACTAAGTTGAACGAAGGAGCTGATAGTGGAGGGTTGGATCCAGTTGAACCACACCTTGGCGGCTCCTTTGAGAGCGATTGGGAAGGCTCTACACATGATCTCGTCTAGGATGGCTTGCAGCCGCATTAACGCCTTGAATGTCTCTAGATGGTCCAATAGTTCCTTGGTTCCGTCGAACATCTCCAGGGTAAGCATCTTAAACTACAGTGGCAGGAGCACCCCCATCACTTCCTGGGTGAAAGGGGAATCAGTTCTGTTCACCAACTCCTCCACGGTGTTGGGTGTTTTGGTCTTGATAGCCTCCATGACCCCTGTCAGTTGGGCTTAGAGGGCTTTAATACGTTCATCTTAGGCAGGGGGATTCTTTGACCTATCTCCTACCACTTTCATATGCTGGGGGTAGTACCGCAGATGTGAACTCGGGGCGTGGTTGTGGGCTTCCTCTAGTTGGACCCTTCCGTTTAGGTCCAATACACCGCCGCTTGGGATGACGAGATCTTCGTTCTCGGGGCCGGCTTCGTTATCCCTTCTTTCGTCTCTAGGTTGAACACCAGGCTGTTGGCTTCCTCCCGGTGCAGTGGGAAGTCATCGAAGGAGCTCCTGGTTCTAGGTTACCATCATCTACATGTTGGCCATTACATTGGCCATTCGTGTCTCTAAAGCTGCAACTTGGTTCGTATTCTGATCCTCCATAGTTTGTGGTAAATGTGAAGCACAGGACCTGGTTAAGACCATAAAAATGACAGAAAGTCACTTCCCACAGACGACGCCAGCTGATAGAGCAGTAAATTTGTAGGGTCTGCCCCCAGATTCTGTTGAGCTACTTCAGTAAAAGGTAAAGGAAATTTGGATTCTTGAACACCAGTGTGGTACATACCAAAAACCCTCCAATGGCAAAGTTAGGCTTGAAAGGATGATTCTACAGAGTTTTTTTTCTAGGATTTTGGTTATGCGTATCTTGGAGATGGAGGTTACTTCTTTTTACGTCCATGGTTGTGGTCCCTACCATGCCTGCACATGGTTGGTGGGGGAATGAGTGTCTTCTCACTTGGCTACTCATCATTAGGCAGTCAAATCTTTGACAGAGCAGTTGTGGGAGTAGTTGCCTCCTACACGTGGTGTCTCTTGAGGCGTCTATTAGGCTGACGTTGGCGTGTGGCAAGGGGAGTGGTTATCCCACTATACGTCTTGTCCTCTTGGCAATACATAGCCAGGTTTAGTGTCAGTAGTAGTCCCCACAGGCCAATTGAGGGAATGTGGTCGGCATATTCCTGTTCGGGATGCTTGGCCAGACTGGTCGATTCTAATGTGCTCAACCACCTCCTATTCAGCATTGCCAGAGTGCCTCGCTATGTGTGGTCTCCCCGGTTAGTCTCTCATGGCCCTTATCAGCCTCTCATAGGGTCTTTGTCAACACTCGCCTGATCAGTCCCCATCAACAAGTATTATGAGCCCTAATATTCATCTATTGAAATAAGTAGCTGATATTATAGAGTCGTTGCATATAGAGTGCCTCGTAGACTTGTCTTCTTTTTCTTCAATCTCTTAATTTGTTTCCATCGGATTAAGCAGCATCCTGTTATCTAGTTTAAATACTTTAGTTATTGAGGTTATTTGAATTCTCCCAGACGTGCTTTGTCATGTGTCTTCATATAATTTGCTTTGATAATATGAATTATATCTACGTCGTTGTGACCAAAAACAAAAAAACAAAAGATCAAAACAACCCTCTATTTCTCTATACTTCTCTCTCACTGCAAGCTCCAATTGGTGCAGTATCTGAAAATACTATAAGAGAAACCCACTTTAACTACTAAAAGTCAAAAAATAATATCTAATATGATAATTCCATGCTAAATCTTTTGAAGGTTGATCTTTAATATCTGTTCTTGTTAAATATGTGAATTATTCCTTTGTTGTGCCTTGATCACGGTTTACAGTCTAGGATGAATGTATGGTAAAATATAATTTTTTATTAGCTAAATCTTATTTACCTCTTCTGAGCTTTTGAGTTTTGTATAAAAAAAAATGGGTAAAAACTCCTCGACGCTATAGTCCATCGGTAAAATTGAACTGTTGATTGTGAATTTATGATGACTAATTCAAATGACTATTTTACCCTCTAATTAAATAAAATAATACAGATTGACATACGAATCTTTAAAATGAAAAAGGAAAATCTCTAACAAATTAATTATAGGAAATAACGGTCAATTTTCATTGAACGAAAAAAAGGTAAAAGTAAATGTAAAGACATAAACTTAAACTTATCTCACGTGAATTTTTTAAGATCAACTCGTGAGAAATTTATTTTTCGTTAATCTCTTTAGTATTGGCAGAGATGATATGTCTTTAATCAGATCAAAGAAATAGAATTATATCTCTTGAATCTTCTAGTTTAGGTAAAGATGGTCTACCTTTAATTAGATTGAGAAGATATAATTAATTGAGGTACGTGTAAATTAATTCGAGCACTGCTAATCACATCAACCAAAAAAAAAAAAAATCTTTGGACTTGAGATTGACATGGAGGTTCGTAGGTCTGGACTAGGCTGCATTCTTAGGTCCGATTGCAGTCATGCATCCAAGTGTGACCGATGGTTGAGATGACTCTTCACTACACAGAAAATAAAAAAAAGGGTTTATATGTACTATTTAGAAGACAAACGTATATTAGAAAAACAAAATCGGTCATTCAACCCTTAGTTGCAATTAGGAATGGTCTCGGGCGATGGCCCACTTTACCTTTTATGTCCGTTCATTATTTATAAAATTTGTAATTTTTTAACTTGACTAATTTAATGAATAAGTATGAAAATTGAGTTTGAAGCGTGATCGATCCAAAATATATATAGAATAATATATTTTTATATTTTGTTATGTTTATATATTTAAATTTTATATTATTTAAAATTATTATTAAAAAAAATTATTAAAAATATTTTTAGATCGAATGGGCTGACTTTAGAATCAAACTTTTTGCTACGAGCAAACTTGAGATTTTGCTTTAGACTTGATAAAAATAAAAAAAAAATTAGTGTGCACCTTACCTGAGCCCGGCCACCCCACCCCTAATTGCAAGGTATAATAATTAAGAAGAATCTCCATTTGGCACATAATGGATCCTAATTTTTCTTTTTTCTTTTTTTTTTAGTTATTGTGGTCCCAAATAATTATAGACATGAAAGCTTGTCCTTAAGATTTGAATCTGCTCTTTTATCATTGGGGCCTAAGTATCGATCACGACGTTTTTTACAAATGATTGTATTGTGTTAAGAGGTAATATTTTTTTTTTAAGATGGCCATGTTGTGGTCTACCAAATAGTACTTTTTTTTTTAATCAAATAGTACTTTAGGTACCTTTGGATTGGCTTATTTACTACACTCAAAACATTAAATATTTATAGAATAATGTTATATAAATATAAAAATTTGTACATAATTTATTTTTAAAATGATGTGATTTGATAAATTTTTTTACATAATTTATCTTTTAAAAAAATAGCAATTTTCATGTTCATATCGTCATGTATACATAGACTTTGAAGTGCTTGTGGAGCAAGCACTTACGTTTGGATCAGCTTATTCGGAGGGATTTCTTCCGAAGATCAATCCCGAAGAAAATCCCCCTTAATTATGTCACACACACCAAACCCTCAACACATACATCAATAAGTTTTATATTTGCATAACAGTAGAGAGTCGAACCCACATCTAGAGCCTAAATATGATTCATCTAAATAATGGAGATCGTCCCACCAAGTACGCTGGCGCTTGGAAGCTGACCCAAGACTCAAACTCATGTCCAGCAGGCGAGGAGCGAACCCACTTACCAGGCCAGCCAACCCCCGAAGCTTTTACTAACTTATGTGTCCGGTGGTTGGAAAGTTTCTTCTCGAAGGGGTTTAGGTGTCCCACTTACCAGGCGAGCCGACCCCCGGGGTTTTTACTAACTTATGTGTCCGGTGGTTGGAAAGTTTCTTCGCGAAGGGGTTTAGGTGTCCCACTTACCAGGTGAGCCCCCGGGGTTTTTACTAACTTATGTGTCCGGTGGTGGGAAAGTTTCTCCACTAAGGGGTTTAGGTGTTTATTGGTTGATATATTACATAAAATTATTGAAAAAAATGATATTTTTTTAAAAAAAACTTTATGTAAAATTCATACAAATTGATGTCACATGACATTAATTATTTTGTAATTAAAAATTATTATGATATATACTTATTTTAAAGTGAAATATTCTCATTAAGACACATTATTTTATGTAAAAATTTTATATAAATTTTTTATTTATATAATATTACCTAAAATTATTTAATGCTTTCCTTTGGCGTCGATGAAGTTTTTATCAGATCTAGCTTTGGAAGAACCACAACCGCATCAAAACTAATCCTTTACTCTTGATGATGAGCTACGAACGTATATAAGCAAGATCCAGTCGAAAGCTTTGTTGTTCAAGAGATAAGGAGGAAGTGCGGCAGAGAGACCTTGGGGGATCGATGTGGAAAAGATGAACGTTAAGGTGATTTCAAGACAGATGATAAAACCCTCATCTCCGACGACCCCTCATCTCCGAACTTACAAGATCTCTTTAATCGATCAGTTAGCTCGTGCAACTTGTGTTCCCGTCATTCTCTTCTACCCTGCCCTCACTGCCGGCAATTCTTCCGGAGAAAATGCCACCTTCCCCGGCCGTGCAAGGTTCGACACGTTCAAGAAAGCACTGTCAGAAACCTTGAGCCGCTTTTACCCACTTGCGGGGAGGTTCGTCAGAGAAGAAAACTCTGTGAACTGTAACGACGAAGGAGCTGAGTATTTAGAAGCTCATGTCGACGGCGACATTGCGCCCATCGTTGAGAAGCCAGAAGCGGAATTTCTTGGTCGGTTACTTCCATGCAAACACGATCGGAAGTCTGACCCGGCAAGTGATCAAGTGCAATTAGCAGTTCAAGTTAATCACTTCAACTGCGGTGGAGTTGCGGTGGGATTGCAAATTTCTCACAAGATAGCTGACGGAGCCTCCGCGGCCACGTTCCTCAAATGCTGGGCTGCCATAGCGCGTGATGGAGGATCCGGAGAAGCTGTTTCTCTATATCCTAGCTATGAGGCAGCCGGTATTTTACCAGCAAAGGCCTTTTCTCCTGCAAAAGGAAAGCTACCATCAGCTGCAACTCCTAGGAAGGAACGCACCATGGTGGCCAGGAGATTCGTGTTTCACGCCTCGGCCATGGCTAAACTCAAAGCCAAGGCAACCAAGGACGACGACCAAGTTCCCACCCATGTGGGGACCGTTCTCGCACTCTTATGGAAGTCTCTTATGTCTGTGGCTCGGGAAAAACTCTTTCTACTTGGTATTGCGGTAAACTTGAGAGGTAGGATGGACCCTCCATTGCGGATTATTCGAATGGAAATGTTACCAAATGTGCAATGGTAGCATCGGACGATGATGATGATGATGATGATACTGTAGGGCTGCATCGTATGGTGACTCAGGTTAGAGATGCCATCAATAAGATTGACGACGAGTATGCAAGGAAAACTGAGCTGTTCATGGGGATTGTTGCTCTCATACATGAACCATTCACACGACTCTTTGAGGACGCTGGACAAAAAGAAATAGAGTTCGTTCCAGTAGCTAGCTGGTGTAGGTTTCCTTTCTACGAGACTGATTTTGGTTGGGGAAGGCCCACTTGAGTCACTTATCATATGGTCCCTACACTAGAACAATTTGTATTGTTGGACACACCAGATGGTGGTGGAGTTGAAGCATGGGTTAGCTTGTAAAATTCAAAACATATCATAATAGTGACCTAGATTATATGTGAATATACGAACTTAACAGGAAACAAAACTGAATGCGGAAACTTACCTGTTTACTCCATGATTTCACGAATCTCTTTGAAGCGGCGATTAATCACGAACAAGACTTCTTAGAGGTTGTTCTTCCTCTCTGTACCCACTACTGTATGACGAAATTTTATGAAAAACTGTCTGATAATTGTGGGAAGAGAGGAGACCTAGTCTCTATATATATATATAGGAAACCCTAGCCACATTGGACCCTTCCATAAAAGTCTCAATTGGCTAATTAGGCCCACACTAATTACCGTCAGCCCACATTGATAATAGATGCACACTAGCCCATGTATAATAGATCACAACCTTATTTGGCTTACTATGTTTGTCTCATCCAGACTTGGGTCCAACCCGTGTTTAGAAAACACCCACAAATAATGTGGGCTCAATCAAGAATAATTTAACATTCTCCCACTTGAGCCAACATTAATTGTAGAAACAAAATTTGAAAAATTACTCTCGGGTTAGAACATGAAAATAATTGTATGTGGCCACAATTTTAAAAAACCAAGTAGGATGAGAAACAACACCTAAAACAATCCGGTCCAACAAAGCTATCAGTATCGAACCAAGGCAGTCATTACATTATTAGTCCATGTAAGACCACTCATAATTACAAACACCAATAACTCTATCGACATGGATCAAATGTGGTAGTGTGGTGGGAAAAAGCACTCCGTATGTGATCTGATAACAGTGCTAATCCTCAATCAATCCTCAAATTCTCTTTAACTGTATGCTCATTCAATAAGCAAGAGAATTCCAATGGTTTCTAATGAAACCCATATGTCTTACACAACTGTCTCGAGATAACTTTATGGCACAAACACAAAACATATCTTGAATTGCTTAAGTTATACCAAATTTAAGACTATCAACAAACTGAATCATGAATACATTAATCCATATGATATGCAAGTATCAGAAATATATTCATGCATAAATGGCATCAAACACAATCATAAAGATGACCATCAAATAACCAAAAAAAAGGTCTCAATACATAAGATCTGTCAAATAATGTAAAGAAAACAACTCCCACTAACCAAGCACATCAAATGACCTAATTAGACCCATGTTGGAAACATGTCTACTAAAGGTAATAGGCCTGAGTCCCTTGGTCAAAGGGTTTGCTATCATCTGTTCTGTATCTACGTGCTCAATGATGATGTCACCTTTCCTTACCAAATCCCTGACAGATAGATACTTAATCTCAATATGCTTAGACCCACTAGAAGTCTTATTATTTTTAGAAAAGAATACAGCTGCACTATTATCACAAAAGATCTTCAGTGGTCTAGCAATGGAATCAATCACCTTAAGTTCTGTGATAAAATTTCGCAGCCAAACAGCTTGGGTTGCAGTTCCAAAACAAGCCACAAACTCAACATGCATAGTGGAAGAAGCTGTAAGAGTTTGCTTGACACTCTTCCATGAAATAGCTCCTCCAGCTAGCATAAAGACATATCCGGAGGTAGATTTCATGTCATCCACACATCCAGCAAAATCTGAATCTGAATAACCAACAACCTCAAGATTGTCTACTTTTCTATATACAAGCATATAATCTTTCGTTCTGTACAAATGCCTCATTACTTTCTTTGCAGCCACCCAATGGTCCAAGCCAGGGTTAGAAAGATATCTACCAAGAACTCCCACAGCAAAAGCAATATCTGGCCTAGTACAAACTTGAGCATACATAAGACTGCCAACTGCACTAAGGAATGTTCTGCATAGCTTTTACTTCCAAATCATTCTTGGGACATTGACTCTTACTGAACTTGTCACCCTTGGTAACAGGAACATCACCAGCTCTACAGTTCTGCATACTAAACCTCTCAAGTACTCGACTAATGTACCCCTTCTGAGAAAGCCCTAGCATACCACGAGATCTATCACGAATGATTTCAATACCCAAAACAAAGGAGGCCTCTCCAAGATCTTTTATATCAAACGAATTAGACAACAGCATTTTAGTCTCATCTAAAAGACTTAAGTCACTGCTGGCAAGTAGAATATCATCAACATAAAGAATAAGGAAAATAAATTTCCTCCCACTGACCTTAAGATATATGCACTAATCAACCTTGTTTTCCACAAAACCCAAGGAAGTGACAATCTCATCAAACTTCAAATACCATTGACGCGAGGCTTGCTTCAAACTATAAATAGATTTCTTCAACTTACATACCATGTGCTCCCTGCCTTCTTCCTTGAAACCTTCAGGTTGCATCATATAAATCTCCTCATTTAGGCTACCATTCAGAAAAGCAGTCTTGACATCCATCTGATGAAGCTCTAAATCATAATGAGCCACCAAGGCCATGACAATTCTAAATGAATCCTTAGATGAAACTGGAGAGAATGTATCATTATAATCAATGCCTTCTCTTTGAGTAAACCCCTTTGCAACCAATCTAGCTTTGAAACGCTCAACCTGCCCTTTAGAGTCTTTCTTGGTCTTAAACACCCACTTGCAACCAATAGCCTTACGGCCAACTGGAAGATCAACGAGCTCCCATACTCCATTATGCGTCATAAAACGCATCTCATCTGTCATAGCATCCACCCATATGCTAGACTGGGGACTCGAAATCGCACCAACATAAGTCACTGGATCAACCATAGGACCTACATCATAGTCACTCTCACCAAGATAGACAACAAACTCATCAGATATGGCAGGTCTTCGCTGTCTCACTGATCTCCTCACAAGTACCTCTGGAACAGGCTCAACAGGATCAACAGGATCAGGAGCATTAACAGCAATGTGTGCGTTAATCCCCAGCTGCTCCTGATCAATTCCATCCACAGGTGTAGGCAAAACAAAAGTCTGAACATTAGGCAAGGGGATAGGTGCCACCTTGCTTTGCCTATCAACATCAAGCTGCTGTGGGGTTTCCAAATTAGCTGTATCATGCTCCAAGAACTTAACTGTCTGAGACTCAACAATCCTAGCACCAGGCGTAGGACAGTAGAACCTGTATCCCTTAGAATGATCTGGATACCCAATGAAGAAACAACGAGTGGTTCTAGGGTCGATTTTTCTCTCAAAAGGGTTATATATCCTAACCTCTATCGGACAACCCCAGACACGAAGATGGTTAAGGCTAGGCTTCCTACCAGTCCACAATTCAAAAGGTGTTTTAGGAACAGACTTGCTGAGAACCCTATTAAGAATGTACAAGGCAGACTTAATGGCATCACCCCAGAGATATGTAGGCAAATTACTCCTACTCATCATACTCCTCATCATGTCTTTAAGGGTGCGATTACGCCTTTCGGCCAAACCATTCTGTTCAGGACTACCAGGCATGGTATATTGGGCAACAATCCCACATTCTTGTAAGTATTTGGCAAACGGTCCCATATGCTGTCCAGTGACATCATGTCTGCCATAATACTCACCCCCACGGTCAGACCTAACAACCTTAATCCTTTTGGTCAATTGATTCTCCACTTCTGTTTTAAAGATTTTAAACTTTTCAAGTACATCAGATTTCTCTTTAATTAGGTAAACATAGTCATAACGAGAGAAATCATCAATAAAGGTCAAAAATATTTATTTCCACAAAAGGTAGAGGAATAAGATCCACTAATATCAGTGTGTATGACTTCTAAAAGGCCACTACTCCGTGTTGCACTTTTCTTCCTAATCTTAGTCAATTTTTCCCGAATACAGTCAACACAAGTGTCTAGGTCTCTAAAATCAAGTGATATAAGAATGTTATCTTTAATTAGCCTTTGAATTCTTTCTTTAGAAATGTGACCTAGACGCTTATGCCATAACATGGAAGACTGATCTTTAATTCTAGGTCTCTTGGATACACTATTTTCAACATGGAAGGAGGCATACTCATTATCCTATTTTAATTTCACCCTGTATAATCCATCAGATAACAAACCATGGCCAACAATTTTGGAATTATAAAATAAATCAACAATGCCATTTTGAAATTGAAAACCATATCCAAATTTGTCCAAAGAAGAAATAGAAATCAAATTCCGTCTAAAAGACGGTACATAAGCAGTGTTTTCCAAAATAAAGTTGAAAACCAGTTTCTAAATTCAAAATGGCATCTCCTATGAACTCGACCCTAACTATGCTATCATCTCCAACTCTAAGCTTGGCCTCACTCTCACTTGGCTTCCGCTTGCTTCTGAATCCCTGCAAAGACATGGCAACATGAACAGTTGCACCACTGTCAAACCACCAAGAATTTGATGGGACACTAACGAAATTTGATTCAAAGCAAGTTAAGGCAAGTGAGTTACCTCCTTCCTGTTTCTTCTTCTTTTCTAACCAGGACTTGTACCTATAGCAATTTTTCTTTATGTGGCCCTCTTTCCTACAGAAAAAACACTTGATGACCTTCTTGACTATTGTCGCGCCCAGATTTTTCGCACTCGAGGAATACTCACACAAGTGGGAAAAATGTTGTACTCTCTCGTTAGAACTCACCCACCTAGAAGAATGAGTGTGAATAGGTTTGAATTGAAAATTTGATTTAAATAAAGGGCTTTTGGAAAAAGATTCGGAGTCACCACCTAACTTGATTAAGGTGAGTTAGGTCACCTAAAAACTAAGAATAATCCAAAGACTACACTTAGGATTTTTGAAAATATCTCCTCAAGAGAGGGTTTTAAAGAAAATAGGTTGTTTGCCAACCCTTGGAAAATATTTAGCCTTTTTTGAAAAATAACTCCTTTTGGTCTTTGAAATCAGTGATCTAGGTTCGAAGGTTGGTTACGTGTAGGGAAGACGCACTAAGCTATCACCCTACCCCGCCCTTTCGGTACCTACATGTCAATCTACCCTAGATTCACTTATGAGAGTCTTTAACCAACTATAGTTCAATCCTATCCATTTTAGAAAAATAATGCTTGAAAAGAAACTAACATGATGCATGATATGCAAGTGCAAGTTAAGAGAATTGAAAAATAGATTTGAAAAGAGATTGATTTGAAATTGATTTGATTTGAAAATGGAATTGAAATTGGAAAGTTTGAAAATTGAAAGTAGAAATTTGAAAATGGAAATTTTGAAATTGGAATGTTGAAAATAGATTGGAATTTGGGATTTGAAAAATGTGGAGACCGCACCCATGAGGGTGGAATTGAAAGTTTGAAAAGTGTTGTGACCGTACCTATGAAGGTTGCCTATGTATCCTTTTGGGGGAATCAGGTCAGTCGTAGTTCGGACCGGAGTCCGATTGAAAATAGATTGATTTGAAGAGAGAGATTGGATTAGAAGAAAGAGATTGAATTGAAAATTGGATTTGATTTGAGATTAGAAAAGGAGGTTGGAAATTGAAATTGAGAAGATTGGACTTGCTTTGGAAAGATTGATTTTGGAAAGACTTGGTTGTGGAAAGATGGAGGTTTAGGAAACCTAGACTTAGGAAAGATAGGAGACCTAGGAAAGACTTGAGATTAAGAAATATTGGATTGGAATGCTGGATTTGGAAGATTTGGAAAGATTTGGAAACTTGGAATTTAGGAAAGATTTAGATTAGGAAAGTTTCGAATTAGGAAAGCGTCATTTTTGGAAAGTTTCATTTTTGGAAAGTTTTGAAATGGGAAAATATTGAATTTAGAAATGTTTTGAATTAGGAAAAGTTTAGTTTAGGAAAGACTTAGAATTTAGAAAGTTTCAAGTTAAGAAAGTTTTGAATTTTGGAACGTTTTGAAAAAGGAAAGTTTTGAAAGTGGGAAAGTTTGAATTCAGAAAGGTTTTGAAAGAGGAAAGTTTTCGATTTAGGAAATGTTTGAATTAAGAAAGTTTCAACTTAAGAAAGTCTTAAATTAGGAAAGTTTTGAGTTTAGAAAAGTTTTAGATTTGGAAAGATGTTGAAGTTTTGGAAAGTTTAGAATTTAGAAAGTTTGGAAGTTTAGAAAGATTGAACTTAAGAAAGTTTCAAATTTAGAAAGTTTTGAATTTGGAAGGATTTGAAATTTAGAAAGTTTAAGATTTTGAAAGTTTTAGAGTTTTAGAAAATCTTGAAATTAGGAAAGGTTTGAGTTTAGGAAAAGTTTGAAAACTTAGGTTTGAAAAGTTAAGATTTGAAAAGAAGGTAGAATTAGGAAAGTGTTGAATTAGGAAAGATTTTTATGTTCAAGTTTTTGGAAACTTAAGGTTTAGGAAAGTGGAAGTTTAGGAAGGATTTGAATTAGAAAAGATTTGGATTTGGAAGGGATTGGATTTGGTCTCTAAAAGAAAAGATTTGATTTTGTTTCCAAAAACGGATGACGGGATCTAGTTTCCTAAACGGGCAGATTTGATTCGGTTTCCTAAAGAGAAGATAAGATTTGGCAAGGATTTGGAAAAGGAGATTCTAGAAACCCTAGATTTGGAAAATTATAATTTTGACGTGGAAAAGAGGTTTTGGAAACATGTATAGTTTGGATGTGAGAACAAGAGATTTTGGAAACCTAGGTTTGGGGCAAAGTTTGAAAATCATGTTTTTGGAAAGAAAATTAGGGTTTCCTAATTGTGGGCTCTAAGGCTTGACTTGGGCTCTAAGAAAAGAGTTTTTGGAAAGTGCGTTTTTGGAAATGAAGGTTTTCTAGAAAGGAATCCTAGGGAGGAATTTTTGGAAAGTGAATTTGAAAAGGGAGTTTTTGGAAAAAGATTTTAAAGAGAAGGAGTTTTAGAAAGTGTGTTTTTAGAAACGTAAATTTTAGAAGGAAAATCCTAAAGAGAAAATTTCTAGAAGGAAGATTTTGGAAAGAGAGTTTTTTAGAAAGGTTTTTGGAGAGAGTTTTTAGGAACGTGAATCTAAGGAGTGTTTTTAGAAAGTGAATTTTGAGGAAAAGATTTTGAAGAGGAGTTGAAAAAGAGAGTTTTGAAAAATAAATTTTGGAAGGGAGTTTTTGAAAACAATTTTGAAGAGGAGAGTTTTAGGAAAGTATGTTGAAAAAGAGATTTTTAGGAAGAGATTTTTGAAGAGAGTTTTTTGGAAAGTATGAAAACGTTTCACTTTCCTAAAGCGATTCTAACCATAAGCGGGCTAGAACCATTTTAAGAAAGTGGTTTTGGAAAACAATAAGATTTGAAAATATAGACCAAAAATGTCACTTTTAATGTAACACTTTCCTAAAGCAACCCTAGCCATGGAAAGGCTAGAATCACCCTAAAATTGTGGTTTTGAAAATAAGTTTTTGAAAAAGAGATTTTGATGCAATTTTGAAAACAAGTTTGAAAACAATTTGAAAAACAACTTTGAAAATGGTTTTTAGAAGATGCAAGACTATGATATGCACAATGCAATTTGGGGTCGTGAACATACAAGGCTAAGGCTTCAACACATAATCAAGGGGGCCAGACCCACGTGGTTTTTGATTAGACTAGAAAAAAGCCCCCGATACGGTGACTCTCTAATAGCCCAACCTACACATGGACCGGGAATCCCCTTGTTTCAAGCATGCAAAGAAAGGAGGGGGGGGGAGGGGAAAGAGATGGGGGATTAAAATAGAGAAAACCCAAGTGGGTTAGGAGAGAGAAAAGAGAGGGGAGAAGTGCGAAAATTTAAATAGGGAGCCTACCGCATGTCTCTTGTTTATTTTGTGCGCCGTGCAGTCTTTGGTCTTTGGTCTTCGTCTTGATTTTCGTCTTCAATCTTCAAGAGTTGTCTTCAAGCTTTAGATGACAGCTCTTCAAGTCTTCAAAGGATGGTTGAAGGCTAGTGTATGAGTATATGGGGGAGTGTATAAGTGTATAGGAGGCTAGGGTTTGTGTAGGGTGGCTAGGGTTTGGAAAACCTAAGGAAACTAGGGTTTTTGGAGGTGCTCAAGCTCTGTATATCGGAATATATGATTTTTAGGTTAAGTTTGCAGACTCTCCTCACGTTGAATGATGCTCTGTATTTATAGAGATTGGACAACACTGGCGCTTGTTGCAGTGGCGCCAGGCCAAATTTTATACTAGCGCCACTAGGAGTGGCGCTAGGCCATTTTTTGGCTTGGCGCCACTACTAGTGGCACCAGCCAATTAGGAAATGTTTAAGGTCGGCAAGCAACGTATCTTTGACTAGATTTGGGCGCTTGTACTAGTGACTACCATGCAATTTTTAGCTTGGTTTCACTAGGAGTGACTCTGGAAAGTCTGGGAATGATTTGAAGGAGCCGGGAATGACCCGGAAGGCCAAAAAGGAGCAGCAACACTTAAAATAGTGTCCTAGAGGTATTTGACTTGAAAAGTGAGGACAAAATGTGTCGAAAAGGTTGATCGGGCCTTTAGGGGCAAAATGGTCAATCGGACTAGGAAGCTGCCGGGGCGAACTTGGACTGTCTCGGAAGAAGACTTGGGATCTGGATACATTATTTAGAATGTTCCCAGAGGTTGCTGGTTTGATTTTCAAAGCCGGCGTGGTTGGAAAAGGAGACCGGCCCACCAGGGGCAAAATGGTCATTTCGCACCGGGTTGGCCAGAACTAACTCGGAATGATCCGGAAAGGTAAAGGAAGGTTGAGAATACTATAAGAAGTAATCTTAGAGGGTTACCGGTTTGATACCCAGAGCCGGTGTGGTTCCCGGGGCATTCGGATGCCTAGGGGCAAAACGGTCATTTAGCTTCAAGTGGGCCCGTAGGGCCCGAGAAGCGACTGGTGGACTAAATTCAAATTAAAAAGGCGGGCTTAGAGTCTAAATATGCATGTGATGTGTGAAAGTGAGCTTGGTCAGCTCGGAGATTGCCAAGCGGGCAAAAATGGGGTGCTTACAACTGTGGCATTGGGACCTAAAGGATTATTGGTCTGACCGTGACCTTTACCATGCCCTTTATAATCCTGACCTTTATCATGGGTATTGGCACTAGGTTTCTTATGGTTCTTTCGGTTCCCATGACCCTGCCCAGGAGTGATTTTGGAATGAGAAACAAGCAAGGCAGACTCAGTTTTATCTCTCTTAAGCTTATCCTCCTCTAAGACACATTTGGCAATGAGGTCATTCATTGTCCAAGACTCACTCTGGGTGTTATAGGTAGTCTTTATCTGGCTGAACTCTGGTGGAAGGCTATTAAGAGCATGATGGACAATGAAATCATCAGGGAGAGTAATATTCAAACCTCCAAGTTTGGATTTGAGAAAAATAAGTTTCAAGACATATTCCCTTACCCCACTCTGGCTGTCATACCTCAAACTCGTGAGTTCATTCATCAGGGCTCCAATCTCAGCCTTGCTGGATACTTGATATCTCTGTCCTATAGTCTCAAACAGTACTTTGGCATTGTTAGTCTCAGGCAGGCCAGTCAATAGGTGCTCGGGAATAGATCTCTTAATCGCTATGAGACTGAGTCGATTAGATCTGTCACATTTTGCATATAACTCCTTCTCGAAAACAGAACTAGTATCAGTGATTGTAGCAGGTTCAGGTTCCCTCAAGGCCAAATCCAGATCACCAATACCCAAGGCAAACTCTATATCCTGCTTCCACTTCTTAAAGTTTGAACCATTCAACAGCACAACGGTAGTGTTATTGTTGTTAATTGCAAAGGAAACTGTCATGGCAACAAAAGAGGCAACATATTAGTAGAATGAGGGCAGTAATTATATCAAGTATAAATAATAGGGATGTCTCGGTGCATCATTACCATCTCCCCTTTAGGTAGAGAGTGCAACATGCTATGAGGTCCCTCCCAGCCAGCCACCATATGAGATTGCCCAAGCACTTGAAAAAATAGTCCCCTTTGGGCAGATATGTTTTTCAAAAGTTAGGCATTCTCGGATTAGCTGCTGAATCACATCCCTGTCATTAAAGCACACAATAACCCCCTTTGGGCAGGCGATTGTATGCAATAACACAATGGACATAGTCATGTACCATATGCAAGAAAATCAGATTTAATGAGTGTACCCCTTTGGGCAGTAGCACCTATTTCAATCCAAAGTTCTTGTCATGACACTATTTGATGTAAAAGTGCCCTATATCACATCCAAGCATATCAAAAATGCTTGCAATCACATCCTTATGGGCACATGGCCAAAAGTACCCAGTGATCATATATGTATTGCCTAAGCCATGTAATAAAATCATATTTTGCAATTTTCAACATAAAATGACGATTTTAGGCACCTAAAAGGACTTACGGGAGAGAGTATAGTTTTTAGGGACCTAACTAGAGAGAGTACACACTACCAATAGATTCATAAGGTTGAAAACAAGTTAGCTATAGGAAATTACCCAAGATGTACACACGGTTTTCAAGAAAACGCAAAAAAAATCCCTTAAAATGAGCCAAAAACGAACTCTAAATAGCAATTATTATTTTATGTATCAAACTAGAGAGAGTAAAATATTCCATGATGTTTAAAGAGTTGAAAAAATGTTACCTATAAAAAATCTTCAAAAAATTGCGCACGGTTTGTGAGAAAATGCAAAAAAATGTACTTTTTTAGCCTTAAAAAATACCAAACAGTCCCTAAAAATTCTGGAAAAATAATATTTAGAATCTTCAATCAAAGAGGAACATTTTTTGTTTTTTGACCGACCCCAAAATATGTCTCACGAGCCCACACTCTCCATAACACTCTCCATAACACTCTCCATAGGCCGAGAGTGGGCTTTGTTTGGCCTCCCTTGACCCATCTGGGTCATCTTCCTTACCTGCCGGGTCAAACCCGACCCGGATTTCTGCAAAACAGACCCGGTTCGCTGGAAATCGATTTTCAGCCCGATTTTCACCCCAAATTTGACATTTTAAGCAAGATTTTTGCTATTTTACTACACATACAAGGTCTCTAAACATCAATAAACATGTTTATGATAATTTTAAGGTGAAAGACGCATGATTTTAGGGTTTCCAAGAACCCTAGATTTGGCCATGGCGGCTAGGGTTTCAAAACTCGATTTTTCTTGCACAAAACTTATAGTAACAGATTCGTATGCCATACAGTAACAAGAATATGTAATATATCACAATGATATGCATGAAAAACATCATATTCAATAATTTTACAAGAAATTTCAAGTTTTTTATCCAAAACTTTAAAAAATCATAACTTTCTCTACAAATAGAGTTAGGTTACGATCTTTATATCAAAACGTTCGTTGTTCAGAGAGGAACAAAAGCCCCTTATTAATTTTTTGAAAAGAAGTCATCTATTGTTCGGATTAAATCATGCAAGATTTGGGTTTAACAACTCATAATCGAGTTTAACAAGTTCAAATCACACAATAAGTCCCTAATCCACATATATTAGGCTCTGATACCACATGTAAACTTCAAAACAGATCATAATATTGACCTAGATTATATGCGAATATAGAAACTTAACAGGAAACAAAACTGAATGTGGAAACTTACCTGTTTGCTCCATGGTTTCACGAATCTCTTTGAAGCGGCGATTAATCACGAACAAGGCTTCTTGGAGGTTGGTCTTCCTTTCTGTACCTACTACTGTATGACGGAATTTTATGAAAAATTGTCTGATGATTGTGGGAAGAGAGGGGACCTAGCCTCTATATATATATATAGGAAACCCTAGCCACATTGGGCCCTTCCATAAAAGTCTCAATTGGCTAATTAGGCCCACACTAATTACCGTCAGCCCACATTGATAATAGATGCACACTAGCCCATGTATAATAGATCACAACTTTATTGGGTTTACCATGTTTGTCTCATTTAGACTTGGGTCCAACCCGTGTTTAAAAAACACCGACAAATAATGTGGGCTCAATCAAGAATAATCTAACATAGCTTAAAAGAACGGAACATGATTAGTTTTGAGAAATACCTACTAGATCTTCTTGCCTAGCTGCCACCTTTCACTTCTCTCTCACTGAGTCAGATCACCCGATCGATCGATCGAGCAGCAACTGGGCTAGTGAAAAAATCTGTTTGATTTTATGCACCCGCGTTAAATAAAGTGTTGATCAGTCGTCTTGTCCCCCTAATATATATATATATATATATATGTATGTATGTATTAATTTGGGCCAACGTTTTGGTTGATCAATAACTCGTTCAAGTTGATTATTCATTAATTTAAATAGTTTTATCAAGTTGCTTCAAGCTCCTCGATCACTAAGGCAAAGGAAAATGATGAACTTAGTCTGTTTGCGATTTCTCTCTTTTTAGAGCACTTCGCTGTTTTAAGAGTATGGAGTTATTTTTATGTCGCTTAGATCTGTAAGTTGTAGAGTAATACTATATAAATAGAATTTTTTTACAAAACAAAATGATGTTGCAAAAAGAGAAGAAAAATTTTTAAATCAGTCCCTCTTTTTTTCTCTCTTTTTTTTTTTCTTCTACTTTTCTTTACAAAAACCAAATAGGAAAGGAAAAGTAATTTTCTTTCATATTCTCTTTCCTTCACTTTCTTTTCCCTTTCTTTTTCCAAGTTCCAAATAGGTTGTAAGGTTTGTTTTAAGTTTTTAAAAGCTTTCCATTAAGATTGCTATTAATTTTCTCAATCGATTATTAATTATTTCCTCACTTCCTGTTTTTCCTATATTTTTTTGTCACATTTTCCCCTTCCATTTCTCCTAGAGTTTTCCTCCTCTGCTTCTTATTTTGGTAAACTTAACTCTTTTTCTTTCTTTTAGAAAACTAGAAGGGGCTTCTTCTTATTTTGGTAAACTTAACTCTTTTTCTTTCTTTTATGAAACTAGAAACACACATGTGCCCATACCCACTAACCCAACCCATCATGTAAGTATTTCTTGAAATCACAATTGTAATAGGTTTCAGCAAACAAATTTCACTAAACTTAAGTGTTAGTTTTATAATAGTATAATGTAGATTAACAAATGTGTTGATTTTGGGCCTTTTTTCATTTGTACTGTGTACTTTATTTCAAAAAAAAGAAAAAGGTAACTATATGGAATCTTAACCATAACATACAAGATTTTAAAAAATTGGGGCCTCCAAAAATTTTTTGTATAATCTATTTTTGGGTTAAACCGGTGCTTTTTCTATTAAAAAAATTAACCAGTGTAGTTGAATTTCAATCTTATTTTTATAGGGCCTCCTTTTCTTATCTGAACAGGAGCTTGTTTTGTCAAAAAAAAAATTGTAAAACCTATATATTGCCTTAATGATAGCTTGTAAAGATTTTAAAAAAATTTATGGTATTCCAAAAATTATTTATTTGTACACTTTATTTGTTTCTTAAATTGGTATTTTGTTTCTGAACTTTACAATTGTAAATAATTTTCGGTTTCTTTTTCTTTCTAATCTTTTTTTCTCAGCTAGATCTGAACCTTTCAAAAAAATGTTACGAATACATAAGACCCTCATTATAGGATGTAAAAGGTTTTGAATTTCAGTTGAGGGCATAAGGTGAGCGCCTTGTGCTACTCCTATTTCGAAACACCATTGTCCATTTGAAGAAAAAAAATTGAGAATAAGAAAGAGAAAGTAGAGGGAGATACAAAGAAGCCTCTAAATTTTATTGTTCATGATAAAATTTCAGTTGTGAAAATGGGGTTTGTTGATGGCAGATCTTGTTTTAATGGGTTCAGCAATTAATTTTGTAATAGCATTAACCATCTACAATGTTAACTAGATAATTCTTTTTTCAGTTTGAGTGCATAATAGAAATTTCACACGTGAAATGGTCAAACAAACGGATTCCATATGTTAGGCTGGCGACATTGGGTCTAGTCTCTTAGCCATAGCTAGGCCAAACCTTAACGAGTTTACGGGGCCATTTTTGAAAGGTTCCGGGTCCAGGTACTTAAAGGCCGAGACTCAGAGGTTTAGTTGAAATTAACTCAACTAATACTGTATTGACAAGAAGTTACAATCTTAAGCCCATTTGAGTTTATATATAAGTATACATATACTCTACTACAATAAAAACGAGAGGCCAACGTTTTTTTGTCCTAAGCGAGATTACTAAATTACCCTCCATTGCCTTTTGTTTTTACATGTGGCCGGATGAGGATATTGTATTTACAAAATGAAACACCCCATTAAGTACCATCATTTAAAAACAAGAAAACGAAACCTGTTTCCACCTGAACTTTAAAGCAAGATATATCACACAAACTCAAGCACATGCTTTATGCAAATTGATTTCGTTATTGTAGTCATTTCCTTTAAAAAAAAAAACACTTATCAATTGGCTTATAATTGAAAAAGAGTTTTTTTCACACGAGCAAGGACTAAAATACAATACATGTCTATACATCTTACTTGTTTTTATCTTAATTTTGATACATGTTTGCTTTTTTAGTGTCCTGCTCATGTAAAATTTTGTTTACACTGCATCAAAATTAAAGTATACAATAAAAAATAAATATGACCTTGACTTACTCACATGTATCACATTCTAGGGCTCATATCTATAAAACCAAAAAAAAAAAGATTCTTTATCAATGTATAAAAATTAAACTTAATACCACTATTACATTGTATAAGCATCACATTTTTGCATGCTGGGCAATTTTTGGTCCGATCAAAATCGCATTTAAATCGACATAGACACACTTAAATCCAAACTAGTTTTTCAGACTGAATCCAATCAATTAATTGCTTCATGGGCCCACCGGACCCGATAGAGGAAAAATAACCAAAATACCCTTGGGGCATTGCTCAATTCATTTCCAGTCGACATGTCTTTCTAAAGATGGTAAGTTATTATTTCAACCTCAATTCGAGTTTCAATTCCAGTCTAGATCAATCAAACTCAAATAGGCATGTCTTTTGAGAAAGTTGATCACTCAGATGGTAAGCCCATCTAGACCGACATGTTTACCGAAAAAATCTCTCGAAGCGATAAGTCCCTTCAAACCTGTCGACTAGGACAGAACCCTAGTTCTCGATATGGTAGAATGGTTCACTTCTGGCGACTACTAGCCCACTAATATAGAATATCCATTATCCAGCATGTCTTTTGAGAAAGTTGATTCCTTAAACGATAAGTCTATTTAGCAGCTTCACGAAATCAGGCAATCTCTAGAATGAACGCACACCATCAGAGTTATAGAAACACTCACAAACATTGCAGCCATCGGAGTGGCGGAAACACTTGTAAACAGGTCGACATTAGGAATTACTAACAAAACCCTTATGTCATAGGACCGAACACGCCTCTTGGCCATGACACGTTTACCAAAAGATGGGATACCTTTGAAAACCAACTTGTCACACACCGTTAGAGTGGCAAAAACACTCAAAATCTAGGTTAACACCAATGTCTGCTAGCCCACTCCGATAAAAAATGACTAAACTGCCCTTGGGCATTTTCAACACGCTTCTCGAGAAAGTACCTAAGTCCTTAGAGTGGTAAGTCCACCTTTTCAATATTATCCTAAAGACAGTTTGGCATGTTTGAGTGCCTTCTAGTCGGTTCCGAATCAATTCTGAGACCATCCAGTCAAAATGACCATTTTGCTCCTAAGCACCCGATTGCCTTTAGGAACCACACCGGCTCTGAGTATCAAACTGATAAACTTTCGAGAATGCTTCTAATAGTATTCTCAATCTTCTAACACTTTTCTGGATCATTCTGAGTCCATTCCGGCAAGACTGGTACAAAATGACTATTTTATCCCTAGTGGGCCCGTCGTCTTTTCCAACCACACTGGCTTTGGGTATCAAACCGATAACCCCTCGGAACATTCTCAATAGTGTTCCCAACCTTCAAGCCTTTTAATGGGTCACTCCAAGTCCATTTTGGTCTTTTTTCGATTTAAATTACCATTTTTTCCCTGGTGTTTTCCTGGTTACTAGGAACCTTCCGGATCATTCTTGGACTTTTCGAAGTCACTTCTAGTGGAGCCAAGCAAAAAATTGCATGGTAGTCACTAGAACAGGCGTCCAAATCTTTCACCTTACATACCAAGGGTCAAAAGATACATTTCTTGCCGCCCTAAAAACTTTCCTATGTGGTTGGTGCTACTGCTAATAAATGGCCTTGTGCTACTCCTATGGCGCCAATGGAAAATTTTCCCTAGCACCAAGGCTGTTTTGTTTGCCTATAAATACAGACCCTCCCCATGTGTAAGAGAGGTCAGCAAATACAGCCCATAAACTCTCTCTATCTAAATTCAAAGCTCGAAATCTCTCCAAACCCTAGCCCTTTCAAGCCTCTTCAAGCCTTAGCTTCCACACATGTTCTATACTTAAACACAAGCCTCTAAAGCATCCACTGAAGTCTCAAGTTCTGCAATTTCGAAGCTCTCAAGGTTCAAGAAAGCAAAGCAAACAAAGTAAGAAGAAGACAAGGTAGACTTTCGTTTTACTTTTATGTAATCCCCCCCCCCCTCTCCTCTCTTTCTTCCTCCTAACCCACTTAGGTTTTCTTTTATTTTAATCCCCATATTCTATCGCCCTTTCTTGCATACTTGAAACAAGGGACTCGTCGATTCATGCCTAGAAAGAATTGTTGAAGGTCACCGTGCTGGGAGCTTTCTTTAAATTCAACCCTTAATGGTGTGGGTTCAACCGCCTTGATTATGTGGTGAAGCCTAGCCTTGTATATTCACAACCCTTTTTTGCATTGTGCATATCATATTCATACATCTATTCAAACTTGTTTTCAAATGTGTTTTCAAACTTGCATCAAAACTCTTTTTTAAAACTTGCATTCAAAATCTTCTTTTTTAAATTTGTTTTCAAAATCACAATCCTAAACTGATTTTAAACATTCCATGATTAGGATTATTTTAGGAAGGTCTTATACTCATTGTGACTATCAAGGTCCATATTTTGGGTGTAAACCCTAAATTATTTTTATCAAAACTACAATCTTAAGATGATTCTAGCCATTCCATGGTTAGGGTTGGTTTAGGAAAGTGTGATATTTAATGGGATCATTATGGTTTATATTTCAAATCTTTGTTGGTTTCAAAATCACAACCCTAGAATAGTTCTAATCTTCTTATGGTTAGAATCATTTTAGGAAAGTGAGACATTCAAGAGATTTTCAAAAGTCCATGTTCAAACCTCTTTCCAAATTGTTTTTCAAATCTACTTCCTAACAACTCTTTTTAAACTATTTCCTAAAAACTCCTTTAAAAAATCTACTTCCTAAAAACTCCTTTAAAAAATCTACTTCCTAAAAACTCTTTTCAAAGATCTTCTTTCCAAAAACTCTTTTCTTGGAGTCTAAGTTAAGCCCTATAATCCATAGTTAGGAAACCCTAGTTCCCTTTTCTAAAATCATGGCTTCTTATTTTATCTCAAATCATAGGTTTCCAAAAAATATTTTCTACATCAAATCTTAGGTTTTCAAAGCCTCTTTTTCTACACCAAATCATAGGTTTCCAAATTCAAAATTTTCAAAACTCAACATTTTCGATTCCATGTCAAATCAAATTGTCTAACTTAGGAAATCAAATCTAATCTTCCAATTTAGGAAATCAAATCAAATCAAATCAAATCATCTAATTTTGAAAAAAAAAATCAAATCATCTACTTTTGAAAATAAAATCTAATATTCAACTTTAAGAAATAGGAATCAAATTTTCAAATATTTCCTAATTCCAAACTTTCAAATCTTTCTTAAAATTCAAACTTTCAAATCTTTCCAAAACCAACTCTTTCCTAATTTGAAAACTTACCTAAATTCAAAACTTGTCTAAAATTCAAACTTTTCTAAAATAAAACTTTTTAATTTGACACTTGCCTAAAATGGAACTTTTCTAATTCAAAAATTTTCAAAATCCAATCTTTCCTAAACCCTAGCTTTCTAAATTCTTTCAAATTAAATAATGAAGTCAAATCTTTTCCAAGTTTTTTCAACTCAAGTATTTCTAAATCAAATCAAAAGCCTTTTCAAATCTTTCTTAAATCCCATCTTTCCTAAATCTAAGTTTTCTAAAATCAAAACTTTCTTAAATCAACTTTTCAAGTCTAAATCAAACATTCTTATTTTAAGTACATGCTTCAACCCTAGGTCACTTAAATCTTAGGATACCTAAACTCTAGTTCAACCCTAACTCTAAAGTTAAGAAGCTTCAACTCTTTTCAAAGACTTTTCTAAAACTCATTTGAAAACTAAAATGATTTTCAAACTTCAATCTAAGTCAAGATGTTTTCAAAACTTAACTCCATCTTTCCAAGTCAAGACCAAGTTCTCTTTCAAAGTTCAATCTTTTTAAATCAAAATCAATTTCAAATCCTTACATCTTATTTCAAATCAAAGTCAATTCCAAGTTCAATTTTAAATCCAAGTTCGATTTCAAATCAAATTTCAATTTCTAATTTTCATATTCAAAGTTAAAATCAAACTCTTTTCAAATCAAACATTTTCAAGTTAAACTTTTCAAAAATCTCAAAGTGTCTATTTTCAATTGGATTATTGTCTGAACTACGACTAACTTGATTTTCAACAAAGAGATACATAGGTAACCTTTATGGGTGTGGTCACAACCTTTTTTAAGTTTTCAATTTCGTAACCTTTTTTAAGTTTTCAATTTCGTAACCTTTTTTAAATTTTCACAACTGTTTTCAAGTTTCTAATTCCATAATCTATTTTCAATTTTCAATTTCTAAAACCTTTTTTCAAACTTCAAATATTCTTTTCAAATCTATTTTCAAAATCAAAATTTTTTCTTGTACTTGCATGTCATGCATTATATCAAACCTATTTCTAAAAATTCCTTTCAAATTAGATAGTATTGGACAATTGTTAGTTGAAGATTTTAAATGAATGAACCTAAGGTGAATAGACATGTAGGTACCGCAAGTGCGGGGTAGGGTAATGATCTTAGGATATCTTCCCTATATGTAACCAACCTCCGAACTTGGAATCACTATTTTCAACAAGGGCTTAAATCTTTCTAAAGGTTACCAAACAACCTATTTTTTTTAAAAACCCTCTCTTAAGAAAGTTTTCAAAACCCCAAAGTTTAATCTTTGGATTGCACTTAGTTTTAGGTGACCTAACTTACCTTAACAAAATTAGGTGGCGACTCCAAACCTTTTTTCAAAAGCCCTTAATCAAATCAATTTCAAGTTCAAACCTAGTCGTACTCGTCCTTCTAGGAGGATGAGTTCTAACGAGAGAGTATCGTATTTTTTTTTCACTTGTGTGTGTTTTCTCAAGTGCAAAAAATTGAGGCGCAATAGCTAGCGAGTCCACTGGGAACACGTAGAGGGTTAGGCCATTGTCATGTCTCTTCACCCTCACTCATATAGAGTATTTGATTAATTTGTCCAATTCTATCCACCTTAAAATTTTCAAAATCGGCCTTTTCAAAGCTGTTTTCGAAAACATGTCATTGTTTGCATTCAAGTCATATTCCATCATTCTATCTTACATTACGTTTGTCATTCAAATACTAACTTTTTTGCATTTTTATTTTTGTAGATGGACCTTTGTTCACATTTTTCTTTTAGGTCATATTAACTACCATGTATGTTGTAAGCATCCCATTTTTACCCGCTCGGCAATCTCTGGTCTGATCAGATCACTTTCCTAACTACATAGGCACAGCCAAGCCCAAATCAACTCTCAGAACCCTGTCCTATTAGTCAACCACTTTTGGGGCCTAACAGAGGCCTAATAACCAAATCTGCCCCTTGAGCCTCCAGGCACGTCTTTGAGAAAGTTTAAAATCCCTTAAGACGGTAAGTCCACCTTTCCAAAACATTTTTAGACGATTTGGCGTACTCAATATGGCATCCTATCCAATTCTGATCCTATTCCAGTCAACTCTAGTCAAAATAACCGTTTTGCCCCTAGATGCCCCAACATAGTACAAATCTCACCAAACAGTGAAAAAAATCTTCCAGGACCATCTCTGAATCAATCCTGACTCTTTCCGACCAATTTCGGTCAAAATGACCATTTTACCCTCGGTGGCCTGAATATGCCCCGAAATCACACCAGCTCTGAGTATCAAAAGGCGGATCTTATCACACTCCCGTGTTTAACCCAAGGTAAGTCTCATGACTATGCAAACTTCTAAGTCAATGAAGGCCCCCTGAAGCGTCTTGCAGATGCTCCGCTAGGGTTGTTTTTTCTTTTGATTTCCTGGTTATAATGCACCATCAAATGACTTGAGAAATGAGTAAACCAGGAAATTCTAAGAAGCCCATCCATAGGTCTTTCCATCAATATGGCTCGATTGAATAGATCGCTTCCCGAAGCCCCTATTCGCATGGCTTAAAAACTGTAACTTTCAGTGACTTCTGGAGTGTCTCACAGATGCTCCGCCAAGGTTGTCTTTTTTTCTAGTTCCCTGATTATAACACTCCGTCAAACAACTTGAGAAATGCACAAGTTAGGGAATTCCCAAAAATATTTCCAGAGCACATTCTATCGATACGGTCCAATAAAATAGATTGCTTCCCGAAGGCCTCGATCACGTGGCCCAAAAGTGGCTACTTTTGAACATTCATGGAGTGTTTCACAGACGCTCTGCAAAAGTGTATTTTTATGCACACTTCTTGAGATGATATCTCACTCTTTCGAATACCTTTTCAAGCTCCTTGAAAATTCAAAGTTCTTGAGAAACACTAGGAGAACATCGTGGACGCAACCAATTTTTTTGAATCTTTTTTGAATAGCACAATTATCGAGGCAAAATTTAAACGAACATTTTGGGCAGTGGAGCGTATGCTACATGCGTCTAGATTTTGATAAGATCAATCAAACTTTGCTTAGCCCTTAAGATTTAGCCAGTACAGAGTGTGCCACATGGCGTTCTACCAGTGAAACAATACTGGCGCCTGTAAGGCGCTAGAGCAATTTTTGCCTATGCGCATGTGTTATATGCGCCAGGCCCTTCCAGGTTTGCCTATAAATATAGGGCCCCCTTTTGCATATTCAAGAATTGAAATTAGCAGCGAAGCTCTATAGAAATCTCTCTTGAACCTCGAATTCCTGTATACATCTCACACTTAAAGCATTTAGGTTTGATTCCACCTCCCTCTAACCTATACACTACACTTATATAGCCTTTAATACCATAGAAGACCTCATTCCAGGCCCTTCAAGCCTTTCCAAGGCTATTCAAGCTCAAGTCAAAGCATCCATGGAGGTTTAAAAGTGTTTGAAGGCAAAAGGTAGTATTCTCTTTACATTTTTACAATCCCCACTCCTCTCTTCTCCCTCCTAGCCTACTTAGGCTATTCTTTATTTTAACCCCCATCTTCTACCCCCCCTCCCCCTTTTTCTTGCATGCTTGAAACAAGGAAGCTCTTAGTTCATGCCTAGAGAAAAGTTTATAAAAGCCACCGTGTAGGGAATTTCTCACAAACCTACTTTAAGATGGTATGGCCTTGGAGCACCTTGTAATTTGGTGAAGCCTCTAGCCTTATATGATTCCATGACCCCTTTACATATGGTTATTTTGTTCATGTTTTGAATGTTTGGCTTTGTTTTTGTGTTCACAACCGTTTTTCCAAGACTTTCACTATCTCTTTTCTATATCTCCATATTCAAAAGATTCCCTAAAATGGTTTTAGAGTTGGTTCCTTGAAGCCTAGGTCAAATCTTCAATTTATACACCTTAGAAAACCCTCTTTAAGTCCCTTGACTTTATTTTGCAACTCTACATTTTATTACTTTTCAAAATTGTACTAAGATGATTTTTAAACCCTCTTCTTCTATATTGATTTTAAAGGATTTTACTCTCTTGAACTTTGTGGTTGAAATGGTCCCTTGGAACACTCTCTTGAGTGGTTTTTCTATTATCTTGACCATATGAATCCTAATTCATTAGAGTTGGTTCTATTTACTTCAAAATTGTTTTTCAACACAAACCCCTTTAAGAAAGGTTGGCAAAAGTTTATTCCCTTAAAATTTGTATAAAAATGGTTTTTCAAAAATTACCATCTCCATCTTGATTTTTAGAAGTCTTGCCTCTTGAATATTGTGGTTGGAATGGTTCCATGGAGTCTCCTTTAGAGTGATTTCCCTTAAATCAACCATACGAACCCTTATTCTTTAGAGTGGTTGTTGTCACCTTAAAAATGATTTTACAAAGCCTCTTTTCCAAAAAATAGTTTCTAAAGGTTTATTTTCAATCAAAGAAACTTTCAAAACTATCTTGTCTATATATTAATTTTCAAAGTTTTCACTCTCTTAAGTTAGAGGTTATAATGATCCCCATAAGCTTTCCTTGTAATGGCTCTTCATTCTTGACCATACAAACCCTACACTTTCTAGAGATAAATTTTCATGGAGATGATCTTCTTCAAATTTACATAATTCCTTAAGTTTGTTTTCCAAATTCTCTACATTTACACCATAATATTTTTCAAAACCCATTTTCAAAATGCATACATAAAACCACCTTTCCAAAACCACTAGGTCAAAACCCTAGTTCAAAACCACCTTTCAAGACCTCCTTCCAACCCTAGGTTAACTTGATCCTAGTTGTCCAACCTTAGGTTAACTTGACCCTAGTTGTCCAACCTTAGGTTAACCTAGGTTAACCTAACCTTAGTTAGTTAACCCTAGGTCACCTCAATCCTAGGTTAACCTAATCTAAGTTAGTTAATGCTAAGTCATCTTAACCCTAGGTTAGCCTAACCCAAGTTAGTTAACCTTAGGTTAACCCAACCCTAGTCCAACCTAACCTTAGTTAGATAACCCTAGGTCAACTCAATCTAGGTTAGTAAGTTTCAAGGTTTCAATTCAATGACCCTTTTTCAAATAATCTTTCAACTTAAAAACTATCTTCAAAACACTTTCAAAACTCCTATGAGTTATTCCAAAAACATTTCAAATCCCTCTTCAGTTAGTTTTGAAAATATTTAAAATCATCTTCAAAATCAATTTCAAAATTATTTCAAACATCGTAACTTCTATCTCAAAGGCATTTTTCTAAACTCTCAAGTTCTCTTTTTTTAAAGACCTCAAAGCGTTTTCAAACCTTTCCAATGACCTCAATGTGTCTTCAAAGCATTCCAAAGGCCCCAACTTGCCTCTTTTCTATTAGACCTTTGCTTGAACTACGAATGACCTGATTCTTGCCAAATGCGATACCTAGGCAACCTAAAATGGTGTGGTCATAGCCTCTATTTCAACCTAAGTTTCCTTTTCAAAATTTTCTATCAATTCGAGATTTCCGCTTTAAATCCCTTTAAAACTTTCATATTTTCAAACATTTTTTCCAAAACTTGCATCATGCATTATGCATCATTCATCCAAAAAGTGATGACCAAACCCCATTTTCAAAATTCTAAAGTGGATATTAAGTGGATAGTAGTAATCAGTTATTCAAGTGAGTGAATTAAGGGTGATTAGACATGTATGTACCAAAAGGGCAGGGTAGAGTAATAATCTTAGGATATCTTTCCTACACTTAACCAACCCCAAAACCATAGATTTCTATTTCAAAGACCAAAATCGGAGTCACATTTTCGAAGGGCTTTCCAAAGGTTATTAGGACTTATTTTCCAAAAACCTTCTTAGAAGGACATTTCCAAAACCTTTTTGAAAAACCTAAGTTTAGTTTTCGGATTACACTTAGTCTTAGGTGACCTAACACATTTTTAACTATGTTAGGTGGCAACTCCAAACTTTTTCCAAAAGCCCTTATTTAAGTCAATTTTAAGATCAAACCTGGTCGCATTTGTCCTTCTAGGAGGATGAGTTCTAACGAGAGTGTACCATACTTTTTCCTAAACCGAAAGGGCTTGGTTAAAAACTGGGGTGCGACATATGTCATGAATGAATGGAATTAAGAGGATGGATGGGAGTTGTTTTTCCCTTTCCTCCATTTTTCAAAATCCACACACACACTGCACGTGCACAAGCATTTGCATACTTGCATTCTCTACCTAAATATGTCTCTTCTAATTAGAAAGGGGAATGGTATATTGGTTGTGGGTAGATGCTGGGTCAATTTCTTAGCCTACGACCTCTTGATGGTTCCCCTGCTCGGATCTCCAACCGATAATGGCACCACCTTAAGGAGTGGGCCTAGGTTTGAAGATTTGGGAACCGAGCCTTCTTAGGAAACATTAGTAAATCCTTAACCTCATGCTCATGTAGAAACCATGCATAGCCGAATCTCTACCGAATTTAAGACATGCACGTTAATTTCAAAACCATGGAGAAAAGGGCGACTGCTTTACTTTCCTTTATTCTTGTCTATTCTTACCATTATAATGCTTGTATAACTGCTTATGCATATATATTTACTTTACAATTGCATTCTCTCTCTACTTTATGCATACATGTTCATGCGTTCAATATTTCATATCAAGACAGGAGTTCTAAAGTAACTCAAGTCACTGCTCTTCATGCATATGATCAACTCAAAGAGAGCGACACCATGTTCACTCTCCCTTGTATTAAACGTACAAAAATCCTAAGGGTTCCCATGTAACCCTAAGGACTCATGGCATGCATTTCAAGTCATTCCATAAAGAAGGGCCCCAATCCCTTTATGCTCACGGAGATAAGATTGCCAAGAAGACAAGGAGCAATCAAACAGCAAGGTCTTGCAATGACCTCCTGAACATCAAACTCAAAGTAAGTGAATCCGAAAACTCAAGAGTAGTTTAGGATCCCAAATATAAAAGTAGACTCAAGAGTAATTCCTTCTCCCCCTATTAAAATATACTTTGATTTCGTTGTATTTTAAACTCAAAGTTCAATGTACTCTTCTACCTTTTGTAAATCAATGAACAAATGAATGTATATTCCCACTCGATGGTTATCGCGCCCCGATTTTTCGCACCCCAGAAAAATATACACAAGTGGGAAAAACACAGTACTCTCTCGTTAGAACTCATCATCCTAGAAGGACGAGTGTGACTAGTTTTGAATGAGAATTGATTTTGAATAAGGGCTTTTAGAAAAGATTTGTAGTCGCCATCTAACTTGATTAAGGTAAGTTAGGTCATCAAAAACTAAGTGCAATCTGACTATTAAACTTAGGATTTTTGAAAAGGTTTTGAAAAACTTCCTCAAGAGAGAGTTTTTAAGAAAATAGGTGAAAGCACCCCATTTTTGCCAGTTGGGCAGCCTCCGGTCCATCCAGACTTGTATTCAAGTCGATATGGACATATTCTGAGGCAACTTAATTTTCCAAGTCTAATTTTATCAATCAATCACTTCGCGGGCCCACCGAGCCTAAATAGAGGCAAAATGACCAAAATGCCCTTGGGGGTAATGTTCAGTCCAATTCCAACAGGCACGTTTTTCTGAAGACGGTAAGTCCCCTTTCCAATTCCATTTCTAATTCCAATTCCAATTCCAATTAAATCTGGCGCACCTTTCGAAAAAGTTGATTCCTTAAGGTGGTAAGACCCTACAATTCGGCATGTTTCCGAGTGAACTCTTCAGAACGGTAAGTCCCTTAAAAACCGTCAACCGGGACGAGACCCTAAGTCCCCGAGATGGTAGAACGGTCCACCTTTGAGCAGAGCTTGGAGGCTCTCTAAACCTGCCAAGGCAAAAATGTTCGTTTTGGCACGCCTTTTGAGAAAGTTGATTCCTCAAGCGCTAAGTCCATTTACCAGCTTCCTGAGATCAGGCAGTCTCGGGAATGATCGCGAACCGTCAGAGTAGCGAAAGTACTTGTAAACAGGTCGATATAGGGAATTGCCAACAAACCCTTGTATCACGGGACCATCGTCAGAGTGGTAGAAACACTCAAAACCCAGGTCAACACCGATGCCTGCTAGCCCACTTCGGTGAAAAATGTCCAAACTGCCCCTACAGCCATTTCCAACACATTTCTCGAGAAAGTACCTAAGTCCTCAGAATGGTAAGTCCACCCTTCCAAGATCGTCCTAGAGATGATCCGGCATGATTAGGTGTCTTCTAGTTAGTTTCATACTAATTCCGAAACTTTTTGGTAAAGATTACCATTTTGCCCCTAAGCATCCGAATGCCCCGGGGACCACACTGGCTTTGGGTATCAAACTGGTAAGCTCCCGAGAATACTTTTTATAGTATTCCCGACCTTTCATTATCTTTTCGGATCATTCCGAGTCAATTCCGGCAAGCCTGGTGCAAAATGATCGTTTTGCCCCTAGCGGGCCGGTCGTCTTTTCTGACCACACCGGCTCTGGGTATCAAATCGGTAACCTCCTAGGACATTGTAAATAATATTTCCAAATCTCGAGTCTTTTTTCGAGACATTCTGAGTCCGTCCTGGCAGCTTTCCGACTGGGTTGGCCATTTTGCCCTTAATGGCCTAGTCAACCTTTCCGACAAATCTTGTCATCCTTTTTCAAGTCCATTACCCCTTGGGACCCTATTCTGAGGGTTCCTGTCCCTTTTTGGCTTTGCGGGTCATTCCCGGTCCCTTAAATCCTTCCCAGACCTTCCGAAGTCACCCCTAATGAAGCCAGGCTAAAAATTACATGGTAGTCACTAGTATAGGAGCCCAAATCTTCTGAAGATACATTGCTTGCCGACCTTAAAACTTTCCTAAGTGGCTGGCGTCACTACTAGTGGCACCAAGCCAAATATTGGTCTGGCGCCATGTCATTCTTCTCTCTATAAATACAAAGTCTCCTCCAGCGTGAAAGAGGTCCGCAAACTCAGTCTAAAAACCATACTCTTCGATATGCAGAGCTTGTAGGCTCTCTAAACCCTAGTCTCCTTTAGGTTTTCCAAACCCTAGCCTCCATACATAAACCCTAGCCTCCTATACATTCTTATACACTCACATACACTCATACACTAGCCTCCAAAGCCTCCATTGAAGACTTGAAGTGCTGTAACCCGAAGCTCTCAAAGATCAAGACAAGTTCCCGAAGATCGAAGACAAGTTCTTGAAGACTAAAGCAAGAAAAGCAAGCAAGAAAAACAAAGCGCGCAAAGCAAAGCAAAATAAAGAAGATACAAGGTAGGCTCTCTATTTAAGTTTACGCATATTTCCCCTCTCTCTTCTCCCTCCGAACGCACTTGGGTTTTCTTCTATTTTAATCTCCCATCTTCTTCCCCCCCCCCCCCCTTTTCTTGCATGCTTGAAACAAGGGACTTCCCGGTCCATGAGTAGGATTAGGCTATTGGAGGGTCACCGTGTTGGGGGCTTTCTTTTAGTCTAACCGGAGACCACGTAAGTTCAGCCCCCTTGATTATGTGGTAAAGGCTTTAACCTTGTATGTTCACGACCCCAACATGCATTGTGCATATCATGATCTTACATTCTTCCAAAATTCATTTTTAAACTTGTTTTCAAAAGTTACATTAACATTGTTTTCAAACTTGTATCAAAATCTTCTTTTTCATAGCCTTTCCATGGCTAGGGTTGCTTTAAGAAAGTGTTACATTTAAAGTGACCAATACGGTCCATATTTTCAAATCCTCGTTGTTTTCAAAACCACTATCTTCAAGTGGTTCTAACCTTCTTATGGTTAGAATCACTTTAGGAAAGTGAGATATTTTATAAACTTTCTAAAACGCTCTTTTCAAATCTTTCCTTCGAAAAAATCTCTTTTTCAATATGTTTTCTAAAAACGCTCTCTAAGATTCCTTCCCATAAAGAACTCTCTCCAATCTCCTTTCCAAAACGGTTTTCAAAAACTCCCTTCAAAAATCTATTTTTCAAAAACTCCTTTTCAAACTCTTATCCAAAAACTCTTTCCTCAAGTTCACTTTCTAAAAAAAAGCTCTTCTCTAGGATTGCCTTCCAAAAATCTTCCTTTCTAAAAATTCACTTTTCAAAAATCTCTTTTCTTAGAGCCAAAGTCAAACCCTAGAACCCACAATTAGGAAACCCTAATTTCCTTTCTTAAAACATGATTTCCACTCTTGCCTTAAAACTTAGGTTTCCAAATCTCCCCTTTTACATCAAAAATCATAAGTTTTCAAAAACCTCTTTTTTACATCAAAACTATAGGGTTTTCAAAACTTCACCTTCCAAATCCATGTCAAATCCTATCTTCCCTTTAAGAAACCAAATCCAATATCCCATTTAGGAAACTAGATCCTATCCTCCGTTTTTTAAAACAAAATCAAAATACCTCTTTTTAGAAACAAAATCCAATTCTTTGCTTTAGGAAATAAGAATCTCAATCCTTCCTAGTCTAAACCTTTCCTAATCCACTCCTTTGTAATCTCATACTTTCCTAAACCATATATTTCCTAAACTTAAACTTTTAAATCTTTCCTTAAACTTTAAGCTTTTTAATCTTCCTAATTCAAACCTTTCCTAATTCCATACATTTTCAAATTTCAACTTTCCAAATCTAAGTTTTCAAATATTTCTTAAACTCAAACCTTTCCTAATATTAAGAATTTCTAAAACTCAAACTTTAAATCTTTCTAAAATTCTAAACTTTCCTGAACTTCAAATCTTCCTAAATCTAAAACTTTCTAAACTCAAAACTTTCTTACTTTCAAAACTTCCCTATTTCAGAACATTCTAAATTCTAAACTTTCCAATTCCAATACTTTCTTAAAACGAAACCTTTATTTCAAAACTTTCCTAAATTGAAACGTTCCCAAATCAAAACTTTCCTAATTCGAAACTTTCCTAAATTTAAACCTTTCTAAATCCAATCTTTCCCTAATCTTCCAAGTCCAACGTTCGAGTCAAATATTTCTTAATCTCAAGTCCCAATCCTATCTTCCTAAGTCTAGGTTTCCTAAATCTCTATCTTTCCAAATCAAAGTCTAATCTCTTCCATTTCAAATTCCAATCTTCTATTCTAAATTCAAATCAAATCCAAATTCCAATTCAATTTCTTCTTCCATATTGTAAGCACCCTATTTTTGACCGCTCAGCAGTCTACACTCCGCCCAGACTTGTTTTCAAGTCATTGTGGGCGTATTCCAATCGAAATCAATTTTCTAAGTCCAAATCCCATTTGTCCATCCCTTCGCGGGCCCACCAGGCCCAAATAGAGGCAAAATGACCAAAATGCCCTTAGGGGGCATTGTCCTTTCCTTTCTAATCCCACTCTCGAGACAGTTTATTCCTCGAGACGGTTCGAATCCAGGCACGTCTTTTCGAAGACGGTAAGACCCCTTTCCAATCCCTCTCTCGAGACAGTTTATTCTTCGAGATGGTTCCACTCCAGGCATGTCTTTTCAAAGATGGTAAGACCCCTTTCCAATCCCTCTCTCGAGACAGTTTATTCCTCGAGACGGTTCCACTCCAGGCACGTCTTTTTGAAGACGATCAGTCCCCTTTCCAATCCCTCTCTCGAGACAGTTTATTCCTCGAGACGGTTCCAATTCAGGCACGTCTTCTCGGAGACGATAAGTCCCCTTTCCAATCCCTCTCTCGAGACAGTTTATTCCTCGAGGCGGTCCGAGTAGCGAAAATACTCATAAAACCATTAGAGTAGCGGAAATACTCACAAATAGCGACCGATATAGGGAATTGCCAACAAACCCCTGTGTTAGGATGACCGCCGTCAGAGTGGCAGAAACACTCAAAAACCAGGTCAACACCAGTGTCTGTTAGCCCACTTTGGTGAAAAATGACCAAACTGCCCTTTGGACCTTTTCCGAGACTTTCCAGTCAAGATGACCATTCTGTCTCTAGGCATCCAAACGTCCCGGGAACCACACCGGCTCTGGGTATCAAATTGGTAACTTCTTGAGAATGCTTTTTATAGTGTTCTCAACCTTCCACTACCTTTTCGGATCATTTTGAGTTAGTTCCGGCAAACCCAATACAAAATGACTGTTTTGTCCCTAGTGGGCCGGTCTCCTTTTCCGACCACACCGGCTCTGGGTATCAAACTAGTAACTTCCTGAGAATTCTTTTTATAGTGTTCTCAACCTCCTTCTATCTTTCCGGATCATTCCGAGTCAGTTCCCGCCAACTCGGTGCAAAATGACCATTTTGCCCCTGGTGGGCCGGTCTCCTTTTCTGACTACGCCGGCTCTGGGAATCAAACCGGCAACCTCTGAGAACATTCTGAATAATGTTTCCAGATCCCAAGTCTTCTTCTAGGACAGTCCGGGTCTGTCCCGGCAATTTCTCGGTCCGATTGACCGTTTTACCCCTAAAGGCCCGGTCAACCCTTCTGGCACATCTCGAATTCATTTTTCAAGCCAAATACCTCCAGGACACTATTTTAAGTGTTCCTGCTCCTTTCTGGCCTTCCGGGTCATTTTCGGCTCCTTCAAATCATTCCCGAACTTTTCGGAGCCACTCCTGGTAAAGCCAGGCTAAAAATTGCATGGTAGTCACTAGTACAGGCGCCCAAATCTAGTCAAAGATACATTGCTTGCCGACCTTAAACATTTCCTAAATGGCTGGTGCCACTACTAGTGGCGCCAAGCCAATAAATGGCCTGGCGCCACTCCTAGTGGTGCTAGTGTAAAATTTGGCCTGACGTCACTGCAACAGGCGCCACTGTTGTCTAACCTCTATAAATACAGAGCCTCCTCTAATGTGAAAAGGGTCCGCAAACTCAACCTAAAAATCATGTAGTTTGATATACAGAGCTCGAGCACCTCCTAAACCCTAGCTCCCCTAGGTTTTCCAAATCCTAGCCACCCTACACAAACCCTAGCCTCATATACACTCCTATACACCCCCATACACTCATACACTAACCTTCAACCCTCCTTCGAAGACTTGAAGAGCTGCAATCTGAAGTTTGAAGATTGAAGAGAACTTTTGAAGACCGAAGACGAAGATCAAGATGAAGACCGAAGACAGCACGTCGTGCAAAATAAACAAGACATACGGTAGGCTCCCTATTTAATTTTCCGCAGTTCCCCCCCTCTCTTCTCTCTCCTAACCCACTTGGGTTTTCTCTATTTTAATCCCCCATCTCTTTCCCCCCCTTTCTTTGCATGCTTGAAACAAGGGGACTCCCGGTTCATGTGTAGGATTGGGCTACTGGAGAGTCACCGTGTCGAGGGCTTTCTTCTAGTCTAACCAGAGACCACGTGGGTCCGGCCCCCTTGATTATGTGGTGAAGCCTTAACCTTGTATGTTCACGACTCCAAAATTGCATTGTGCATATCATGATCTTGCATCTTCCAAAAAACCATTTTCAAAGTTGTTTTTCAAATCGTTTTCAAACTTGTTTACAAAATTGCATCAAAATCCTCTTTTCAAAAACTTGTTTTCAAAACCACAATCCTAGGGTGATTCTAGTCTTTCCATGGCTAGGGTTGCTTTAGGAAAGTGCTACATTCAAAGTGACTTTTATGGTCCATATTTTCAAATTTTATTGTTTTCGAAACCACTTTCTTAAAGAGGTTCTAACCTTCTTATGGTTAGAATCACTTTAGGAAAGTGAGGCGTTTTTATACTTTCCAAAAACTTTCTTTTCAAATCTTTTCCTAAAAATCTCCTTTTTAACATACTTTCCTAAAACTCTCCTTTCCAAAGCTGTTTTCAAAAACTCCCTTAAAAAATCTACTCTTCAAAACTCCCTTTTTCAATTCCTTTCCAAAATGTTCTCTTCAAAGTTCACTTTCCAAAAATGTTCCCTAGGTTTTTTTCCTAGAAAAACTCTCTAAAAAATCTTTTCAAAAACCCTCTTTCCAAAATCTTCCCTCTAGAAATGCCCCTCTAGGATTTTCCTTCTTAAATCTTCGTTTTCAAAAACACACTTTCCAAAAACTCCTCCTTAGGATTCTCCTCTAAAAACCTTCATTTTCAAAAACGCACTTTCCAAAGACTCTTGCCTTAGAGCCCAAATTAAGCCTTAGAATTCACAATTAGGAAACCCTAATTTTCTTCTCTAAAACATGGTTTTCAAACTTTGCCCCAAACCTAGGTTTCCAAAATCTCTTGTTTTCTATATCAAAACTATACATGTTTCTAAAACATATTTTCTACGTCCAAACTATAATTTTTCAAATCTAGGGTTTCTAGAATCTCCCTTTCTAAATCTTTTCCAAATCCTATCTTCCCTTTAGGAAACCAAATCAAATCTTCCCTTTAAGAAACCAAATCCAATCCCTTCCTAATCCAACTATTTCCTAACTCAAATCCTTCCTAAACTTCTACTTTCCTAAATCTCAAGTTTCCAAAACTTGAACATAAAAATCTTTCCTAAATTTTAAAACTCAATTTTCAAATCTTCCCTAATTCAACCCTTTCCTAATTCTATCCCTTTCCAAATCTTAACTTTCTAAATTCAAGTTTTCAAATCTTTCCTAAATTCAACCTTTCCTAATTTCAAGATTTCCTAAAACTCAAACTCTAAAACTTTCTAAATCTTAAACTTTCCAAATTTCAAATCTTTCTAAATCCAAAACTTTCTAAATTCTAAACTTTCCAACTTTCAAAACTTCCTCATTTCAAAACCTTTCTTAAAACCAAACTTTCCAATTTCAAAACCTTCCTAATTTAAAACTTTCGTAAGTTGAAACTTTCTTAAATTCAAAACTTTCCTAAGTTAAAACTTTCTTAATTCGAAACTTTCCTAATTCGAAAAATTTTCAAAAATGAAACTTTCCTAGTTCGAAAAATTTCCAAAAATGAAACTTTCCTAATTCGAAAACTTTCCTAAAATGACACTTTCCTAAAACGGAACTTTTCTAATTCGAACATTTCCTAAATCTAATCTTTCCTGGAACTCTTTCAAGTCAAGTCAAATCTTTTTTTAAAACTCTTCCAAGTCAAATCTTTCCTAAGTCCCTTCTCTTTCCTAAGTCTAGGTTTCCTAAACCTTCGTCCTTCCAAAACAAGTCTAAATCTTTCTTCTAAGTTCTATCTTTTCAAATCAAAGTCAAATCCTTTCCAAAATTTCAAATTCCAATCTCCTCTTCCAATTTCAAATCAAATCCAATTTTCAATTCAATTTCCTTTTTCAAATCAACTCTTCTATTTTCAATCGGACTCTTGCCTGAACTACGACTGACCTGATTCCCCCAAAGGGATACGTAGGCAACCTTCATAGGTGTGGTCACAACACTTTTCAAACTTTCAATTCCACTTTCATAGGTGCGGTCACAACTTCTTTCAAATTTCAAATTCCTCCACATTTTTTCAAATCTCAAATTCCAAACTATTTTCAAAATTCCAATTTCAAATTTTTATTTCTAATTTCTCAAACTTTCCAATTTCAAATCTTTCCAATTTCAAATCTCTTTTCAAATCAAATAAAATTCTTTTCAAATTGATTTCTAAATCAACTCTCTTCTATTGCACTTGCATATCATGCATTATGATAGTTTTCAAACATTATTTTATAAAGTGAATAGGATTGGGCATTGGTTAGTTGAAGACTCTCATAGGTGAATCTAGGGTAGATTGACATGTAGGTACCGAAAGGGCAGGGTAAGGTGATGGCTTAGTGCGTCTTCCCTACACGTAACCAACCTTCGAACCTAGATCACTGATTTCAAAGACCAAAAGGAGTTATTTTTCAAAAAAGGCTAAATATTTTCCAAGGGTTGCCAAACAACCTGTTTTTCTTAAAAACCCTCTCTTGAGGAGATATTTTCAAAAATCGTTTTCCAAAAACCCTAAGTGTAGTCTTCGGATTATTCTTAGTTTTTAGGTGACCTAACTCACCTTAATCAAGTTAGGTGGCGACTCTGAATCTTTTTCAAAAGCCCTTTATTCAAATTAGATTTTCAATTCAAACCTAGTCGCACTCATTCTTCTAGGAGGGTGAGTTCTAACAAGAGAGTACAGTATTTTTCCCGCTTATGTGAGTATTCCTCGAGTGCGAAAAATCTGAGCGCGACACATATCAAATCTTCTATTTTCTATCGGACTCTTGTCCGAATTACAATTGACCTGATTCCTCAAAAAGGATACGTAGGCAACCTTCACGGGTGCGATTACAGTTTTTTTCAAACTTCTATTTCACAACCTTTTTTAAGCTTCTATTTCCATAATTTTCTTTCAAATCTCCAAATTCCATAATCTATTTTCAAGTTTCTAATTCCAAAAATCTGTTTTCAAATCTCTATTTCCAATCTCCAAAACTTTCCAATTTCAATTCTATTTTTTCAAATCAAATCAAGTTCCTTTCAAATCTATTTCCAAATCTATTTTCCAACTCTCTTTTTCTTGCACTTACGTATCATGCATCATGTCTTTTTAAACATTCTTTTTCTAAAGTGGATAGTTTTGGACATTTGTTAGTTGAAGACTCTCATAGGTGAATCTAGGGTGAATAGACATGTAGGTATTGCAAGGGCGGGGTAGGGTGATGGCTTAGTGCGTCTTCCCTACACGTAACCAACCTCCGAATCTAGGATCACTGTTTTCAAAGACCAAAATGGAGTTTATTTTCAAAAAAGCGCTTAAAAGTTTTCAAAGGTTGCCAAACAACCTGTTTTCTTAAAAACCCTCTCTTGAGGAAGTATTTTCAAAATCGTTTTCAAAAACCCTAAGTGTAGTATTCAGATTGTACTTAGTTTTTAGGTGACCTAACTCACCTTAATCAAGTTAGGTGGCGACTCCAAATTGTTTTCCAAAAGTCCTTTATTCAAATTAATTTTCAATTCAAACCTAATTGCACTCATTCTTCTAGGAGGATGAGTTCTAACGAGAGAGTACAATATTTTTTCCGTTTGTGTGTGTATTCCTCGAGTGCGAAAAATCTGGGCGCGAGAGCTGGTGACTTCTTTTAGGACACTTAGAGGGTTAGGCTATAGTCACGTCTCTTCACCCTTCACCCATGTAGAGTGTTCGATTAACTTGTCTACTTCTATCCACTTTCAATTTTCAAAATCAAATTTTTAAAGTTATTTTTTAGAAAAAAAAAACATGCATTCATATTATCTTATATTAAGTTTGCCATCCACATACTAACTCTTGCATCTTTATTTTGTAGGTGCACTTTTTGTTTAAATTTTATTAACTGCTATGCATGAATGTAATGAACAGGATGAATGGGAGTTGTTGGGCTCTTTGCTCTGTTTTCAAAAATCACACACACACATTGCACGTGCACTTGCATTCTGCATACTTGCATTTTTACCCTGTATGACCCTTCTAGTTAGAAAGGGGGAACGGTATATTGGTTATGGGCAAGATGCTGTTTCAGTTTCTTTGCCCACGGCCTCTTGATGGTTCCCCCGCTCGAAACCAATCATGACACCACCTCGGGGAGTGGGCCTAGGTTTGAAGATTCGGAGACCGAGCCTTTTTAGGATGCATTAGTCAACCCTCAACCTCATGCTCATATAAACACCTTGCATAACTGAACCTCTGCCGGATTTAAGACACGCGCACTGTTTTCAAAACCATGGAGGAAAGGGTGATTGCTCTTACTTTTATTTATACTTGTTGTTATAATGGTTGTATTCTTACGGTTATAATGCCTGTCTAACTGCTCATACATGCATATGTACTTCAACTGTATTCTCTCTCCTTATACTCTATGCTTCCATTTTCATGCATTTCATATTCCATGTTAAGACGAAAGTTCCAAGTAACTCAAGTCACTGCATTCTTATGCATTTGATCAACCCAAAGACAGTGACACCTAGTTCACTCTCCCGGGCATTAAACCTATCCAAACCTTAAGGGTTCCCATGTAATCCTAAGGACTCATGACATGCACATCATTTCATTCCATAAGAGGGACCCCCGTCCCTCTATGCTCACGGAGATAGGGTTGCTAAGAAGACAAGCGACAATCGATCAACAAGGTCTCTCAGCGACCTCCTCGACATCAAATCCAAGGAAGGCGAATCCGAAGACTCAAGAGTAGTTTAGGACTTCTTATGTAAAACTAGATAGGCAGAAATCCTAAAGAAACATGTTCCCTCTCCCCCTGTTAAAATGTATTTCAATTCTTTTGTATAGTAAATCCAAAGTTAAAATGTTTTTCTTTATTTTACTCGAGTAAATGGATGGATGAATATATGGATGGATGAATATGTGAATGGATGAAGTTCCCCGTCTGATGGTAAGGTATCTGTATACTGGAGCAAATCCCCTATCTACAAAAGTGAGCCAATTCACCATGTTTAGTTTCCCTCTTAAAGAGGGGCACCCTAGAGCATGCATTGCATAAAGACTTATCAAGATAAAACACTAACTCTTTTCCTTTGTTGGTTTTAGGTACCTCTCCTCGTTCCCCTCGTTGTTACAGGCCAAAAGATAAGAAACGCCTATGGAATCACTCACTCTCGATACCTTAACTCTATTACTAGCGGAGGCGAGAGGAGTCAGACATAGGATGACCAAAATGGAAGGCATAATCTCTTCACTTTTATCCCACACAACCCATGAGCAAGCAGAGTCCTCACAAGCCCAAACCCATGATGGACGAAAAAGGATGAAGAAGGAAGACCAAGACTATGCCCCGACCATTGCTTACCAACAACCTCCCCAGGCCAAGGGCCTTGATCTGATGCCTTCCAAACCAACCTCTAACCAAACCCCTGGATTATATAATCTCTCCTACGGATACCAGCCCAACCTATTTGGTCCTAACACCGAAAATTATCCCATTTTGAAACATAAAACTCGAAGCCCTTTCAATTCCCAAACCATTAACCCGGTTGTGACCTCACCAAAACTCGGTTCCCAATCTTCAAAAACATCCGCAACACCTCTTTGGCCTAGGTGAACAAGTGGAAAAAAACGGACATTTACTAAGCTCGCGTGTTCACAGACCACGGCCTATTTGGGTCTCTTAGTGGCCGGATATCTGAAGCCTATACCTGCTCGACCCCGGCCCAATCCTCTGCCTTATTACTTTGAATCTGCAGCAAGCTGTAAGTACCATTCGGGCGGCCTAGGACATGATACTGAAGATTGTTTGACCCTCAAGCATAAGATTCAAGACTCGACAGATAGCACGATCATTAGCTTACGACCAGCAAATCCTTATCCGAACGGCACTACAGACCCTCTGCTAGACCACACCATCAACGTCATTACAAAATTTGGTAACGACAAGGTTTGTTTCGCTACATGCTAAGAGATATATTACAAGGATAGGAAAGAAATGGAATACGGAGATGAAGAACAGTGTCAGCCTTAGTCATGGTGCAACCCGGTAAAGTGCCGGTCCCTAAAGATGAACTTGTAGATGAATCTGTCAAGAAGACTGACCAAGAGTCATTCAAGCTCAATAATAAGGACCCGCCGTTATGCACACTTGAGGAACACTGGAGCATGGCTGGATGCCAGAGCAAAAAACCATGAGCTCGGGTCAAGTCTGTTAAGCTGGAAGAAGAAAAGCTACCCAATTGGTTTACTAGAGAAACCAAGGAACTAGCAAAGGAAGGTAAAACAGTCAAGGAAGCCGACGATTGCATCATCACTGCCAAGTTGCTTGGAACTCCAGGAGAAACCTCTAGTTATCCTACCTTGACCAAAGATCCCAACTGTGGATGGAATGAAGATGTGGGCATTCTCCCAAGACCTTACTGAGGCGGAATCCCTACAAAAGCGTACAAGAGAGGGGTGTTTTCACCCACTTTCTTTCTATCCCTTTACATTTCGTCCTTAAATTAAAATTTGCATTTTTGTTTCTTTAAAACAGAACTATATGCTTTTCATTAATGAGATAAAATGATTAAGTCTTTTTATTCATTGATGTTGCCTTCTTTTCTCTTGTGAATAGTAACTACTTTCTATGCAAGGAGCATAGTTTACCTTATGGAATGATCCAACTTGAAAGGATGATAGCATGAGTTAACCACTCACCAAATGATCAGTTTTTTAGAGAGACAGAGGACAAGGATGAATGAGGAAATTACTCGAAGGCAACATTTGCAAGACATTGAGGCTAAGCGATATGTGGCCAGATTATCAAAATGAAAAGGAGCCACCTTTCATTTCCCTATGTAAAAGAAAAAGTGTTTATATTCCCTTTGTTTAACCCCTAGAGCCTCGCAACAAACGAAGTTGTCCTTGTCAACCTCGATCCAAGACTGTCCTCCCCACACTGGGGCAGATAATATTTGAGAACTCTATGAATCGTATCCACCCCCACTGTGCTAAGGCAGCATTGAAGGCTTTATAGATCAAGCAATCTAGTTCAAAGTGAAGAGAGGCCCTCATTTCATTTCCCATACAGTCAGAAGCAACCCCTTACCAAACCCGTTGAGCCATTTATCTTTTCCGAGAAAACCCCAACCTAGGGTTAACCGCCCACATTGGGTTAGGTTGGATTGCTAAGGAAAAGGTCTAAAGAAAAAAGGGATGATAGAATTACTCGTTCCATAAAAAGAAAAAAGATAAAAAGGACAAAGTGAAAGAAAAGAGTTGCCAAGGGGCAAGAGGCCGAAAAAAAAAAAAATCTAAGGAAAGGCTTGAAGAAAACCATGATTGAAAGGAAATTTAAAGGTGATCATAGGTTACAAAGAAACCCAGTAGAAATAATAGGTTCGAGCCTTTACCCTTTCTTGCAAAACCCCAAAACCATGGCCTACATTACAACCCTACTAAAGTCCACTCTGATTGAAAACAGATTGCTTGATCTAAATGAGCTGGACACGCTGCCAAATACAAGAACGGATGCTAACCCTACTGGAAGAAAAAAATTGTCAAGGATGGTATGGATCTAAACCCTGTTGAAAACAACATTAAATTTGAGCCTACATATCCCATTGTTTCAAAAACCCTATAACCTAGCCTACGTTATGGTCCTAAAGCAAAGTTTCCTCGAATTGAAGGACTGGCCACTTATCGCTCTGCTAAAGGTCAGATAAGTTGTTGCTAAAACCCCGAGAGTTGAGAGTTTCAGCCGAATAATCATATACACTAACCCCGAGGCAGAGAGTCGGAGGCGATCAAAAGGTTGAAAAGGTGCAAAGTGCTATCATCTAATCAAGGTAAGGTTGAGCCAGAGGAGAGGCTAGACCCCCAAAAAGGAAGGAGTTACCATTCCAAAGATACTGAGTTCTACAGCACCATTTGTCATTCTGTTAGTTAATGTATTTCTAATATATGCAAATGTATTTCTAATATGTGCATACATTTTCAAAATAAAAAATAAAAAAATCCGCAGGAACTTTGCATACATAGGATATAGCTCCCTGTAGAAACAGAAGTCACCAACATAGTTTAATGTCAACCCCTGTAATAGATACATAACATCATCATTTCTACACATGCATCGGATCATATACTTAGCTGGAAAAAATCAATCATAAATGTCTCTGCCTATCCATGCATCTAAATGCCATAAATATCCATCTTTGTACAAAACTTACAAAATAAAACTGTCTAACATAAATACATATCAGGGATAAGGGGCAAAAGAAGATCAAAGTCTCCACAAGGGGCATTTGTCAAAGGTCAAAGTCAATGTCATCTGGATCGAAATCCCCAAAACTCGGCATCGGAGGAGGCAGATAGCTACTCGAAGCACCAACATCTTGCAACAGCAGAGCAAGAAGAAGGAGGGAAAAGACGACAAACCCCGCCACCTCCCATCTGGGCTAACCGAGCAGTCAAAGAAGCCACCTTTTGCCTGATACTAATCTCGGTCCGTCTGGTATTGATCCCTCTGGTCCTTCATAGTAGCAAACTCAGCCTGGAGCACATATCCTCCGGTACGGCGCCACAAGTCAACCACCTCCTGGCCTACAGCGTATCCAGCGACTACTACCTCAAACCAGGTGAAGGCACCGACATAATGAGCCCCGAAGTGTGCAGCGTAGTCCGTGTCTAGAGGAAGCAAGAACTCAGCACCTGGGTGGTGCTCTGATAGGGGATAGGCACTCCTGCCACCAAAGCTCCAAACATATACTCCAGCGAATCTCCTGCTAATTGGAACTCCTCATGAAATTGCCACCAGTACCACTCTCCTAGATAGGACTCCCAATTATCATCACTAAGAAAAGTAGCCCTTGACAAGGACAACAGAACCAAGTACCGCACTGTCTCATAATGAATTGATCCAATGAAGGGCCGCCAAGTCACGTCCCTTGCCTTAATCAACTCCAAGTTCGCTCGTAGCGTCACAAAGTCGGTAATCTCTGATTGCTGGGCCACTTGGTCACGAGCCCACCTTAAAGCACGAGGATAAAGGTCATTCTCAATAACCGCAGGGCGACGAATAGGCAAATACTCGTAGCTCCACCAGACAAGAAAGGGCCAGAAACTAGTCATGCTGCCCCAACAGGAAGAAGTCCGGACCCGCATCCGATCGAAAGAAGCAGCCAAAGGAGAAGGACCCCCAATCCAGCTCAGATAAAGCCACAAGATCATCTACTATGCTCACAAACCGAAAAGGCACAAGCGACTTGTTGTTGTTGCAGAAGTCACCGAAAATGATATACAGAACAAGTTGCCGCCTCATAATGTTGCGCTGAGTAGGGGAGGGCTCAACAGCAAAGGTACGATCATCCCAGCTGAGCCAGGAAACTGGGAAAGTAGAATGCTCGGGAGGGGGCAAATCCAGCAGAATGCATGCCTCATCTCTACTAACTGACTGTAAAATGATTCGCCGGCCGACGAAGGAAAGCCCTGTGATGATCGCCCAATCCAAGGGGGTGGGACCTAACTTAAAGCCAACAAAATAGAAGGTCCCCATCTCTCCAAACCACCGCTCAATCAGTGCCAGCACGAGATGTCTGTTTAGGCGGTTAGCCTGTAATCCCATGAAAGCTCCAAACCCAATCTCAGCTAAGAAAGCACGATATGATGGGGTAGCCCGCTGCATGGTCACGAAGACCTGATGAACAGCCCCTCTAAAAGCTATGTGTAACCGTTGAGGGGGCAAATACTGTCTAGAATATACATTTGGGTGATAAGCAAGATCCCCAAGCGGCGGGATGTCCGGTACCTCCAAGTCACGTAAATCAGCATCTGTCTGCCTATGTCTAGAGGAGGCTCTCCTATGACCAGTCCCATGGTCACCAAGACTCGGTATCCTCTCCTCAACACCAATATCCTCTGCAAAAGCCTGCTCAACCGGAGGAAAGGGGTCGACAGGTGGTTTACCCCCCTGTCCGCTCTGACTGGAAGAGGCCCGTTTAGTGGATTGATGACTACACCTAGAACGACTGGAGCCGATAATAGAAATTGTCCTAACTGCCTTCCCGGAGCGGCGTCTCCTCTCAGAACCATCGTTGCTCGCATTTGCCATCCTAGAAAGATAAGCCAAGGTAAGAGGTGTTAATATATGGTACATGTAATTAAAAATAATAATAAAATAAAATAAATAAATAACCAAAAAAATAAAAAAAAGGGCAAAAGAAAAAAAAAAGATTTCAAGTGATAAATCAAAATGAATTTCCTACACATTTTGATTTTAAATCCAATTCTAAGTCAAGATGAATTTCCTACACATTTTGATTTTAAAATTCCATTTCTAAGTCAAAATGAATTTTCTACACATTTTGATTTAAAATGTTAAGTTTCGAGTCAAAATTAATTTCCTACACATTTTGATTTGTCAATTTCAAGTCAAAACAAGTTTTCTAAAATTTCTAGGGTTTTCTGTTTTTCTCCTTCAAAAAGATTTTATTCAAAACCTTTTCCAACTCTTTTCCAAACTCTAAAATTTCGGCAGAGTTTCGTTTAAAAATGGTCCCTAAAACACCCACCACATCAATACAAAACACAAGCCATGAACTCTACAAACACCACCATCACATACCACCAACACCGGCACACACTTTTAAAATTTTCAAACTTCCCAAAAGGCTCGTTTCATTTTTCAATAAATCAATGGTGTTTAAAGATATCCTAAAATTTTTCAAAATCATTTCAAATTTTTTCTAAAATATTCCAACATTTTTCTAAATTTTAAACTCCCTTAATTTCATCACTTTCTCAATTTTCTCAATTTTTCCTATACTTCTAAGTCTTTTTTCTATTTTTCAAAAAATCAAGAATTCAAAAGTTTTCAAAAAATCACGAAATTTCATACAGCTGTTAAACACATTCTTCTAAGGCACATAGTATAAAAATCTAGCCCAAAAACTCAACACCTAAGCCCGTAGGAACAAACTCCCAATTCCTGCAGAAACTCCCTTCACATAATCACACAAAATCACTTAAATTCAATCAAACAAGCACTAAAATGAAAAAAATAACTTCATCACAACTTAAATAGAATTCTAAACATTAAAATCAACATAAACTCAAAAACTCACCTTTTGGAGTTCTTGGTGAAAACTTCTCTTCCGGTGACTTTTTCGACGACGATGTTCACTTCCGGCAATCTCCCGTGGTCTCTAAGAAGCTCTTTTTCAATGTCCAAGTCCGTTTTCTCATAATGCCTCTCGGTTTTGCAAAAATTTTTCAAAATCCCGCAAGTGCCTGAACCAGAAATATTTCTGGTTTTGATCCCAGGCCTGGCACTACTACTAGTGGCACCAAGCCATTTCTTCCAAAGGCGCCACTGCTAGTGGCGTTAGTTGCCAATTCCGGGTAGTTTTTTCCTTTTTCCCACCAAAACTTGATTTCAAAGGCCTTTTAGGCCCAATATCCGTTTCCACACTCTCGTCTTCCAAAATTTTCGAAGTCCGTCCCTCTGACCGCCCCATGGTCAACATGGGACCCTTACTCTATCATTTTTTTTGTCTTCAACAAGCAAAGCCAAAAAAGAGGGGCAGTTGTAAGCACCCCATTTTTGCCTGCTCGTCAATCTCCGCTCTGTCCAGACTTGTATTCAAGTTAATATGGACATATTCTGAGTCAACTCAATTTTCCAAATCTAATCCCGTCAATCAATCACTTCATGGGCCCGCCGGGCCCAAATAGAGGCAAAATGACCAAAATGCCCTTGGGGATAATGTTCAGTCCAATTCCAACAAGCACGTCTTTCTGAAGACGATAAGTCCTCTTTCCAATTCCAATTAAATCTAGCGCACTTTTCGAGAAAGTTGATTCCTCAAGGTGGTAAGACCTTGCAATCTGATACATTTCTGAGTGAACTCTTCGGAACGGTAAGTCCCTTCAAACCCGTCGACCGGGACGAGACCCCAAGTCCCCGAGATAGTAGAATGATCCACCTTTGGCGCCCGCTAGCCCGCCAAGGCAGAAATGTCCGTTTTGGCACGCCTTTTGAGAAAGTTGATTCCTTAGGCGCTAAGTCCCTTTAGCAAATTCCCGAAATCAGGCAATCTCGGGAATGATCGCGAACCGTCAAAGTAGCGGAAATACTCGCAAGCATCAAAACTGTCACAGTAGTGGAAATACTCACAAACAGGTCGATATAGGGAATTGCCAACAAACCCCTGTATCATGCGACTGCCGTCAGAGTGGTGGAAACACTCAAAACCCAGGTCAACATCAGTGCTTGCTAGCCCACTTCGGTAAAAAATGACCAAATTGACCCTAGGGCCATTTTTCGGCATGTTTTTCGAGAGCACATCTATGTCCTCAGAACGATAAGTCCACCATTCCAAGATTGTCCTAGAGATGATCTGGCATGATTAGGTGCCCTCCAGTCCGTTTCAGGTCCATTCCGAGACTTTTCGGTCAAGATGGCCATTTTGCCCTTAGGCATTCGAATGCCCCTAGGAACCACACCGGCTCTGGGTATCAAAGCGGTAGCCTCCCAAGAATGCTTCTTATAGTGTTCTTAACCTTTCTTTATCTTTCCGGATCATTCCAAGTCAGTTCCGGCAAACCCGATGCAAAATGACCATTTTGCCCCTGAAGGGTCGGTCGCCTTTTCCAACCACACCGGCTCTGTGTATCAAACCGACAAGCATTTGGAAACATTCTGAATAATGTTTCCAAATCTCGAGTCTTTTTTCAGGACATTCCGAGTTCGTCCCGGTAGCTTTCCAACTTGGTTGATCGTTTTGCCCCTAACGGCCCGGTCAATCCTTTCGACACATCCTATCCTCATTTTTCAAGTCAAATACCACTGGGACGCTATTCTAAGTGTTCCTGCCATTTTTCGGCTCTCCGGGTCATTCCTGGCCTCTTTAATTCATCCCTGGACTTTTCGGAGTCACTCCTAGTGAAGCCAGGCTAAAAATTACAAGGTAGTCACTAGTACAGGTGCCCAAATCTTTCAAAGATATGTTGCTTGCTGACCTTAAAACTTTCCTAATTGGCTAGTGCCACTAGTGGCGCCAAGAGGAAGTTTGGCCTGGCATCACTACAACAGGCGCCAAGTCTATCGTACTTCTATAAATACAAAGCCTCTTCTAACGTGAAAGAGGTCCACAAACTCAGTCTGAAAACCCTAATATTCGATATACAGAGCTCGTAGCCTTCCTAAACCCTAGCTTCTCTAGGTTTTCCAAACCCTAGCCACCATACGCCAAACCCTAGCCTCCTATACACTCATACACACTCCTATACACTTATACACTAGCCTCCAACCCTCCATTGAAGATTTGGATTACTGCAACTCGAAGCTCTCGAACACCAAGATAAAGCCCTCGAAGACTGAAGTGAAGCGAAGACCGAAGAAAAGCAAGGCGCGCAAAGCCAAGCAAAATAAACAAGACATACGGTAGGTTTTCTCTTTAAGTTTTTGCACTTTCCCTTCTCTCTTCTCCCTCCTAACCCACTTAAGTTTTCTCTATTTTAATCCCCCATCTTTTTCCCCCCTTTCTTTGCATGCTTGAAACAAGGGGATTCCCGGTCCATGTGTAGGATTAGGCTATTGGAGAATCACTGTGTTGGGGGCTTTCTTTTAGTCTAACCGGAGACCACGTGGGTTCGGCCCCCTTGATTATGTGGTGAAACCTTAACCTTGTATGTTCACGACCCCAATTTGCATTGTGCATATCATTATCTTGCATTATTCCAAAAATCGTTTTCAAGCTCCTTTTCAAAGCTTGCATTAAATTTGTTTTCAAAATTGCATCATAATCTCCTTTTTCAAAACATGTTTTCAAAATCACAATCCTAGGGTAATTCTAGCCTTTCCATGGCTAATATTGCTTTAGGAAAGTGTTACATTTAAAGTGACTTTCATGGTCCATATTTTCAAATCTTGTTATTTTCAAAACCACTATCCTAAAGTAGTTCTAGCCCTCTTATGGTTAGAATTGCTTTAGGAAAGTGAGATATTTTATATACATTCCAAAATCTCTTTTTGAACATGCTTTCCAAAAACTCTTCCTTCTAAAATGGTTTTCTAAAACTCCTTCCAAAGATCTATTTTCCAAAACTCTTTTTTTTTTTTTTAAATTCCTTTAAAAAATACTCTCCTCAAAATTCACTTTCTAAAAACTCTCCCCCTAAATCTCTTTCCTAAAAAACTTTCTCTAACAATCTTCTTCCAAAAATCTTTCTAAAAATTCTTTTTCCAAAATCTTCCTTCTAGAAACTTCTCTCTAGGATTTCCTTCTAAAAACTCGTTTTCAAAAACATACTTTCCAAAAACTCCTTTTTAAAATCTCTTTCCAAAAACTCTATCTTCAAATTCACTTTCTAAAAACTCCTTTCTAGGATTCCCTTATAAAAATCTTCGTTTTCAAAAACACACTTTCTAAAAATCCCTTTCTTTAGAGCCCAAGTCAAGCTCTAGAGCCACGATTAGGAGACCCTAATTTTCTTTCCAAAAACATGATTTTCAAACTTGTCTTAAAACCTAGGTTTTCAAAATCTCTTGTTTTTTACATCAAAACTATACATATTTCCAAAACCTATTTTCTACGTCAAAACTATACACTTCCAAATCTAGGGTTTCTAAAACTTTATTTTCCAAATCCTTGTTAAATCAAATCTTCCCTCTAGAAAACCAAATCCAATCTCCCATTTAGGAAACTAGATCCTATCCTTCGTTTTTAAAAACAAAATCAAATCTTCTCTTTTAGAAATAAAATCCAATCCCTTATTTTAGGAAATAGGAATCTTAACCCTTCCTAGTCTAAATATTTCCTAATTCAACTCCTTCCTAATCTTCTCCCTTCCTAAATCTTAAGTTTTCAAATTTTGAACATAAAAATTGTCGCACCCCGGTTTTTGGGTGTCCAATGTCTTTTCGGCTCGGAGACCCTAAAGCACAGAACTTTGTCACTAGAACTCGTCCTCCTAAAAGGACAAGTGCGATAAGGTTTGAAAATTGACTAAGGGCTTTTTGGAAAAATAAGAGACGCCACCTAACTTGATAAAGGTGAGTTAGGGCACCTAAAACTAAGAGTTAATCCGAAAATTAAACTTTGAGTTTTTGAAAAGGTTTTTGAAATCTCCCTCAGGAGAGGGTTTTTAGGAAAATAGGTTGTTTGGCAACCTTTGGAATGTTTAAGCCCTTTTTGAAAATAACTCCATTTTGGTCTTTTGAAAACAGAAATCTAAGGTTCGGGGGTTGGTTACGTGTAGGGAAGATATCCTAAGATCATCACCTTACCCCGCCCTTTCGGTACCTACATGTCTAACCACCTTTGATTCACTCACTAGAATAACCGGTCACCATTGTCCACTTAATATCCACTTTAGAACTTTGCAAAAGGGATTTAGTCATCACTTTTTGGATGAATGATGCATGATGCAAGTTTTGGAAGAAGTTTGAAAATAATGGAGGTTTTGAAAGAGTTTGGGATAGAAACTTTGATTTGATTGGAATTTTTGAAAAAGGGATTGGGGTTGAAATAAAAGTTATGACTGCACCATTTTAGGTTGCCTACGTATCTCATTTGGTGAGAATCAGGTCATTCGTAGTTCGGGCAAGAGCCCGATAGAAAAGAGGCGCATTAGGGCCTTTGGAAGGTTTGAAGACACTTTGGGTCTTTGAAAGAGTTTGAGACACTTTGAGGTCTTTGGGGGAGTTTAAGACACTTTGAGGTCTTTGGAGGTTGAAGACCCTTTGTGGTCTTGGTGGTTTTGACTTGAAATTGAATGGTGGAGTGTTTCTTGAAAATGTTTTTGGATCAACTTAAGGGAGTTTTGGAAAAATGCTTTGGCATGACTCAAGAGAACTTTAAAGTGTTTTTGAAGCCTTGTTTTGAAAACCTTGGAGGCATGACTTTGGAGTGTTTTGATGAATTAGTTCTTTTTTAAAGTGGTTTTTAAAAATGGCTAAGTGTTTGAAATCCTAATATAGACAACCTTAGAGGTTGATCTTGATTTATCACTTGTCCTTGGAATCCCTAACCATGAGAGGGCTAGGGACACCTTAGGTTTGTGACCTTTTGAAAACGGTTTTGAAAATGCCTTGGGGATGGAATGTAAGAACATTAGAAGAGTTTATAGAGTTGGGTTTTTGAAATCATGAGAGTGGGAAGTTTTGGAAAAATAGGTTATGAGGATAATTTGAAAGTTCGAATGGTCATTTAAAAAAAGGGTTCAAGAGTTGGAACCTTGAAGTGTACTAACCTAGGTAGGGTTAGCCTAAGGTTAGAGGTGACCTAAGGTTGACTAACTTGGGTTAGGTTAACCTATGGTTAGGATGACTTAGGGTTAGGTTAACCTAAGGTGAATGGACTAGGGTCAAGTTAACCTAGGGTTTGGTAACTAGGGTCAAGTTAACCTATGGTTTGGTAACTAGGGTCAAGTTAGCCTAGGGTTTGGTAACTAGGGTCAAGTTAACCTAGGGTTGGATTGGAAGATGGTTTTGAAGTGTGGTTTGGTGTATTTTTGGAAAGTGTCTTAGAAAACACAACATGTTTTGCAATGGATTTTTAGTTGGCAATCTTTTTAAAGATCATTTCCATGAAAATTTTTTACTCTAGTCAAGAGTAGGGTTTGTATGGTTGGTGATTGGAGACCATTCCAAAGAAGGTTTCCTCATAACCATTATAACCACTATCTTGACAAGAATACAAAGGGTCAAAGATCAACATAATGATGGTAATTTTTAGAACATCATTTTTTTATGTAAAGATGGGGAGAATGCATTTTTGAAATCATCTTTGGGGAAGGATTTTGAAAATCATTTTTCAAGGGAACTATTCCATCAAGAGAGGATTCATATGGCCAATAAAAAGGAGACCACTCAAGAGAGGGTTCCATGGGGCCATTCCAACCCCTAAACTTGAGAGAATGGAAACCATAAAAATCAAAGGATTTGAACATCATTTTTTAAGCAATCATAAGGAGAAAAGGGGACCATTCTAATAATTTAGGGGTCCTATGGCCAATATAAAGGGAGACCACCCAAGAGAGGGTTCCATGGGACCATTTTAACCACTAAATTTGAGAGAATGAAAACTTTGAAAATTAGAGAGTTTGAAAGCAATTTTCATGCAAGTTGAAATACAATGGTGCAAATGTATGAATTAGGGTGGTTGTGAGGGATTTTCTAAGGCATGACTCCTAAGGTCTCACTCTAAACTTCAAGGGGCCAACTCTAGGAACAATTTTTGAAGGACATATAGAACTTGGAAATATCATGAAATTAAGAGCAATGCAAGCATTGTGGAATATGACAATAAACATAAAATGAAGCCAAGCATACAAGACATGATCAAAATAATAATATGCAAGGGGTCATGATTCACATACAAGGCTTTTAAGCTTCACCATACAAACAAGGTGCTCTTAGGCCATACCATCTTAAAGTAGGCTAATGAGAGGTCCCCCTACACGGTGGCTCTCACTTGCTTTTCTCTAGGCATGATCTAGGAGCCCTCTTGGCTCAAGCATGCAAGAAAGGGGGGGTTGAATATGGGGATTAAAATAGAGAATAGCCTAAGTAGGCTAGGAGGGAAAAGAGAAGAGTGGGGGAGAGCACAAATATAAAAGGGATACCACCTTTTGTCTTCAACACTCTTGTAGTCTTTAATGGATGTCTTGATTGGAGCTTGAGTGACTTCAAGAAGGTTTGAGAGGCTTGAGTGGAGTGTATAAGTGTGTATGAGGCTTTGTGTATGGAGTGTATAGGCTTACGAGGGGTAGAATCTAACCTAAGTGTTGGAGGGGAGGAATATATGTAGAGATTTGAGTTTCTGGAGTGATTTCAGCAGAGTTTCGTATCAATTTTGGACCTGGAATATGCAAGGGGGGAGGTCTCTATTTATAGGCAATCTGGAACAGACCATGCTCAAGTGCTATATGCGCATGGCCAAACTTTGGCCGTGCGCATGTATGACATGCGCAGGTACTGTTCCATTGCCAAAATAACACGTGGCACCCTATGTACTAGTTAAATCTCGATCGTTGATCCAAAGTCGGTCGATCTGAACAAAATTTGAGCGCATGTAGCATACGCTCCATCACCGGGAAGAATCGCCCAAACTTTGCCTCGATAATTGGGCCAACCGGGAAGGTTCCAGGAGAATTGGTCGCACTCGAGATGTTCTCCTAGTGCATTCGATGAACTTTCATGTTTTCAAAGAGTTTGAATAATGTTCAGAAGCGTGGGATATCATCTTGGGAAGCGTGGCAAAAAGGACGCTTTTGTGGAGCGTCTGTGATACGCTCCGTGTGTGTTCGAAAGTAGCTGTTTCATTTGATGTGATCGAGACCTTCGAGAAGCGATCTATTCGATCGGACCGTTCCGATGGAATGTACTCTGGAAATAATTTTTAGAATTCCCAAATTTACGCATTTCTCAAGTCGTTTGAAGGTGCGTTTTAATTAGGGAATCGAAGAAAAAGTCAACCTTGGCGGAGCGTCTGCGAGATGCTCCAAGGGTTGTTGTAAGTCATGGCTTGCACACCGTACAATAGAGGGCTTCGGGGAGCGATCTATTCGATCGAACAGTATCAATGGAGAGATCTATGGACAAGTGTTCGAGAATTCCCTGATTTACGCATTTCTCAAGTTAGTTGACGGTGCATTATAACCAGGGAATCGGGGAAAAAGACAATTTAGGCGAAGCGTCTGCGAGACGCTCCAGGAAACTTTTATCGTGTCGTGTGAGTTTAGTGTCGTAGGGTATTCCTCGGGTTAAACAAAGGCATGCGGTGAAATTATTTGTTCGAAACCCCAAGGCCAGTGCTGTTTCGGGGCGTTTTTGGCTCCCAGGGGCAAAACGGTCATTTTAACCGGAGTTGGTTGGAAATGGTCAGGAATGGTCTGGTATATTGTGTTAGGCGTGTAGGGCTGTTCAGGGATGGTTTTGAGAGAGTTTGTTGCTATTCAGCGGGGTTTGTGCCGTGCTGAGTCGTTCAGGGACAAAATGGTCATTTTGACCAGAGTGAGCCGGAATAGGACCGGATTTGGACCAAATGGCATGCAAGGGACGCCTGATGGTTTGACAACATTGTGGAAGGATGGACTTATCGTTTTGAGGGATTTTAAACTTTCCCAAAACGTGCCTGGAGGCCCAAGGGGTAGGTTTGGTCCATTTTCACCAAGTCGGGCTAGCAGGCGTCGGTGTTGACCTAGGTGTTGGTTCCCGAGACCGCTCGGTCTCGGAAAACTACCTATGCAGTGTTGGTCTCCAAGAACGCCCGTTCTTAGAGAGCTACCTGTAGGGGTGGTGTTGGTTCTTGAGAACGCCCGGTCTCGGAGAACTACCAAATGACGGACATTCTACGTTGGCGGGCTAGCAGGCGCCAGAAGTGAACTGCCTGGAATTTGATGAGGTGTTAGTCCCCGAGATCGCCCGATCTCAGGAAGCTACCTGGATGGCGTTGGTTTCCGGGACCGCCCGGTCAGGAAAACTACTTGGAATAATGGTGCTTAAGGCTCCAGCGGATCCTTATGGACCCGATAAGCGACCAGTTGGTTGGATTGGAGATTGAAAGGCTCATCTTAAGCTTGCATGTGTTGTGATGTTAGAAACCGAATCCGGCCAGGCCGGAAATTATAGAGCGGGCAAAAATGGGGTGCTTACAAAAATCTTTTCTAAAATTTTAAAACTCAACTTTCAAATCTTTTCTAATTCAACCCTTTCCTAATTCTACCCCTTTTCAAATTTTAACTTTCCAAATCTAAGTTTTCAAATCTTTCTTAGACTCAAATCTTTCCTAATCTCAAGATTTTCTAAAACTTAAACCCTAAAACTTTCTAAGTCTTAAACTTTCTAAATTTCAAATCTTTCCAAATCCAAAATTTTCTAAATTCAAAACTTTCTTAAGTTAAATCTTTCTAAACTTTCAATCTTTCCAAATTCTAAACTTTCCTAAACTTCAAATCTTTCCAAATCTAAAACTTTCTAAACTCAAAACTTTCTTATTTTCAAAATTTCCCTATTTCAAAACATTTCAAATTCAAAACTTTACAATTTCAAAATTTTCTTAAAACGAAACCTTTCTTAATTCAAAACTTTCCTAAAATGAAACTTTCTTAATTCGAAACCTTTCCTAAACCAAAACTTTCCTAAAACGAAACTTTCCTAGTTTGAAACTTCCCTAATTCGCATCTTTCCTAAATCCAATTTTTTTCTAAATCTTCCATGTCCAACATTCGAGTCAAATCTTTTCTTAAAGCCCTTCCAAGTCAAATCTTTCCTAAGTCTCTTCTCTTTCCTAAGTCTAGGTTTTTTAAACCTCAATCTTTCCAAAACAAGTCTAAATCTTTCTTCCAAGTTCTACCTTCCCAAGTCAAAGTCTAATATTTTCAATTCCAAAATTCCAAATTTCAATTTCCAATCTTCTATTCTAAATTCAAATCAAATCCTTTTTCCAATCAAAATCTCTTTCTTCCAATCCAACCTTCTATCTTCTATCGGACTCTTGTCCGAACTATGACTGACCTGATTCCTCCAAAAGGATACATAGGCAACCCTCATGGGTGCGGTCACAACATTTTTCAAATTTCCAATTCCACAACCTCTTTCAAGTTTCTATTCTCACCATATTTTTCAAATTTCTATTTCCACAACTCTTTTCAAATCTCCAATTCCATAATCTATTTCAAACTTCCAAGATTCTATTTCCTTTCCAATTTCTAAGACTTTCCAATTTCAAATCCATCTTTTCAAATCTCTTTCTAAAAAACAAATCAATTTCTTTTCAAATCAAGTTCTTTTCAAATCTATTTTCTATCTTGCTCTCTTGCACTTGCATATCATGCATCATGTCTTTTAAACATTCCTTTTTTCTAAAGTAGATAGGATTGAACAGTTGTTAGTTGAAGACTCTCATAGGTGAATATAGGGTAGATTGACATGTAAGTACTGAAAGGGCGACGTAGGGTGATGGCTTAGTGCGTCTTCCCTACACGTAACCAACCTTTGAACCTAGAATCACTGTTTTGAAAGACCAAAATGGAGTTTATTTTCAAAACAAGGGCTAAATATTTTCGAAAGATTGCCAAATAACCTGTTTTTCTTAAAAACCCTCTCTTGAGGTAGTATTTTTAAAAACTTTTCCAAAAACCCTAAGTGTAGTTTTCGGATTATTCTTAGTTTTTAGGTGACCTAACTCGCCTTAATCAAGTTAGGTGGCGACTCCAAATCTTTTTCCAAAAGCCCTTTATTCAAATCAATTTTCAATTCAAACATAGTCGCACTCATTTTTCTAGGAGGGTGAGTTCTAAGAAGAGAGTACAGTGTTTTTCCCGCTTATATGTGTATTCCTCGAGTGCGAAAAATCTGGGTGCGACAAAAAGAGAGGGAGGATTACATAAAATTAAATTGAAAGCATACCTCGTATTCTTCTTGCTTTGTTTGCTTTGCTTTACTTGAACTATGGGAATCTTGAAGTTGCAGCACCTTGAGTCTTCAATGGCTTCTTAGAGGCTTGTGTTTGAGTGTATATAGTGTATAGAGGTTAGGGTTTAAGTGTATGGAGACTAGGGCTTGAAGAGGCTAGAGAGGGCTAGGGTTTAGAGAGACTTCGAGCTCTAAATTTTGAGAGACAAAGTTTTTTGACTGAGTTTGCCGACCCTCTTTACGCAGGGGGAGGGTTTATATTTATAGACAGCTGCCTGTTGCAATGGCGCCAGGCCAAATTTTGGCTTGGTGCCATTAGGAGTGGCGCTAGCTTTTTAGGAATTTTTTTAAGTTGGCAGGAATAGATCTTTGACTCTTGGAACCTAAGGTAGAAGATTTGGGCACCTATCCTAGTGACTACCATGCAATTTTTGACTTGGCTCCACTAGGAATGACTCCATAAAGTTCGAGAATGATCTGGAAAGTTCTAAGTAACCAGACTCAACTGGGAATGGACGGAAACCCTTAATAGAATGTCCCAGAGGTAACTGGCTTGAGAAACAATACTAGAATAGTTGAAAATGTTGACTGGCCCGCTAGGGGCAAAACGTTCATTCCTCATTGAGTTTATTGGAATGGACTTGAAATGGTTCAGAAAGGTTGGGAATGATATTAGAAGCATCCCTGGAAGGTAACTGGTTTGATACCCAGAGCCGGTGTAGTCCCCGGAGGCGATTGGATGCTTAGGGGCAAAATGATCATTTTGATCGGATGCTCTCGGAATTGGTCTGGAAGTGACTAGAAGACACTAGAACGTGCTAGATTATCTCTGGGACAACCTTGGAAGGGTGTGTTTACTGTTTTAAGGTCTTAGGTATTTTTCAAGAAGCATGTCAGATTGAATTAGACTAGGATGATGCCCCAAGGGCATTTTAGTCATTTAGCTTCCAGTAGGCCTGACGGGCATGGGAAACGACCCATGGACTGGTTTGGAGTTTAGAGGGTGGGTTGGAGTCTGAATGTACATGTGATGTTCAAAAGTGAGCTTGTTCGGACCGAAGATTGCTGAGCGGATAAAAATGGGGTGCTTACAACGGTAAGGTATCTGTATACAGGGCCAAATCCCCTATCTCCAAAAAAATGAGCCAAACCATCATGTTTAGTCTCCCTTTCAAAAAAGGACACCCCTAAGACATGCATTGCATAAAGCTTTCCAAATATCAAAAACTAACTTGTGGCTTGTGTCCTTGTTTTTCTTTTATTTCTTTTTCTTTCAGAGAAACTACACCATAAAAAGCCATCATTACTCCTAAGAAAGACCGGCATCCACCTAGAGACCCCATCATTAGCTAACAAAGAGCTGCACTAATGGCTACGAACCCTAACGAGTCATCCTTAGTCTCTTGAGAAGAGGTCAATGAAATAAGAACCAAGATTGATGAGATGTTTAAGCTCATCTAGTCCATGGCTATGAAAGATGCTGCTCTGGCCCCATCATCATCCACGATTCTTCCCAAGGACTCTGAACCTATTAACTCAAAGGTTGTGCTAAAATCTAATACTACGGGGAAGAATAACGAGGATTCGAAGGGGGCCAATACTGAAGAAGGGGAAACTATATTGCTCTCACTTGCTAAGAAAAGAACTTTCCTTGACCCACTTAGTCTGAAAATTCATGGGTTAGAAGACTTGCTGTGAAGCTTCCATGGCCATGACACCTTTGGGCTTGCATTCTATAACGAGTTGTGCTTCTTCCCAGACCATCCGAGACTTGCCAAGTTTAAAATGCTTGACTTTTAGAAATATGATGGCATCGGTAACCCTATTGCCCACCTCCACCTTTATGCTGGGGTATTGAGTGGTCATGGAAACAATCCAATCCTCCTCATGCAATTGTTCCAACATAGTCTCACTGGGTTCGCCTTGCAATGGTTCGCGCGACTTGACTTGAGGAAGATCACAACCTGAATCGAGCTAGTCAATGCATTTAAAGCCCAATATCACCACAACATAAACCTCACTTCAAGAGTTATGCCCTTAGGTGGAGAGAAGCAACTGCACAAGTCAATCCCCCGCTGGAAGAGAAAGAGTGTGTGCAATTATTTGTACACACTTTTCAAGGTATATACTATGAGAAGCTCTACACTAGTATAAGGAAAAGTTTATCCGAGCTCATTATGCAAGGGGAAATGATAGACAATGGTCTTAAGATGGAGGATTACAGTTCCCTATGCAAAAACCGAAGAAAGTTCTGTCAACATAGCCAAAAATGTGGCTGCTATAAGGGAAAATAATCAAGAAGGAGAGTGAGATGTCCACTATTTTGCCCGTTCAACCACCTTAATACCGTCCACTACTTTAGTCTCACCCAATCCTACCCATGCCCACTCTAACCATACCCGCACAAGCACCCAACTTTGGCCTTGCTGGAGCACCACATAACTTCAATAGGCTGGCCCGACACATCCGTAACTTTGATACCTTAGCCTGCACCCAATCTAAGGCCTCCCATACCTTCCTAAAGAACAACATCCTAAGGCCCATACCAACCCATCCATTGCCAAGCCCTCTACCTCTAACCTTTAATGGCGCCCTCACTTATGGGTATCATTCGGGCAGCCAAGGGCATGACACCGAAAGCTGCTTCTCCCTCAAACATAAAATTTAGGACTTTATAGACAATAAGACCATTGACCTGTAACTGGTAGTCACGCTCATATTTTTCGCACTCGAGGAATACACACACAAACGGGAAAAATACTATACTCTCCTGTTAGAACTCATCCTCCTAAAAGAATGAGTGCGACTAAGTTTGAATTGAAAATTTATTTGAATAAAGGGCTTTTGAAAAACATTTGGAGTTGCCACCTAACTTGATTATGGTGAGTTAGGTCACCTAAAAACTAAGCACAATCCGAAGACTACACAGGGAGTTTTTGAAAATGCTTTTGAAAATACCTCCTTGAGAGATTTTTTTAAGAAAACAGATTGTTTGACAACCTTTAAAAAATATTTAAGCCATTTTTTTAAAAATAACTCCATCTGGTCTTTGAAAATAGTGATTCTAGGTTTGGTGGTTGGTTACGTGCAGGGAAGACGCACTAAGCCATAACCCTACCCCGCCCTTGCGGTACCTACATGTCTATTCACCCTAGATTCACCCATTAAAGTCTTTAATTAATATATGTCTAAAACTATCCACTTTAGAAAATAATTTTTAAAAGAATGATGCATGATATGTAAGTGCAAGAAATTTGTGATTTGAAAAGACTTTAATTGAAAAGAAGAGTTGAGTTTTAAAAGAAGAGTTTTAGAAATTGAAAATAGAGATTTGAAAATAGATTTTTAGAATTAGAAATTTGAAATAGATTATGGAATTGGAAACTTGAAGAAGATTGTGGAATTGGAGATTTGAAAAAAAGTTATGACCGCACCCGTGAGGGTTGCCTACGTATCCTTTTTGAGGAATCAAGTCAGTCGTAGTTCGGACAAGAGTCCGATAGAAAATAGAAGGTTTGATTTGAAAAAGAATTTCATTTGAACTTAGAATAGAAGATTTGAAATTGGAATTTGGAATTGAAAAAAAATTAGACTTTGATTTGGAAAGATAGAACTTGGAGGAAGAAGTTGGACTTATTTTGGAAAGATTGAGATTTGAAAAACCTAGACATAAGAAAGATAGGATTTAGGAGGGACTTGAGATTAAGAAAGATTTGACTCGAATGTTAGACTTGGAAGATTAGGAAGAGATTAGATTTAGGAAAGGTTCAAATTAGGAAAGGTTTCAAAATAGGAAAGTTCTATTTTAGAAAAGTTTCATTTTAGAAAAGGTTTTGAAATAGGAAATGTTTTGTTTTAGGGAAGTTTCGAATTAGGAAAGTTTTGAATTAGGAAAGAATTAAAATTGAAAAGTTTTGAAATAGGAAAGCCTTGAAATTGGAAAGTCTTCTTTTTAAAAAAGAGTTGATTTTTGGAAAGAGTTTGAATTAGGAAAAGTTTAGTTTAAAAAAGATTTGGAGTTTGGAAAGTTTAGAATTTAGAAAGTTTTAACTTAGGAAAGTTTCGACTTTAGGAAAGTTTAGAATTTTAGAAAGATTCAAAGTTTGAGTTTAAGAAATACTTAAGATTAGGAAAGGTTTGAGTTTATGAAAGATTTTCAAAATTCAAATTTGGAAAGTTGAAATTTCGAAAGGTATGAAATTAAAAAAGGTTGGAATTAGGAAAATTAAGAAGCTTAAATTAAGGAAAGATTTGAAAGTTTAAATTTTGAAAATTTAAGATTTAGAAAAGTATGAGATTAGGAAGGAGTGGATTAGAAAAGGTTTAGATTAGGAAAGATTGAGATTCCTATTTCCTAAAACAAAAGATTAGATTTTGTTTTTAAAAAAGAGATGATTTGATTTTATTTCCAAAAATGGAAGATTGGACCTAGTTTCCTAAATGGGAGATTGGATTTGGTTTCCTAAAAAGAAGATTGGATTGAACATGGAATTGGAAAAGTTGAAGTTTTGGAAATCCTTGATTTTGGGATAGAAAATAGGATTTGCAAACCTAAAGTTTGAGGACAAAATAGGAAATTATGAATCGTGTTTTTGGAAAGAAAATTAGGTTTGACTAATCGTGGCTCTAGGGTTTAACTTGGAGTTCAAGGAAAGAGATTTTAGAAAGTGAATTTTGTGTAAAGGAAGATTTTTGGGAGGAGATCTTAGAAAGGAATTTTTAGAAAGTGATTTTGAAAAGAGAGTTTTTAGGAAAGAGATTTTTAGAAAGAGTTTTTAGGACAGAGATTTTAAAAAGAAGTTTTTGAAAATAGATTTTTTGAAGAGAGTTTTTAGAAAGCAATTTTGGAAAGAAGATTAAAGAGAGTTTTTAAGTTGGAAAAGAGATTTTGAAGAAGATTTTAAAAAGAGGTTTTGAAAAGTAAGTTTGAAAAGCAATTTGGAAAGGGATAAAATATGAACTTTTGCAAGCCTCTAAAAATATCACATTTTTCTAAAACGATTCTAACCACTTAAAAGGTTAGAATCATTCTAGGATTGTGGTTTTGAAAACAACAAGAATTTGAAAATATGGACAATATTGGTCACTTTAAATGTAACACTTTCCTAAAGCAACCCTAACCATGGAATGGCTAGAATCACCTTAGGATTGTGGTTTCGAAAATGAGTTTTGAAGAAGAAGATTATAACACAAGTTTTGAAAACGATTTTCGACGCAAATTTTGAAAACAAGTTTGAAAACAATTTTTGGAGAGATGCATGATCATGATTTACACAATGCAAGTTGGGGTCATGAACATACAAGGTTAAAGGCTTCACCACATAATCAAGGGGGCCAAACCCACATGGTCTGCGGTTAGACAAAGAGAAATCCCCCAACATGGTGACTTTTAATAGCCTAATCCTACACATGGACCAGGAAGTCCTTTGTTTCATGCATGCAAGAAAGGGGGGTAGAAGATGGAGGATTAAAATAGAAGAAAACCCAAGCCGGTTAGGAGAGAGAAGAGGGGGGGGGGGGGGGGGAGAAGTTGCATAAACGTAAATAGTGTGCCTACCTTGTGTCTTCTTTTATTTGCTTGCTCGGTATGCTTTCGTTACGTTGATCTTCACTTTGCTTTACATCGGTCTTCGAGAGCTTGCTTGGATCTTTGGGAACTTCAGAGTTGTAGCACTTCAAGTCTTCAATGGAGGCTTTGGAGGTTAGTATATGAGTGTATACGAGTGTATGTGAGTGTATGTATATTAAGGTTTAGTCTATGGGGGCTAGGGTTTGGAAAACCTAAAGAAGACTAGGGTTTGGGGAGACTACGAGCTTTATGTATCGAAGAGGAGAGTTCTTAGACTGAGTTTGCAGACCTTTTTCATGCTAGAAGAGGCTTTGTATTTATAGACAAAAGACTGAACTGGGGCCTAATGTAGTGGTGCTAGGCCAAAAATCCTACTGGCTCCAGGCCAAATTTTGGCTTGGTGTAGTAGTGGCGCCAACCACTTAAGAAAGTTTTAAGGTCGGCAAGCAACGTATCTTCAGAAGATTTGGGCTCCTGTATTAGTGACTACCATGCAATTTTTAGCCTAGTTTTATTAGGAGTGACTCCGAAAGGTCTAAAAATAAATTAGAGGGCTGGGAATGGCCCGGAGGGCCGGAAAATGACAAAAACCCTCAGAATAGTGTCTCGGGAGTAGTAAACTTGAAAAATAGTGCCAGGATGTGTTAGAAAGTTTGATCGGGCCATTAGGGGTAAAACGGTCAATCAGGTTAGAAAGCTGCCGGGATGGACTCAGAATGTTCCGGGAGAGGACTTGAAGGTTGGAAACACTATCCACAGTGTTCCAAGGGGTGTGCCGGCTTGATACCCAGAGCCGGTATGGTTGGAAAAGGTGATTGGCCCACTAGGGGCAAAACGGTCATTTTACATCAGGCTTGCTAGAATTAACTCGGAATGATCCGGAAAGACAATAGAAGGTCGAAAATACTATAAGAAGCATTCTCAGGAGGTTACCGGTTTGATACCTAGAGCCGGTGTGGTTCCTAGGGCTTTCGGATGCCTAGGGGCAAAATGGTCATTTAGCTTCAAGTGGGCCCATAGGGCCCGAGAAGCAACTGGCGAACTAAATTGGAGTTTAGAAGTCAAGTTAGAGTTTGAATATGCATGTGATGTGTGAAAGTGAGCCCAATCGGGCTGGAGATTGCCGAGCGGGCAAAAATAGGGTGCTTACAACTGCCCCTCTTTTTCTGTCTTCGATTGTCGAAGACAGAAAATGATAAAATAAGAGTCTTATGTTGACTGCGAGACGATTATAGGGATTGGAAGAATTGGAATCCAAAGAACAATTACATCGAGTAGATGGTCGATGCTTGGTATTTTGTCTAGTAAAATGAAACTCCTCTGGGGAAATTAATGCTCCTTGAACTGGCGCTCCATCTTACAGAATAATGCTCCTCTAGGTAAATCCAAGGTTAACATCTGATACTTATTGAACTGACACTCCATTTGGCGAAGCGCTGCTCCTCTGGGGAAGTCCAAGGTTGACTTCTAATACTTCTTGAACTAACACTCCATCTGGCGAAGTGCTGCTCCTCTAGGGAAGTCCAAGCTTGACTTCTGATACTTCTTGAACCGACAGTTAATCTGGCGAAACACTGCTCCTCTGGGGAAGTCTAAGGTTGACTTCTGATACTTCTTGAACCGGTACTCCGTCTGGCGAAATGCTGCTCCTCTGGGGAAGTCCAAGGTTGACTTCTGATATTTCTTGAATCGATACTCTGTCGGGCGAAACACTGCTCCTCTGGGGAAGTCCAAGGTTGATGTCTTGAAACTGCTACTTCTTGAACCAACCACTCTGTCTAGCAGAACGCTGCTCTTTTGGGGAAGTTCAAGGATGATGTCTGATACTTCTTGAATTGGCACTCCGTCTGGTGAAACGCTGCTCCTCTGGGGAAGTCCAAGGTTAATTAGGGAGGTCGAGGGTAGGCTATTGCCCCATTCTTTGCTTCTTGTCAACTAGGGAAGTCTAAACTTTCTGAGTTGTACGCTAGTGTTAGAGATGTCTGAGGTTAAATGATCCCAGGGTGGCTTTTTAGCTCCATTTTGTACTTTACCTTGTTCTTTGTTTCCTATTTAAAAGAGAGAGAAAGACATAAAGTGTGTTTTTGTGCAAAAATAGTTTTAAAAAAATGCCCCGGTAAGGGGTGAATGTTTGTCATACTTTTTTTGATGAATGCACATGAGATTAAATGCATGACCTATTTTTATGAATGCACGGGTTTATATAAGAATTGAATTGAATGCAGGTCCTACATTTTTATGAATGCACAGGTTCATACAAAAATTGAATGCATGTCATGTCTTTGATGAATACATGAATAGAAACAAACTATACAAGAATTTAATGGATGTACAGGTTATACATGTCATGAATGCATTATACTACACGTATATAGGTTATTTACAAAGAATGTCCCATAATTGCCCCACGACTCATACTCTCGGGATTCTGTCTACTTTCTAAGATCGGGCCCCATTCGGTTTTATCCCATTCTCATCGGGGTGTGATAGCATTTGTAGCATTTCTTTGGGGATTTTGACCTATTGGTTTGCTATCTTGTCCCTACTTTCTATAGGGTTGCTGTTTGGTGTTTTTCTAACCTCACTTGGTTTTCTCTCTTAGATTCTCAAAATGCCACCGTGGCTACAGCGACAACTCGCATGCCCTTTATAGAGCGATAAACAGCTAAGCCCTCAATCAGAGAAGACTTCTTTTAGGACCGTAATGTAGGCTGGGTTTAGGGGTTGTAAGAAACAAAATGATATGTAGACTCAAAGATCTTCTTTTAGTGGGTTATTTAAACCAAAATCATTTGAGCACATCTTGGAGCATGAGATATCCCTTGCATTCCTTTCCAGCTCTCCTTTTTCATCCTACTTGTCTTGGTATTGTTTAGGCTTATCTGGACTAAGCAACTTTCTTTGATTAGAGAGGACTTTAATTTTGACCGTAACGTAGGCTAGGTTAAGGGGTTTATGAATGAAAAGGATACACAGGCTCAAATTTGATGTTGTTTCTAGTAAGGTTTAGATCCACACTATCCTTAGTCGGTCTTTCAGTGGGGTTTCATCCCCTGATATCCTCCTCTAGCTTCAGCAACACGTCTGGCTCATTTAGATCAAGCAATCTTTTTTTTTTCAATTGGAGAGGACTTTAACAGGGTCGTAATGTAGGCCACTGTTTCGGGTTTTTACAAGAAAGGGTAAAAGCTCAAACGTATTGCTTCTACTGGGCTTCTTATTACCTAGGATCACCTTTGACTAACTATATATTCTTCAAGGAGTTCACTTTTCTTATAGTTTGATCCTTGACCTTCTAACGAAATTGCCCCTTCATTTTCTTTCTTTTGCCCCGTGGTAGCTTTTTCTCTTTGCTTTCTGTTTCTTCCCATTCTTTTTGCTTTCTACGAGACGAATATTTGTATAATTTCTTTCTCTCAGATCCTTTCCTCAGTATTTCAGTTTAATCCATTGTGAGCGGTGATCCCTAGGTTGGGGTTTCTATATAAAGAAAAAAGTAATTGGCTCAACAGGTTTAAAAGGGTTGCTTTTAACTTTTTGGTGTTGTGCCCATATTTTTTGCGCTTGAGGAATACACACACTAGCGGAAAAAATGTTGTACTCTCTTGTTAGAACTCACACTCCTACAAGAATGAGTGCGACTAGGTTTGAATCGAAAATTGATTTGAATAAAGGGCTTCTGGAAAAAGATTTGGAGCCCTCACCTAGCTTGATTAAAGTGAGTTAGGTTACCTAAAAACTAAGAATAATCCGAAAACTACACTTAGGGTTTTTGAAAAAGGTTTTGGAAAACGTCCTCAAGAGAGGGTTTTTAAGAAAACAGGTTGTTTGGCAACCTTTAGAAAACATTTAAGCCCTTTTTTGAAAATAATTCCATTTTGGTCTATGAAAATAGTGATTCTAGGTTTGGAGGTTGGTTACACCTAGGGAAGACGCACTAAGCCATCACCCTACCCCGCCCTTTCGGTACCTACATGTCAATCTACCCTAGATTCACCTATGAGAGTTTTCAACTAACTAATGACCAATCCTATCCACTTTAGAGAAAAGGAATGTTTAAAAGACATGATGCATGATATGCAAGTGCAAGAGAGAAAGTTGGAAAATAGATTTGAAAAGAACTAGATTTGAAAAGAAATTGATTTATTTTTTAGAAAGAGATTTGAAAAGATAAATTTGAAATTGGAAAGGAAATAGAATCTTGGAAGTTTGAAATAGATTATGGAATTGGAGATTTGAAAAGAGTTGTGGAAATAGAAGCTTGAAAAAGGTTGTGAGAATAGAAACTTGAATGAGGTTGTGGAATTGAAAATTTGAAAAATGTTGTGACCGCACCCATGAGGGTTGCCTACGTATTCTTTTATAGGAATCAAGTCAGTCGTAGTTCAGACAAGAGTCCGATTGAAAATAGAAGAGTTGATTTGAAAAAGAGTTAAAATTGGAATTTGGATTGGAATTGGAAGAGTAGGGAAATTTGGACTTTGATTCGAATATTTGAAAAGATTGGTTTTGAAAGACTTGGTTTTAGAAAACCTAGACTTAGGAACTTAGAAAGGAAAGATTGGATTTGACTTGGAAAGATTTTAGAAAAAAATTAATTTGAATATTGGACTTGGAAGATTAGGAAACTTGGAATTAGGAAAGATTAGAATCAGGAAAAGTTTGAATTAGGAGAGTTTCAATTTAGAAAAGTTTCGATTTGGAAAGTTCCGCTTTAGGAAAGTATTCATTTTAGGAAAATTTTTGAATTAGGAAAGTTTTCAAAATAGGAAAGTTTTGAATTAAGAAAGTTTTATTTGAAGAAAGGTTTTGAAAATAGGAAAGTGTTGAATTTAGAAATGTTTTGAATTAGGAAAAGTTTAGTTCAATTTAAGAAAGTTTTGAATTGGGAAAGCTTAGAATTTTAGAAAGATTTTAAATTAGGAAAGATTTGAATTTAGAAAGCTTTAGAATTTTTGGAAGATTCAAAGTTTGAGTTTTAGAAAGATTTGAAAATCTAGATTTGGGAGCTAAAGCTTGGAATGAGGAAAGGTTTAGACTTTAAAAGATTTGAAGTTTAGGAAAGTTTCGAACTTAGAAAATTTTAGAGTTTGAAAGTTTCGAATTTAGAAAGTTTAGGATTTAGAAAGTTTTAAAGTTTGAGTTTTAGAAAATCTTGAGATTAGGAAAGGTTTGAGTTTAGAAAAGATTTGAAAACTTAGATTTGGAAAGTTAAGATTTGAAAATAGGTAGAATTAGGAAAATGTTGAATTAGGAAAGATTTGAATTAGGAAGGGATTGGATTTTGTTTCTAAAAGAGAAAATTTGATTTGGTTTCCGAAAACAGAGGATTAGATCTAGTTTCCTAAATGGGAGATTGGATTTGGTTTTCTTAAGGAAAAATTTGATTTGACAGGGATTTGAAAAGGAAAGTTTTAGAAACCCTAGATTTAGAAGTGTATAGTTTTGACGTAGAAAATAGGTTTTGGAAATGTGTATAGTTTTGATGTAGAAAACAAGGGGTTTTGGAAACCTAGGTTTTAAGGCAAGTTTGAAAACCATGTTTTTGGAAAGAAAATTAGGGTCTCCTAATCGTGGCTTTAGGGCTTGACTTGGGCCCTAAAGAAATGGATTTTTGGAAAGTGCGCTTTTGGAAACGAAGATTTTTAGAAAGGAATCTTAGAGAGGAGTTTTTGGAAAGTGAATTTGAAGTAGAGTTTTTGGAAAGAGATTTTAAAAAGGAGATTTTGGAAAGTGTGTTTTTGAAAACGAGTTTTTAGAAGGAAATCCTAGTGAGGAGTTTCTAGAAAGATTTTGGAAAGAGAGTTTTTAGAAAGATTTTTGGAAGAAGATTGTTGGAGAGAGTTTTTTAGGAAAGAGATTTAGGGGGAGAGTTTTTAGAAAGTGAATTTTGAGGAGAGTATTTTGGAAATGAATTTTAAAAAAAGGAGTTTTGAAAAATAGATCTTTGGAGGGAGTTTTTAGAAAACAATTTTAAAAAGAAGAGTTTTTGGAAAGCATGTTAGAAAAGAGATTTTTAGGAGGAGATTTTCAAAAAGAGATTTTGGAATATATATAAAATATCTCACTTTCCTAGAGAAATTCTAACCATAAGAGAGCTAGAACCACTTTAGGATAGTGGTTTTGAAAATAACAAAATTTTAAAATATGGACCATGGAAGTCACTTTAAATGTAACACTTTCCTAAAGCAATCTTAGCCATGGAAAGGCTAAAATCACCCTACAATTGTGATTTTGAAAACATGTTTTGAAAAAGAAGATTTTGATGCAATTTTGAAAACAAGTTTAATGCAAGCTTTGAAAACGAGTTTGAAAATGATTTTTGAAAGAATGCAAGATAATGATATGCACAATGCAAATTTGGGTCGTGAACATACAAGGTTAAGGCTTCACCACATAATCAAGGGGGCCGAACCCACGTGATCTCTGGTTAGACTAAAAGAAAGCCCCCGACATAGTGACCCTCCAATAGTCCCCTTGTTTCAAGCATGCAAAGAAGGGGGGGGGGGGAAGAGATGGGGGATTAAAATAGAGAAAACCCAAGTGGGTTAGGAGAGAGAAGAGAGAGGGGAAGTGCAAAAATTTAAACAAGAAGCCTACCTTGTGTCTTCTTTATTTTGCTTAGCTTTGCACGCTTTGCTTTTCTTGCTTTTTCTTCGGTTTTCACTTCAGTCTTTGAGAGTTTTGTCTTGGTCTTCGAGAGCTTCGAGTTGTAGCATTCCAAGTCTTCAATAGAGGGTTAGAGGCTAGTGTATAAGTGTATAGGAATGTGTATGAGTGTATAGGAGGCTAGGGTTTGTGTATGGTGGCTAGGGTTTGGAAAACCTAGAGAAGCTTGGGTTTTGGGGAGGCTACGAGCTCTGTGTATCAAAAATTAGGATTTTTTGATTGAGTTTTCGAGCCTCTTTCACGCTGGAAGAGCCTCTGTATTTATAGAGGTGGGATAGACCTAGCGCCTGTTGTAGTAGCGCCAGGCCAAAATTCCTCTTGGCGCCACTAGGAGTGGCACCAGGCCATTTCTTGGGTAGTGGCGCTAGCCAGTTAGGAAAGTTTTAAGGTCGGCAAGCAACGTATCTTTGGAAGATTTGGGCACTTGTACTAGTGACTACCATGCAATTTTTAGCCTAGCTTCACTAGGAGTGACTCCGGAAAGTCTGGGGATGAATTAAAGAGGCCAAGAATGACCCGGAGAGCCGAAAAAGGGCAGGAACACTTAGAATAGCGTTCTAGAGGTATTTGACTTGAAAAATGAGGATAGGATGTGTCGGAAGGATTAACCAGGCCGTTAGGGGAAAAACGGTTAACCAAGCCGGAAAGCTGCCGGGATGGACCTGGAATGTCCTGGAAAAAGATTTGAGATTTGGAAACATTATTAAGAATGTTCCCAAAGGCTTGCCGGTTTGATACCCAGAGTCGGTGTTGTTGGAAAAGGCGACCGGCCCTCCAGGGGCAAAACAGTCATTTTGCACCGGATTTGCCGGAACTAACTTAGAATGATCCGAAAAGATAAAGAAGGTTGAGAACACTATAAGAAGCATTCTCAGGAGGCTACCGGTTGGATACCCAGAGCCGGTGTGGTTCCCGGGGCATTTGAATGCCTAGGGGCAAAATGGTCATCTTGACTGGAAAGTCTCGTAATTGGCCCGAAATTGACTAGAAGGCACCTAATCATGTCGGATTGCCTTTAAGACAATCTTGGAAGGTTGGACTTACTGTTATGAGGATTCAAATGTGTTCTCGAGAAACGTGCCGAAAATGGCCTTAGGGGCAGTTTGGTCATTTTTTACCGAAGTGGGCTAGCAGACACTAGTGTTGACCTGGGTTTTGAATGTTTCCGCAACTCTGACGGTGGTCGCGTGATACAGGGGTTTGTTGGTAGTTCCTTATATCGACCTATTTGCGAGTATTTCCGCTACTGTGACGATTGCAATGTTTGCGAGTATTTCCGCTACTCTGACGGTTCGCAATCATTCTCGAGACTGCCTGATCTCGGGAAGCTGCTAAAGGGACTTAGTGCCTGAGAATCAACTTTCTCGGAAGGCATGCCTAAACAGACATTTCTGCATTGGTGGGCTAGTAGGCGCCAAAGGTGGACCGTTCTACCATCTAGGGGGCTTGGGGTCTCGTCTCAGTCGACAGGTTTAAATGGACTTACCGTTTCAAAGAAATTGTCTTCAAAAAATGTGTCAATCCGTCTCAAGGAATCAACTGTCTCGAGAGAGGGATTGGAATTGGAATTGGACTTGGAAAGGGGACTTACCGTTTCTAGAAAGACGCGCTTGTGGAATTGGAAAGGGGACTTACCGTCTTTCGAAAAACGTGCCTATTGGAATTGAAAAGGGGACTTAACGTCTTTCGAAAGACGTGCCTAATTTGAAATTAGAAAGGGGACTTACTGTCTTCTGAAAGACGTGCCTAATTTGGAATTAGACCAAACAATGCCCCCAAGGGCATTTTGGTCCTTTTGCCTTTATTTGGGCCCAGCAGGGCTCACGAAGCGATGAATTGACGGGATTAGACTTAGAAAGTTAATTTGGATTGAAATGTGCCCACAATAACTTGAACATAAGTCTGGACGGAGTGGAGACCGCCGAGCGGTCAAAAATGGGTTGCTTACAACTACCCCTCTTTTTGTCTTTGCTTGTCAAAGACAGAAAACGATAAAGTAAGAGCTCCATATTGACCGTGAGGTGGTCGGAGGGACAGACTTTGGGAATTTTTCGCCAACAGGGGTTTGAAAATGGACATTGGGCCCAAAAGGCCTTCGAAATCGAGTTTTGGTGGGAAAAAGGGCAAAGCTGCCCAAAATTAGAAACTGGCGCCACTAGTTGTGGCGCCTTTGGCAGAGAAGGCTTGGCGCCTCTGCTAGTGGTGCCAGGCTTGGGAACAAAACTAGAAAAATTTTTGGTTCGAACACTTGCGGTATTTGAAGAGTTTTTCGCAAATCCAAGAGACATTACGAGGAAACTGACTTGGATATTGAAGGAGCACTTCTTGGAGACCACAGATGATTGCCGGAAGGAGACCACGTTGCCGGAAAAGTCACCAGAAGAGAAGATTTCGCTAGAGAACTCCAAAAAAGTGAGTTTTTTCAAATTTTTGTTGATTTTGATGCGTAAAATTTCGTTTGAATCATGTGAATAATAGAAATTGATGTTTTGATATGTTTTGAACATTGTAGTGATATTATTTTTACATTTTGGTGCTTGTTTGATTGAATTTGAGTGATTTTACGTGATTATGTGAAGAGGGTTTTCTGTAGGAATTGGAGGTTTGTTCGTACAGGCTTGGGCATTGGGTTTTTTGGCTAGATTTTTATAGCATGTGCCTTGGAAAAATGTGTTTATCAACCATGTGAAGTTTCGTGATTTTTTGAAAACTCGAAGAACTTTTGATTTTTTGAAAAATAGAAAAATACTTAGAAAATTTAGGAAAATGAGAAAACTCAAGAAATTGATGAAATTCCTTAGAGTTTAAAATTTGGAAAAATGTAGGAATATTTTCTGGAAAACATTTGGAATGATTATGAAGAATTTTAGGATATTTTTTGGAAAACCATTGATTTATTGGAAAAATAAAACATATGTTTTAAAAATTTTAAAAAATTGGAAAGTGTGCACGGGTGCTAATGTTATGTGATTGTGACAATGTGAAGTGGACGATTTAGGTTTTGTGTTGATGTTATGGGTGTTGTAGGAACCATTTTTAAATGGGACTTTGCCGAAATTTATTAGAAATTCAAAAAATGGGTTGGAAAAATTTTGTAATAAAATCTTTTTGAAGAAAAAAGATATAAAACCCTTGGAGATGGGGTCTTTTTGGCGGAGAAGGCTTGAGAAACTCGGGGGCCTTAGAAACTATTGAAAGAAAAATTTAGGGAGACCCTTTTTTTTAAAAAAAAAAAACAGAATTTGGAAACGAACATATTTTGGAAGAGTTGAAAACGGATTTTGACTTTTAGAAAACTTGGGGTTTTCGATGAGATTTATGGAAGATTTGAAAAACTTGGGAAAGAAGAAAACCTTTTAGAGGAGGAAGCTTTAGAAAACTTAGATTGGAATAAAAAGTTTAGGCTAAATTTTGATTGAAAAACCCTAAAATTCTAATTTAGAAACCATTTAGAAATTTTGGACAAAACGTATAGGCAATTTGTTTTTGACTTAGCACTTGAAATCTTTATATTATTATTCATTTATTATTATTATTATTTTTATTGTTTGTTTTTATTGTTTACTTTATTTTATTATTATTTATCTGTATGTGCTATATATTAACACCTCTTACCATGACTTACCTTTTCAGGATGGCAGATGCGGGTGATGATGGTTCTGAGAGGAGACGCCGTTCGGGGAAGGCGGCTCGGACATATTTCACCAGTTGCTCTAGTCGATCTAGGGGTAGCCGACGGTCTACTGGGCAGGTAACGTCTAGTCAGAGTGGTCGAGGGAGTAGGCCACCTGTCGACCCCTTTCCTCTAGTTGAGCAGGCTTTCGTAGAGGAGATTGGCGCAGAAGAGGAGGTATCGGGCCTTGGAGATCAAGTGACTAGTTATGGGAGAGCTTCCTCCAAGCATAGGCAGATAGATGCTGACTTGGGAGATCTGCAAGTACCGGATATTCCACCACTCGAGGATCTGGCTTATCACCCCAGTGTATACTCCAGACAGCATCTGCACCCTCTGCGGGTACATACAGCTTTCAAAGGGGCCGTTCACCAGGTCTTTGTGACCATGCAGCGAGCGCCCCATCATATTGTGCCTTCCTGGCTGAGATCGGATTCGAAGCCTTTATAGGATTACAGGCTAACCGCCTGAACCGGCATTTAGTATTGGCACTGGTTGAGCGGTGGTTTGGAGAGACCGGAACCTTCCATTTTGTCGGCTTTGAGTTAGGCCCCACTCCCTTGGATTGGGCGGTCATCACATGGTTTTCCTTTGTCGGCCGGCGGATCACCCTGTAATCAGTCAGTAGGGATAAGGCCTGTTTACCGTTGGACTTGCCTCCTCCTGAGCGTTCTGCCTTCCCAGTCTCTTGGATTAGTCAGGATGACCGTACTTTTGCTGCTGAGCCATCACTTGCCAGGCGAGATATTATGAGACGACGACTTATTTTGTAGATCATCTTTAGCTGCTTTTGCAACAACAACAAGTCACTCGTGCCATGTCGGTTGGTGAGTATAGTAGCTAATCTTGGAGCTTTATTTGACCTGGACTGGGTGTCCTTGTCCTTTGGCTGCTTCCTTCGGTCGATGCGGGTCTAGACTTCTTCCCGTTGGGGCAGCATGACTAGTTTCTGGCCTTTCCTCATCTGGTGGAGCTATGAATACCTTCCTGTTTGTCGCGTTACAGTTGTTGAGGATGACCTCTATCCTCGTGCTTTGAGGTGGGCTCGCAACCGGGTAGCCCAACAATCGGAGATTACTGATGTTATGACACTCCGGGCTAACTTGGAGCTGATTGAGGCGAAGGATGTGACTTGGCGGCCCTTCATTGGATCAGTTCATTACGAGACAGTCTCGTACTTAGTCCCGTTGTCCTTGTTGAGGGCTGCTTTTTTCAGTGATGACACTTGGGAGTCCTATCTCGGAGAGCGACACTGGCGACAGTTTCATAAGGAGTTCTGATCAGCAAGGGCTCTGCCGGAGTATATGTTTGGAGCCTTGGTGGCGGGAGTGCATATCCCTTATCAGGAGCGTCAGCAAGGTGCTGAGTTCCTACTTCCCCCAAACACAGATTACGCTGCACACTTTGGGGCTCATTCGGTCGGTGCCTTCACCCCGTTTCAAGTAGTAGTCGGCGGGTACGCTGTTAGCCAGGAGGTGGTTGACTTGTGGCGCCGTGCCAGAGGATATGTGCCCCAAGCTGAGTTTACTATTGTGAGAGACCAGAGAGATCAGTACCAGATGGAGCGGGATCAGTACCAAGCCGAGGTAGCTTCCCTGACGGCTTGATTATCTCAGCTGGGCGGTGGCAGTGTATGTTATTCTTTCCCTCCTTCTTGCTCTATGTTGTTTAGTTCTTTTTTCATGTTGCTGATTTTGGCTTTTCCTTCTTTGTAGGATGCTGGTGCTTCGAGCAGCTATTCGCCTCCTCTGATGCCGGGTTTCGGGGATTTTGATCCAGATGACATTGACTTTGACCTGTGACAGATGCCCCTTGTGGAGATTCTGATCTTCCTTTGCCCCTATTCTTGAGATGCATTTATGTTAGACAGTTTTATTTTGTAAGCTCTACACAAATATGGATATTTATGGTATTTAAAAGCATGGATAAACGGATACATTTATGATCTTTACAGCTAGGCATATGATCAGATGCATGTGATGGATAATGATGTTAGGTATCTATTACGTGAGTTGATATTGATGATTTCTATTTTTCACATGGAGTTATGTCCGATGCAAAGCTCATGCGATTTTTATTTTATCTTATTTTATTTATTTTTTATGCACACATATTAGAAATACGTTAACTAATAGAATGACAAGGGGTGTTGTTGAACTCGATACCTTTGGAATGGTAACTTCTTCCTTTTCGGGAGGCCTGGCCTCTCCGCTGGCTTAACCTTACCTTGATTGGATGATAGCACTTCACACCTTTGTCAACCTTCCGATCACCTTCGGCTCTCTGCCTCGGGGTTAGTGCATATGATTATTGAGCTGAAACTCTCGACTCTCGGGGTTTTAGCAACAACTTTCTCGACCTTTAGCAAAGCGATAAGCAGTCATTCCATTCAATCTGAGGAGACTTTGTTTAAGATCGTAACGTAGGCTAGCTTATGGGGTTTTTGAAACAACAAGATATATAGGCCCAAATTCGATATTGCTTCAGCAAGGTTTAGATCCATATGGTCTTTGACTATTTTCTCAGTGGGGCTAACATCCTTCTTGGTTTTGGCAGCATGTTCAGCTCATTTAGATCAAGCAATCCATTTTCAATCAGAGTGGACTTTAGTAGGGTTGTAATGTAGGCAATGGTTTTGGGGTTTTGCAAGAAAGGATAAAAGCTCAAGCCTATTGTTTCTACTGGGTTTCTTTGCAGCCTAGGATCACCTTTAAATTTCCTTCTTCCTTTGGCTATATACTTTTCAGGGTGAAAATGACTCTTCTCTTTCACCCTTTCTATATGCTTTTTGAGATAAACATGACTTTCCTTTCTTCTTATTATGGCACAATCATGGTTTTCTTCAGGCCCTTCCTTAAAGGATTTTTTTTTGGTCAGCCTCTTGCCCCTTGGCAACTCTTTTCCTTCACTTTGTCCTTTCTTTTCCTTCATGAAATGAATAATTCTTCAACCCTTTTTCCTTAGTTCTTTTCCTTGGTAGCTCAATCTACCCAATATGGGCGGTGATCCTTAGGTTAGGGTTTTGTTAAGAAAAGATAGATGGCTCGACGGGTTTGGCAAAGGGTTGCTTTTGACTATATGCGAAATGGAATGAGGGCCTCTCTTCACTTTGAATTAGATTGCTTGATCTATAGAGCTTTCACTGCTGTCCTAACATGATAGAAGATGGATACCATTTCTAGAGTTCTCAACTATTGTCTGCCCCAATCTGGGGAGGACAGTCTCGGATTGGGGTTGACAAAGAAAATTTTCGCTTTTCGTGAGGCACTAGGGGTTAAGCAAAGGGAATATAAGCACATTTGTTTATTTATTTAGTTATTTATTCTTTTATTTATATGTAGGGAAGTGAAAGATAGCTCCTCTTCATTTTGATAGACTATCCACACATCGCTTAGCTTCAGTGTCTTGTAAGTGTCGCCTTTGGGTAGTATTCTCACTCATCCTTATCCTCTCTCCCTCTGAAAAGCTGATCATTTGGTGAGTAGTTAGCTCATGCTATTATCCCCTCAAGTCAAATCATTCCATGAGACAGACCATGCCCCTTTACATAAGAAGTAGCTATCATTCCCATGAGACATATAAAATAGCAGCAGTGAATAAAAAGACTTAATCATTTTATAATATTAGTGAAAAGCATATAGTCTTTGATTGATAGAAAAAGAAATGCAGATTTTAATTTAAGAACAAAAGGTAAAGGGATAAAAAGAAAATGAGTGAAAACACCCCTCTCTTGTACGCTTTTGAAGGGAATCCTGTTTTAGTAAGGCTTTGGGACAATGCCCACATCTTCAATGCTCCATTCGCGACTTGGGTCCTCAGCCAAGGCAAGATAAGCAAAGCCTTCTCCTAAGGCTCCGAAGATGTTGACACTACTGGCGTAATTATCGGCCTCCTTCTGGTTCTTTGCAGTGAGTTCTTCTGTAAACAGGGTGACTAGTTCACCCCCTTCCAACTCAAATGGTTCTGTCTGCTCTCTTGACTCCTCTAGCCCCTAGCCCATGTCTTTATAGTTGTACTCAGTTGTGGGCTAAGGGTTTTCTAGTAAGTGACGTTTGGTCGCGACATACTTTGGATGTAGAAATTCAGCACCCCATCCATCAACAGCCATGCTCTCAGGAATCTCATCTTCCGGGAACATTGGCTCCTCAATGGGCCAGTCAGAAGCATCCGGTATCTCATCAGAGTTATAGAGATAAATCGGGCACAATGGGAGACCCTCCTCCCAGTCATCTCCTTCATCGGTCTCCCAATCGTCCTCACAACCTTCAGCTCTGAGCTCATTGAAATCTCCCTTGCCTTCCATCTCTACTAGTATCATGTTGATGGTGTGATCCAGTAGAGGGTTAGTGGTCACATTGGGGGTTGGAGCAGGTTTTACCAATTACAGATCAATGGTTTTATTGTCGATCAAGTCTTGGATTTTGTGTTTGAGAGCGAAGCAGCTTTCAGTATCGTACCCCTGGCCACCCGAATGGTACTTACATGTAAGGGCGGCATTAAAGTTCGGGGGTAGAGGGCTTGGCAGCGGGTGAGCAGGTATAGGCTTCAGGATATTGTTCTTCAGCAAGTTATGGTATGCCTCGGTTTAGGTATAAGCTAAGGCGTTGAAGGTACGGATGCGCCAGGCAGGTCTATTAAAGTTGGGTCGTCCCCCAACAGGACCATAGTTAGGGGTTGGAACGGGCATGGTTAAGGTGGGTAAGGGCAGGACTGGGGGTGATTGTAGTGGGGGACGGTATTGGGGTTGTTGGCCAGGTAGAATAGCAGACACTTCACTTTCCTTCCTGATCGTTCCCTTTGTAGTAGCCACTCTCTTGGCTATGTTGGCGGTGCTCTCTCTAGTCTTGCCGTTAGGGTCTGTAATCCTTCCTATCTTGAGGCCATTTTCTACCATCTCCCCTTGTATGATGAGCTCAGAGAAACTTTTCCCCACACTTGTGCAAAGCTTTTCATAGTATATACCTTAAAGTATGTACGAACAGTTGTACATACTCCTTCTCTTCCAGCGGGGGATTAACTTGTGCAGCAGCCTCCTTCCATCTTAGGGCATATCCTTTAAAGCTTTCCTTCTCACCCTTGCTCATCGTCATCAGGGACCATCGATCGGAAGTGAGGTCGATGTTATGGCGGTATTGGGCTTTGAATGCATTGACCAGCTCGATCCAGGTTGTGATCTTCCTTAGGTCCAAACGAGCAAATCATTGTAGAGCAGACCCTGTGAGACTGTGTTGGAATAGTTACATGAGGAGCTTCGGATCATTGCCATGTCCACTTAGCGCTCCAACATAGATACGAAGATGAGCAACGGGGTTACCAATATTGTTGTACTTCTGGAAGTCGGGCATTTTAAACCTAGCAAGTCTCGGGTGGCTAGGGAAGAAATAGAGCTCATCATAGGAAGTGAACCCGTAAGTGTTGTGGCCATGGAGACTTCACAGTGAATCCTCCAACCCTTGAATTTTCAGACTGAAAGGGTCTAGGGGGACCTTTTTTACGGCAGGTGAAAGCAATATGGTCTCCTCTTCTTCAGTGTTGGCTCTTTTGGCATCTTCCTTATTCCTCCCAGCGTTGTCAGACTGAAGCACAATCCTTGGATTAGAAGGTTCGGGGTCCTTGGATGAAGTCATAGATGATGATGGGATTGTAGCAGCATCTTTCATAGCAATAGTTTGAATAAGCTTGAGCATCTCATCCATCTTGGTCCTCATTTTATTGACTTCCTCTCGAGAGACTTGAGAGGATTCTTCAGGGTTAGCAACCATCAGTGATGCTCTTTTCTGGGTGATAATGGGATCTCTAGGTAGATGTTGCCCCTTCTTGGGAGCAATGTTGACTCACTGCAGGGTGACCTCTATAAATGGAAAATAAAAAGGGAGAAAGAAAAAGATAAAAACACAAATCACAAGTCAGTTTCTGGTTTTTAGAAAGCTTTATGCAATGCATGTCCTAGGGTGTCCCTATTTAAGAAGGAAACTAATCATGATATATTGACCCACTTTTGGAGATAGGGGATTTGCCCCTGTATGCAGATACCTTACCATCAAGTCGGAACCTTCATCCATCCATGCATTCATTCTCAAAAGTAAAGAAGTACATTGAATTTTAGGTTTAAGATACAAAAGAATTGAAATACATTTTACTAGGGGGAGGGGGAACATTGCCCTTTGGTGGTTCCACCTATCTAATTTTACAAAGGAAACCTTAAACTACTCTTAAGTCTTCGGATTCACCTTCGTTAGATTTGATGTCGAGGAGGTCGCTGAGAGACCTCGTTGATCGATCGCCTCTTCTCTTCTTGGCAATCCTATCTCCGTAAGCATAGAGGGATTGGGGCTCCTCTTTTTGGAATGAATTGATGTGCATGCCATGAGTCCTTAGGGTTACGTGGGAACCCTTAGGGTTTGGGTAGGTCTAATGCAAGGGAGAGTGACCTTGGTGTCACTTTCAATGGGTTGATCATATGCATGAGAATGCAGTGACTTGAGTTACTAGGAACTCTCGTCTTGACATGGGCTATTAAATGCATGAACATGGATATGCAAAGAGTATAAAGAGAGAGAATACAATAGCAGGGTATATGTGCATGCATGAGCAGTTAGACAGGCATTATAACAGTATAAAATAGTCATTATAACAATAGGAATAAGCAGGTATAAATGAAAGTAAAAGCAGTCGCCCTTTCCTCCATAGTTTTGAAAACGGTGCTCGTGTCTTAAATCTGGCAGAGGTTTGGCTATGCATGGTGTCTATATGAGCATGAGGTTGAGGGTTGACTAATGCATCCTAAAAAGGCTCGGTCCCCAGATCTTCAAACCTAGGCCCACTCCCCGAGGTGGTGCCATGATCGGTTGGTGATCTGAGCAAGGGAACCATCAAGAGGCCGTAGTCGAAGAAACTAACATAGCATCTTGCCCACAACCAATATACCGTTCCCCCTTTCTAACTAGAAATGACATATCAGGGTAAAATGCAAATATGCAGAATGCAGGTGCATATCCAGTGTGTGAGTGATTTTTTGAAAGCGGAGGAAAGAGCCCAACAACTCTCATTCATTCTGTTCATCACATTCATGCATACCAGTTAATAAAACTTAAGCAAAAAGCGCACCTACAAGACAAAAGATGCAAATGTTAGTATGTGGATGACAAACATAATACAAGATAATATGCATGCAATTTTTTTGAAAACAATTTTGAAATTTTGGTTTTGAAAATTTAAATTGAATAGGATTGAACAAGTTAATTGAAGACTCTACATGGGTGAAGGGTAAAGAGACATGACTATAGCCTAACCCTCTAAATGTCCCCAGTGGAGTCGCCAGCTGTCGCGCCTAGATTTTTCGCGCTCGAGGAATACACACACAAGCGGGAAAAATACTATACTCTCTTGTTAGAACTCACCCTCCTAGTAGAATGAGTACGACTAGGTTTGAATTGAAAATTGATTTGAATAAAGGGCTTTTGGAAAAAGATTTGGAGTCGCCACCTAACTTGATTAAGGTGAGTTAGGTCACTTAAAAACTAAGAATAATCCAAAGACTACACTTAGGGTTTTTGAGAAAGGTTTTGGAAAACGTCCTCAAGAGAGGGATTTTAAGAAAACAGGTTGTTTGGCAACCTTCGTAAAACATTTAAGCCCTTTTTCGAAATAACTCCATTTTGGTCTATGAAAACAGTGATTCTAGGTTTGGAGGTTGGTTACGTGTAGGGAAGACGCATTATGCCATCACCCTACCCAACCCTTTTGGTACCTACATATCAATCTACCCTAGATTCACTTATGAGAATCTTCAACTAACTAATGACCAATCCTATTCACTTTAAAAAAAAGGAATGTTTAAAAGACATGATGCATGATATGCAAGTGCAAGAGAGAAAGTTGGAAAATATATTTGAAAATAACTTGATTTGAAAAGAAATTGATTTTTTTTAGAAAGAGATTTGAAAAGATAGATTTGAAATTGGAAAGGAAATAGAATCTTGGAAGTTTGAAATAGATTATGGAATTGGAGATTTGAAAAGAGTTGTGGAAATAGAAGCTTGAAAAAGGTTGTGAGAATAGAAACTTGAAAGAGGTTATGGAATTGGAAATTTGAAAAATATTGTGACCGCACTCATGAGGGTTGCCTACGTATCCTTTTCGAGGAATTAGGTCAGTCGTAGTTCGGACAAGAGTCCGATTGAAAATAGAAGAGTTGATTTGGAAAAGAGTTGAAATTGGAATTTGGATTGGAATTGGAAGAGTAGGGAAATTTAGACTTTGATTGAAATATTTGAAAAGATTGGTTTTGAAAGACTTGGTTTTAGGAAACCTAGACTTAGGAACTTAGAAAGGAAAGATTGGATTTGACTTGGAAAGATTTTAGAAAAGAATTAACTTGAATATTAGACTTGGAAGATTAGGAAACTTGGAATTAGAAAAGATTCGAATCAGGAAAAGTTCGAATTAGGAGAGTTTCAATTTAGGAAAGTTTCGATTTGGAAAGTTCCACTTGAAGAAAGTTTTCATTTTAGGAAAATTTTCGAATTAGGAAAGTTTTTGAAATAGGAAAGTTTTGGAATTAGGAAAGTTTCAACTTAGAAATGTTTTGAATTAAGAAAGTTTTATTTAAAGAAAGGTGTTGAAAATAGAAAAGTGTTGAATTTAGAAATGTTTTGAATTAGGAAAAGTTTAGCTCAATTTAAGAAAGTTTTGAATTTGGAAAGCTTAGAATTTTAGAAAGATTTTAAATTAGGAAAGATTTGAATTTAGAAAGCTTTAGAATTTTTGGAAGATTCAACGTTTGAGTTTTAGAAAAATTTGAAAATCCAAATTTGGGAGTTAAAGCTTGGAAAGGATGTGGAATTAAAAAAGGTTGGAATGAGGAAAGGTTTAGACTTTGAAAGACTTGAAGTGTAGAAAAGTTTAGAACTTAGAAAATTTTAGAGTTTGAAAGTTTCGAATTTAGAAAGTTTAGGATTTAGAAAGTTTTAATGTTTGAGTTTTAGAAAATCTTGAGATTAGGAAAGGTTTGAGTTTAGAAAAGATTTGAAAACTTAGATTTAGAAAAATAAGATTTGAAAAGAGGTAGAATTAGGAAAATGATGAATAAGGAAAGATTTGAATTAGGAAGGGATTGGATTTTGTTTCTAAAAGAGAAAATTTGATTTTGTTTCTAAAAATTGAGGATTGGATCTAGTTTCCTAAATGGGAGATTGGATTTGGTTTTCTCAAGGAAAATTTTGATTTGACAAGCATTTGAAAAGGGAAGTTTTAGAAACCCTAGATTTGGAAGTGTATAGCATTGACGTAGAAAATAGGTTTTGAAAATATGTATAGTTTTGATGTAGAAAACAAGGGGTTTTGGAAACCTAGGTTTTAAGGCAAGTTTGAAAATCATGTTTTTGGAAAGAAAATTAGGGTCTCCTAATCATGGCTCTAGGACTTGACTTGGGCTCTAAGGAAAGAGATTTTTGGAAAGTGCGCTTTTGGAAACGAAGATTTTTAGAAGGGAATTCTAAAGAGGAGTTTTTGGAAAGTGAATTTGAAGATAGAGTTTTTGGAAAGAGATTTTAAAAAGGAATTTTTGGACAGTGTATTTTTGGAAACGAGTTTTTAGAAGGAAATCCTAGAGAGGAGTTTCTAGAAGGAAGATTTTGGAAAGAGAGTTTTTAGAAAGGTTTTTGGAAGAAGATTGTTGGAGAGAGTTTTTTAGGAAAGAGATTTAGGGGGAGAGCTTTTAGAAAGTGAATTTTGAGGAGAGTATTTTGGAAAGGAATTTGAAAAAAAGGAGTTTTGAAAAATAGATCTTTGGAGGGAGTTTTTAGAAAATAATTTTAGAAAGAAGAGTTTTTGGAAAGCATGTTGGAAAAGAGATTTTTAGGAGGAGATTTTCAAAAAGAGATTTTGGAATATATATAAATTATCTCACTTTCCTAAAGCAATTCTAATGTCGCGCCCAGATTTTTTGCACTCGAGGAATACTTACCCAAGCAGAAAAAATGCTGTACTCTCTCGTTAGAACTCACCCTCCTAGAAGAATGAGTGCGACTAGGTTTGAATTGAAAATTTGATTTGAATAAAGGGCTTTTGAAAAATTTTCGGAGTCGCCACCTAACTTAATTAAGGTGAGTTAGGTCACCTAAAAACTAAGAATAATCCAAAGACTACACTTAGGGTTTTGAAAAACGGTTTGAAAATATCTCCTCAAGAGAGGGTTTTTAAGGAAAACAGGTTGTTTGGCAACCTTTGGAAAACATTTAGCCCCTTTTAGAAAAATAACTCCGTTTTGGTCTTTCGAAAACAGTGATCTAGGTTTGGAGGTTGGTTACGTGTAGGGAAGACGCACTAAGCTATCACCCTAGCCCGCCCTTTCGGTACCTACATGTCAATCTACCCTAGATTCACCTATGAGAGTCTTCGACTAACTATAGTTCATTCCTATTCACTTTGAAAAACAATGTTTAAAAATAAACTAATATGATGCATGATATGCAAGTGCAATAGAAGAGAATGGAAAAATAGATTTGGAAATAAATTTGAAAAGAAATTGATTTGATTTGAAAGAGATTTAAAATAGGATAGATTTGAAATTGAGAAATTTTGGAAATTGAAAGTGGAAATTTGAAAATAGAAATTTGAAATGGGAAATTTGAAAATAGATTGAAGATTTGGAAAGATTTTGGAATTTGAAGTTTGAAGAAAGTTATGACCGCACCTATGAAGGTGGAATTGAAAGTTTGAAAGGTATTGTGACCGCACCTATGAAGGTTGCCTACGTATCCCTTTGGGGGAATCAGGTCAGTCGTAGTTCGGACCGAAGTCCGATTGAAAAGGGATTGATTTGAAGAGAGAGATTGGATTGGAAGATTGAGAGATTGAATTGAAAATTGAATTTGATTTGAAATTGGAAGAGGAGATTGAAAATTGAAATTGAGAAGGTTGGATTTTGATTTGAAAAGATAGATTTGGACTTGGTTGTGGGAAAGATGGAGGTTTAGGAAACCTAGACTTAAGAAAGATGAGACTTGGGAAAGACTTGAGACTAAGAAAGATTGGATTGGAATGTTGGATTTGGAAGATTTGGAAAGGTTTGAAAACTTGGAATTTAGGAAAAATTTAGGTTAGGAAAGTTTCGAATTAGGAAAGTGTCATTTTTGGAAAGTTTCGAAATTAGGAAAGTTGTAGGTTTAGGAAAGTTTTGAAATTAGAAAAGTTTCATTTTTGGAAAGTTTTGGATTTAGGAAAGTTTTGAATTAAGAAAATTTCGAATCTAGAAATGTTTGAAAAATGGAAGTTTTGATTTTGGAAAGTTTTGAAAATAAGGAAGTTTTGAAAATAAGAAAGTTTTGTTTTGGGAAAGGTTTGAAAAAGGAAAGTTTTCAATTTAGGAAATGTTTGAATTAAGAAAGTTTTAAGTTTAGAAAAGTCTTAGATTTAGAAAGATTTTGAAGTTTTGGAAAGTTTAGAATTTAGAAAGTTTTGATTTAGAAAGTTTTAGAGTTTTGGAAAATCTTGAGACTAGGAAAAGTTTGAGTTTGGAAAAAGTTTGAAAACTTGGATTTGGAAAGTTTAGATTTGGAAAGAGGGGTTGAATTAGGAAAGGGTTGAATTAGGAAAGATTTGAAAGTTGAGTTTTAAAACTTAGGAAAGTTTTTTATGTTCAAGTTTTGGAAACTTAAGATTTAGGAAAGTAGAAGTTCAGGAAGGATTTGAATTAGGAAAGATTTGGATTTGGAAGGGATTGGATTTGGTTTCTTAAAAGAAAAGATTTGATTTTGTTTCCAAAAACGGAGGACGGGATCTAGTTTCCTAAACGGGGAGATTTGATTCGGTTTCCTAAAGGGAAGGTAGGATTTGGCAAGGATTTGGAAAAGGAGATTCTAGAAACCCTAATTTTGAAAAATTGTAGTTTTGACGTAAAAAGAGGCTTTGAAAACATGTATAGTTTTGATGTGAAAACAAGAGGTTTTAGAAACCTAGGTTTGGGGCAAAGTTTGAACATTATGTTTTTGGGAAGAAAATTTAGGGTTTCCTAATTGTGGGTTCTAGGGCTTGACTTGGGCTCTAAGGAAAAGAGATTTTTAGAAAGTATGTTTTGGAAACGAAGGTTTTGGAAGGAAAACCTAGAGGGGAATTTCTAGAAGGAAGATTTTAGAAAAGAGAGTTTTTGGAAAGATTTTTAGGAGAGATTTTTTAGGAAAGTGAATCTAGGGAGTGATTTTAGAAAGTGAATTTTGAGGAAAAGATTTTGGAGAGGAATTGAAAAAGATAGTTTTGAAAAATAGATTTTGGAAGGGAGTTTTTGAAAACAATTTTGAAAAAGGAGAGTTTTAGGAAAGTATATTGAAAAAGAGATTTTTATGAAGAGATTTTTAAAGAGAGTTTTTAGAAGGTGTAAAAACATCTCACTTTCCTAAAGCAATTCTAACCATAAGAAGGCTAGAACCACTTTAGGAAAGTGGTTTTGAAAACAACAAGATTTGAAAATATAGACCAAAATGTCATTTTTAATATAACACTTTCCTAAAACAACCCTAGCCATGGAAAGGCTAGAATCACCCTAGAATTGTGGTTTTGAAAACAAGTTTTTGAAAAAGAGATTTTGATGCAATTTTGAAAACAAGTTTGAAAACGATTTTTGAAAACAACTTTTTGAAAACGAATTTTGGAAGATGCAAGACTATGATATGCACAATGCAATTTAGGGTCGTGAACATACAAGGCTAAGGCTTCACCACATAATCAAGGGGGCCGGACCCACGTGGTCTTTGGTTAGACTAGAAGAAAGCCCCCGACACGGTGACTCTCCAATAGTCCAATCCTACACATGGACCGGGAATCCCCTTGTTTCAAGCATGCAAAGAAAAGGGGGGAAAGAGATGGGGGATTAAAATAGAGAAAACCCAAGTGGGTTGGAGAGAGAAGAGAGAGGGGGAAAGTGCAAAAAATTAAAGAGAAAGCCTACCTTGTTTCTTGTTTATTTTGCATGCCGTGCAGTCTTCGATCTTCGGTCTTAATCTTCACCCTCAGTCTTCAAGGATTGTCTTCAAGCTTTGGATGGCTGCTCTTCAAGTCTTCAGAGAGTGGTTGAAGGCTAGTGTATGAGTGTATGGGAGAGTGTATGAGTGTATAGGAGGCTAGGGTTTGTGTATAGTGGCTAGGGTTTGGGAAAACCTAGGGAGGCTAGGGTTTTGGAGGTGCTCGAGCTCTGTATATCGAAATATGAGATTCTTAGGTTAAGTTTGCAGACCCTTTTCACGTTGAATGAGGCTCTGTATTTATAGAAGGAAGACAAACCTGGCGCCTGTTGCAGTGGTGCCAGGCCAAATTATACACTGGCGCCACTAGTAGTGGCGCTAGGCCATTTTTTGGCTTAGCGCCACTACTAGTGGCGCCAGCCATTTAGGAAACAATTAAGGTCGGCAAGCAACGTATCTTTGACTAGATTTGGGCGCCTGTACTAGTGACTACCATGCAATTTTTAGGCTGGCTTCACTAGAAGTGACTCCGGAAAGTCTGGGAATAATTTGGAGAAGTCGGAAATGACCCGGAGGGCCGGAAAGGAGCAAAAATGTCCTGGACGTATTTGACTTGAAAAGTGAGGACAAAAATGTGTCGAAGAGGTTGACCGGGCCGTTAGGGGTAAAACGGTCAATCGGACCGGAGAACTGCCGGGGCGAACCTGGATTGTCCCGGAAAAAGACTTGGGATCTGGAAACACTATTTAGAATGTTCCCAAAGGTTGTCGGTTTGATTCCCAGAGCCGGCGTGGTCGGAAAAGGAGACCGGCCCACTAGGGGCAAAACGGTCATTTTGTACCGGGTTTGCCGGAACTGACTCGGAATGGTCCGGAAAGGTAAAGGAAGGTTGAGAATACTATAAAAAGTATTCTCGGGACATTACCGGTTTGATACCCAGAGCCGGTGTGGTTGAAGAAGGAGACCGGCCCTCTAGGGGCAAAACGGTCATTTTGTACCGGGTTGGCCGGAACTGACTCGGAATGGTCCGGAAAGGTAAAGGAAGGTTGAGAATACTATAAAAAAGTAATCTCAGAGGGTTACCGGTTTGATACCCAGAGCCGGTGTGGTTCTTGGGGCGTTCGGATGCCTAGGGGCAAAATGGTCATCTTGACCGAAAAGTCTCGAAAAAGGTCCTAAGGGTAGTGTGGTCATTTTTCACCGAAGTGAGCTAACGAACATGGGTATTGACCTAGATTTTGAGTATTTCCGCTACTCTAACGGTGTGAGTATTTCCGTTACTCGGACGAGTTTGATGATTTGTGAGTATTTCCGCTACTCGGACGGGGTTGAGTATTTCCACTACTCGGACGGGGTTGATGATTTGGGAGTATTTCCGCTACTCGGACGGGGTTAATGATTTGGGAGTATTTCTGCTACCCTAACGGTTTTGTGAGTATTTTCGCTACTCTAACGGGTCTATGAGTATTTCCGCTACTCTAACGGTTGAGTATTTCCGCTACTCTAACGGTTCTGTGAGTATTTCCGCTACTCTAACAGCCCTGTGAGTATTTTCGCTACTCTAATGGTTCTGTGAGTATTTCCGCTACTCTAACGGCTCTGTGAGTATTTCCGCTACTCTAACGACTCTGTGAGTATTTCCGCTACTCTAACGGCTCTGTGAGTAGTTTTGCTACTCGGACCGTCTTGAGGAATAAACTGTCTCGAGAGAGGGATTGGAAAGGGGTCTTACCGTCTCCGAAGAGACGTGCCTGGATTGGAACCGTCTCGAGAAATAAACTGTCTCGAGAGAGGGATTGGAAAGGGTTCTTACCGACTCCGAAGAGACGTGCCTGGGTTTTGAGTGTTTCCGCCACTCTAACGGCTTTGTGAGTGTTTTCGCCACTCTGACGGTTTTGTGAGTAGTTTTGCTACTCGGACCGTCTCGAGGAATAAACTGTCTCGAGAGAGGGATTGGAATTGGAGTAAGAAAGGACAATGCCCCTAAGGGCATTTTGGTCATTTTGCCTCTATTTGGGCCTGACGGGCCCGCGAAGCAATGGAAAGACAGAATTTGAACCTAGAGGATTAATTTCGATTGGAATATGTCCACAATGACTTGAAAACAAGTCTGGACGGAGTGTAGACTGCCGAGCGGTCAAAAATGGGGTGCTTACATCTAACCATAAGAGGACTAGAACCACTTTAGGATAGTGGTTTTGAAAAGAACAAGATTTGAAAATATGGACCATGAAAGTCACTTTAAATGTAACACTTTCCTAAAGCAATCTTAGCCATGGAAAGGCTAGAATCACTCTACGATTGTGATTTTGAAAACATGTTTTGAAAAAAGAGATTTTGATGCAATTTTGAAAACAAGTTTAATGTAAGCTTTGAAAACGAGTTTGAAAACAATTTTTGGAAGAATGCAAGATAATGATATGCACAATGCAAATTTGGGTCGTGAACATACAAGGTTAAGGCTTCACCACATAATCAAGGGGGCCGAACCCACGTGGTCTCCGGTTAGACTAAAAGAAAGCCCCCGACACGGTGACCCTCCAATAGTCTAATCCTACACATGGACCGAGAGTCCCCTTGTTTCAAGCATGCAAAGAAAGGGGGGAAAGAGATGGAGGATTAAAATAGAGAAAACCCAAGTGAGTTGGGAAAGAGATGAGGGATTAAAATAGAGAAAACCTAAAAGCCTACCTTGTGTCTTCTTTATTTTGCTTAGCTTTGCGCGCTTTGCTTTTCTTGCTTTTTCTTCGGTCTTCACTTCAGTCTTCAAGAGTGTTGTCTTGATCTTCGAGAGCTTCGAGTTGCAACAATCCAAGTCTTCAATGGAGGGTTGGAGGCTAGTGTATAAGTGCATAGGAATGTGTATGAGTCTATAGTGTAAGCACCCCATTTTTGACCGCTCGGCAGTCTACACTCCGTCCAGACTTGTTTTCAAGACATTTTGGGCATATTCCTATTGAATCCAATTCTCTAGGTCCAAATTCCGTCTTTCCATCGCTTCGCGGGCCTGTCAGTCCCAAATAGAGGCAAAATGACCAAAATGCCCTTAGGGGCATTGTCCTTTCTTAATTCAATTCCAAAACTACTCACAGAACCGTTAGAGTAGCGGAAATACTCACAGAGCCGTTAGAGTAGCGGAAATACTCACAGAACCGTTAGAGTAGCGGACATACTCATAGAGCCGTTAGAGTAGCGGAAATACTCACAGAGCCGTTAGAGTAGCGGAAATACTCACAGAACCGTTAGAGTAGTGGAAATACTCACCCCGTCCGAGTAGCGAAAATACTCACACCGTTAGAGTGGCAGAAGCACTCAAAACCTATGTCAACACCAGTGGCTATTATCCCACGTTGGTGGGAAAGGACCAAACTACCCTTAGGACCTTTTCTGAAACCTTTTGGTACAAAATGACCGTTTTGCCCCTGGAGGGCCGGTCTCCTTCTTCGACCACACCGGCTCTGGGTATCAAACTGGTAATGTCCCGAGAATACTTTTTATGGTGTTCTCAACCTTCCTTTACCTTTCCGGACCATTCCGAGTCAGTTCCGGCCAACCCGGTACAAAATGACTGTTTTGCCTCTCGAGGGCCGGTCTCCTTCTTCAACCACACCGGCTCTGGGTATCAAACCGGTAATGTCCCGAGAATACTTTTTATAGTATTCTCAACCTTCCTTTACCTTTCCGGACCATTCCGAGTCAGTTCCGGCAAATTCGGTATAAAATGACCGTTTTGCCCCTGGAGGGTCGGTCTCCTTCTTCAACCACACCGGCTCTGGGTATCAAACCAGTAATGTCCCGAGAATACTTTTTATATTATTCTCAACCTTCCTTTACCTTTCCGGACCATTCCGAGTCAGTTCCGGCAAACCCGGTACAAAATGACCGTTTTGCCCCTAGTGGGCTAGTCTCCTTTTCCGACCACGCCGGCTTTGGTAATTAAACCGGAAACCTTTGGGAACATTCTAAATAGTGTTTCCAGATCCCAAGTCTTCTTCTGGAACAGTCTGAGTCTGTCCCGGCAGTTTTCCGGTCCAGTTGACCGTTTTGCCCCTAAAGGCTCGGTCAACCTTTCCGACACATCTTGTCCTCACTTTTCAAGTCAAATACCTCCAGGACACTATTTTAAGTGTTCTTGCTCCTTTCCGGCCTTCCGGGTCACTCCCGGCTCCTTTAAATCATTCCCGGACTTTCCGGAGTCACTCCTAGTGAAGCCAGGCTAAAGTTTGCATGGTAGTCACTAGTACAGGCGTCCAAATCTAGTCAAAGATACGTTGCTTGCCGACCTTAAATCTTTCCTAATTGGCTGGCACCACTAGTAGTGGCGCCAAGCCAAAAAATGGCCTGGCGCCACTCCTAGTGGCGCCAGTGTAAATTTTGCCCTGGCGCCACTACAATAGGCGCCAGGCTTGTCCAACTTCTATAAATACAGAGGCTCGTTCAATGTGAAAAGGGGTCTGCAAACTTAACCTAGAAATCACACAATTCGATATACAGAGCTCAAGCACCTCCAAAAACCCTAGCCTCCCTAGGTTTTCCAAACCCTAACCACCCTACACAAACCCTAGCCTCCTATAAACTCATACACTCCCCCATACACTCATACACTAGCCTTCAACCACCCTTGGAAGAGTTGAAGAGCTGCCATCTAAAGCTTGAAGACAACTCTTGAAGACTGAAGAAGAAGATCAAGACAAAGACTGAAGACCGAAGACTGCACGGCGCGCAAAATAAACAAGAAACAAGGTAATCTCCCTCTTTAATTTTCTGCACCTCCCCCCTCTCTCTTCTCTCTCCAACCCACTTGGGTTTTCTCTATTTTAATCCCCCATCTCTTTCCCCCCCTTTCTTTGCATGCTTGAAACAAGGGGACTCCCGGTCCATGTGTAGGATTAGATTGTTGGAGAGTCATCGTGTCGGGGGCTTTCTTCTAGTCTAACCAAAGACCACGTGGGTCCGGCCCCCTTGATTATGTGGTGAAGCCTTAACCTTGTATGTTCACGACCCCAAATTGCATTGTGCATATCATAGTCTTGCATCTTCCAAAATTCATTTTCAAAAGTTGTTTTCAAAAATCGTTTTCAAACTTGTTTTCAAAATTGCATCAAAATCTCGTTTTCAAAAACATGTTTTCAAAATCACAATCCTAGGGTGATTCTAGCCTTTCCGTGGCTAGGGTTGCTTTAGGAAAGTGTTACATTAAAAGTGACCTTTTGGTCTATATTTTCAAATCTTGTTGTTTTCAAAACCGCTTTCCTAAAGTGGTTCTAGCCTTCTTATGGTTAGAATTGCTTTAGGAAAGTGAGATGTTTTTACACCTTCTAAAAACTCTCTTCAAAAATCTCTTTTCCAACATACTTTCCTAAAGCTCTCCTCTCCAAAATTGTTTTCAAAAACTCCCTTCCAAAATCCATTTTTCAAAATTCCCTTTTTCAACTCCTTTCCAAAAACTCCTTCTCTTTAAAATCTCTTTCTAAAAACACTCCCTAGGTTCACCTTCCTAAAAACTCTTTCTAAAAATCTCTCCTAAAAATCTTTCCAAAAACTCTCTTTTCAAAATCTTTCTTCTAGAAATTTCCTCTCTAGGACATCCTTCCAAAATCTATGTTTCCAAAGACACACTTTCCAAAAACTCCTCCCTAGGATTTTCCTTCTAAGAAAACCTTCGTTTCCAAAAATGCACTTTCCAAAAATCTTCTTTTCTTAGAGCCCAAATCAAACCCTAGAACCCACAATTAGGAAACCCTAATTTTTCTTTTCAAAAACATGGTTTTCAAACCTTGCCCCAAACCTAGGTTTCCAAAATCTCTCGTTTTTTACATCAAAACTATACGTGTTTCCAAAACCTATTTTCTACGCCCAAACTATAGTTTTTCAAAACTAGGGTTTCTAGAATCTCCCTTTCCAAATCCTTGCCAAATCCTATCTTCCCTTTAGGAAGCCAAATACAATCTCCCCGTTTAGGAAACTAGATCCTATCCTTCGTTTTTGGAAACAAAATCCAACCTTTCTCTTTTAGAAACAAATCCAAATCTTCCCTAATTCGAATCCTTCCTAATCTTTCACTTTCCTAAACCATGAGTTTCCTAAACTTAAACTTTAAACCTTTCCTTAAGTTTCAAAATCCAACGCTTTCCTAATTCAAATCCTTCCCAAACTTCCGTTTTCCTAAATCTTAAGTTTCCAAAACTTGAACATAAAAATCTTTCCTAAACTTTAAAACTCAACCTTCAAATCTTTCCTAGTTCAACCCTTTCCTAATTCTACCCCTTTCAAACATCTTTTTCAAATCCAAGCTTTCAAATCTTTCCCAAACTCAAACCTTTCCTAATCTCAAGATTTTCTAAAACTCTAAAACTTTCTAAATCTTAAACTTTCTAAATTTTAAATCTTTCCAAATTCAAAACTTTCTAAATTTGAAACCTTCTTAAGTTAAATCTTTCTAAACCTAAAAACTTTCTAAATTCTAAACTTTCCAAAACTTCAAAATCTTTTCAAATCTAAAACTTTTCTAAACTCAAAACTTTCTTAATTTAAGTCTTTCTTAATTCAAGCATTTCCTAAATTGAAAACTTTCCTTTTTCAAAACTTTCCAAAATCAAAACTTCCCTTTTTCAAACATTTCTAAATTCGAAATTTTCTTAATTCAAAACTTTCCTAATTTCAAAATTTTCTTAATTCAAAACTTTCCTAAGTTGAAACTTTCCTAAACCAAAACTTTCCTAATTCATAACTCGGAACTTTCCAAAAATAAAACTTCCCTAAGTCGAAACTTTCCTAATTTCAAAACTTTCCAAAAATGAAACTTTTCTAATTCGAAACTTTCCTAAATCGGACCTTTCCTAATCCAAATCTTTCCTAAATTCCAAGTTTCCAAATCTTCAAAGTCTAACATTCAAATCTAATCTTTCTTAATCTCAAATCTTTCCTAGGTCTCCTACTTTCCTAAGTCTAGGTTTCCTAAACCTCCATCTTTCCAAAACTAAGTCTTTCCAAAATCAATCTTTTCAAATCAAAGTCCAATCTTTCCAATTTCAATTTCCAATCTCCTTCTTCTAATCTCAAATCAAATCCAATATCAAATTCAATTTCCTTCTTCAATCCATTCTTCTATTTTCAATCGGACTCCGGTCCGAACTACGACTGACCTGATTCCCCCAAAGGGATACGTAGGCAACCTTCAGAGGTGCGGTCACAATACTTTTCAAACTTTCAATTCCACCCTCATGGGTGCGGTTTTCAAAATCTTTTCAAATCTCAAATTCCAATCAATTTTCAAATTCCAATTTCAAATTTCTAGTTTCAAATTTCTATTTCCGAATTTTCAAACTTTCCAATTTCAATTCCATCTCTTCAAATCTATTTTCAAATCAAATCAATCTCTTTCCAAATCTATTTTTCAATGCTTTTATTTTGCACTTGCATATCATGCATTATGTTAGTTTATAAACATTGTTTTTCAAAGTGAATGGGATTGAACTATAGTTAGTTAAAGACTCTCATAGGTGAATCTAGGGTAGATTGACATATAGGTACCGAAAGGGCAGGGTAAGGTGATAGCTTAGTGCGTCTTCCCTACACGTAACCAACCTCCGAACCTAGATCACTGTTTTCGAAAGATCAAAACGGAGTTATTTTTCTAAAAAGGGCTAAATGTTTTCCAAAGGTTGCCAAACAACCCGTTTTCCTTAAAACCCCTCTCTTGAGGAGATATTTTCAAACCGTTTTCCAAAACCCTAAGTGTAGTCTTCGGATTATTCTTAGTTTTTAGGTGACCTAACTCGCCTTAATCAAGTTAGGTGGCGACTCCGAATCTTTTTCAAAAGCCCTTTATTTCAAACCTGTTTTCAATTCAAACCTAGTCGCACTCATTCTTCTAGGAGGGTGAGTTCTAACGAGAGAGTACATCATTTTTCCCACTTGTGTGAGTATTCCTCGAGTGCGAAAAATCTGGGCGCGACATATAGGAGGCTAGGGTTTGTGTATGGTGGCTAGGGTTTGGAAAACCTAGAGAAGCTAGGGTTTTGGGGAGGCTACGAGCTCTGTGTATCGAAATTAGTGTTTTTAGATTGAGTTTTCTGGCCTCTTTCACGCTGGAAGAGGCTCTGTATTTATAGAGGTGGGATAGACCTAGCGCCTGTTACAGTGGCGCCAGGCCAAAATTCTTCTTGGCGCCACTAGGAGTGGTGCCAGGCCATTTCTTGGCTTGGCGCCACTGCTAGTGGCACCAGCCAATAAGGAAAGTTTTGAGGTCAGTAAGCAACGTATCTTTGGAAGATTTGGGCGCCTGTACTAGTGACTACCATGTAATTTTTAGCCTAGCTTCACTAGGAGTGACTCTAGAAAGTCCGGGGATGAATTAAATAGGCCAGGAATGACCAAGAGAGCCGAAAAAGGGTAAGAACACTTAAGAATAGCGTCCTAGAGGTATTTGACTTGAAAAATGAGGATAAGATGTGTCAGAAGGATTAACTGGGCCGTTTGGGGCAAATATGGTTGGAAAAGGCGACCGGCCCTCCAGGGGTAAAACGATCATTTTACACTGGGTTTGCAGGAACTAACTTGGAACGATCCGGAAAGATAAAGAAAGGTTGAGAACACTATAAGAAGCATTCTCGGGAGGCTACCGGTTTGATACCCAGAGCTGGTGTGGTTCCTAAGGCATTCGAATGCCTAAGGGCAAAATGGTCATGTAGACCGGAAAGTCTCAGAATTGGTTCGAAACTGACTAGAAGGCACCTAATCATACCGGATTACCTTTAAGACAATCTTGAAAGATTGGACTTACCGTTCTGAGGATTCAAATGTGTTCTCGAGAAACGTGCCGAAAATGGCTTTAGAGGCAGTTTGGTCATTTTTCACCAAACTAGGCTAGCAGGCACTGGTGTTGACCTGGGTTTTAAGTGTTTCCGCCACTCTGACGGCGGTCGCGTGATACAGGGGTTTGTTAGTAATTTCCTATATCGACCTATTTGCGAGTATTTCCACTACTCTAACGGTTGCGATGTTTGCTAGTATTTCTACTACTCTGACAGTTCGCAATTATTCCCGAGACTGCCTGATCTCGGGAAGCTACTAAAGGGACTTAGCGCTTGAGAATTAACTTTCTCGAAAGGCGTGCCTAAACGGACATTTTTGCATTGACGCACTAGCAGGCGCCAAAGGTGGACCGTTCTACCATCCAGGGGAATTAGGGTCTCATCCCTGTCGCGCCCAGATTTTTCGCACTCAAGGAATACTCATACAAGCGGGAAAAATGTTGTACTCTCTCGTTAGAACTCACCCTCCTAGAAGAATGAGTGCGACTAGGTTTGAATTGAAAATTTGGTTTGAATAAGGGGCTTTTGAAAAGATTCGGAGTCGCCACCTAACGTGATTAAGGTGAGTTAGGCCACCTAAAAACTAAGAATAATCCGAAGACTACACTTAGGGTTTTTGGAAAACGGTTTGAAAATATCTCCTCAAGAGAGGGTTTTTAGGAAAACAGGTTGTTTGGCAACCTTTGGAAAACATTTAACCATTTTTGAAAAATAACTCCTTTTGGTCTTTGAAAATAGTGATTCTAGGTTCGGAGGTTGGTTACGTGTAGGAAAGACGCACTAAGCTATCACCCTACCCCGCCCTTTCGGTACCTACATGTCAATCTACCCTAGATTCACCTACGAGAGTCTTTGACTAACTATCGGCCAATCCTATCCACTTTGAAAAACAATGTTTATAAATTATCATGATGCATGATATGCAAGTGCAAGTTAAGAGAATTGAAAAATAGATTTGAAAAGAGATTGATTTGAAATTGATTTGATTTGAAAATAGATTTGAAAAGATGGAATTGAAATTGGAAAGTTTGAAAATTTGGAAATAGAAATTTGAAAATAGAAATTTTGAAATTGGAATTTTGAAAATAGATTGGAATTTGAGATTTGGAAAGATTTTGGAAACCGCACCCATGAGGGTGGAATTGAAAGTTTGAAAAGTGTTGTGACCGCACCTATGAGGGTGGAATTGAAAGTTTGAAAAGTGTTGTGACTGCACCTATGAAGGTTGCCTACGTATCCCTTTGGAGGAATCAAGTCAGTCGTAGTTCGGACCGGAGTCCGATTGAAAATAGAAGGTTGGATTGGAAGAAAAAAATTGAGTTGGAAATTGAATTTGACTTGAAATTAGAAGAGGAGATCAGAAATTGAAATTGAGAAGATTGGACTTACTTTGGAAAGATAGATTTGGACTTATTTTGGAAAGAGAAGGTTTAAGAAACATAAACTTAAGAAAGATGAGACTTAGGAAAGACTCAAGAGTTTAAGAAAGATTGGATTTAGGAAACGTTCGAATTAGGAAAGGTTCGATTTAGGAAAGTTTCGAATTAGGAAAGTTTCATTTTTGAAAAGTTTCGAAATTAGGAAAGTTTGGAATTTAGGAAAGTTTGGAAATTGGAAAGTTTTGAATTTAGAAAGTTTTGAGATAAGGAAGTTTCAACTTAGGAAAATTTAAATTTCGAAAGGTTTGAAAAAGGAAAGTTTTCAATTTAGAAAGTTTTAGGGTTTTAGAAAATCTTGAAATTAAGAAAGGTTTAAGTTTAGGAAAAGTTTGAAAACTTGAATTTGGAAAGTTAAGATTTGGAAAGGGAGTTGAATTAGGAAAGATTCGAAAGTTGAGTTTTGAAATTTAGGAAAGATTTTTATATTCAAGTTTTGGAAACCTAAGATTTAGGAAAGGAGAAGATTAGGAAGGAGTTGAATTAGGAAAGAATTGGATTTTGAAATTTAAGGAAAGATTTAAAGTTTAAGTTTAGGAAACTTATGGTTTAAGAAGGAATTGAATTAAGAAAGGTTTGGATTAGGAAGGAATTAGATTTGGTTTCTAAAAGCAAAGATTTGATTTTGTTTCCAAAAATAGAGGATTGGATTTGGTTTCCTAAAGGGAAGATAGGATTTGGCAAGGATTTGGAAAGGGAGATTCTAAAAACCCTAGTTTTGAAAGTGTGAAATTTTAACGTAGAAAAGAGGTTTTGGAAACATGTATAGTTTGGATGTGAAAACAAGAGGTTTTGGAAACCTAGGTTTGGGGCAAAGTTTGAAAACCATGTTTTTGGAAAGAAAATTAGGGTTTCCTAATTGTGGGTTCTAGGGCTTGACTTGGGCTCTAAGGAAAGAGGAATTTTTGGAAAGTGCGTTTTTGGAAATGAAGATTTTCTAGAAGGGAATCCTAGAGAGGAGTTTTTGGAAAGTGAGTTTGAAGATAGAGTTTTCTGGAAAAAGATTTTAAAGAGAAGGAGTTTTGGAAAGTGTGTTTTTGGAAACGTAGATTTTAGAAGGAAAATCCTAAAGGGGAATTTCTAGAGGAAAGTTTTTGGAAAGAAAGTTTTTTTTGGAAAGATTTTTGGAGATAGTTTTTCTAGGAAGATTTTTGGTAGAAGATTGTTGAAGAGAGTTTTTGAAAAGATTTTTGGGGAACGTTTTTAGAAAGTGGATTTTAGGGAGAGGATTTTGGAAAGGAGTTGAAAAAGGGAGTTTTGAAAAATAGATTTTGGAAGGGAGTTTTTGAAAACAATTTTGGAGAGGAGAGTTTTTGGAAAAGTATGTTGAAAAAGAGATTTTTAGGAAGAGGGATTTGGAAAAAGAGTTTTTAGAAGGTGTAAAAACATCTCACTTTCCTAAAGCAATTCTAACCATAAGAGGGCTACAACCACTTTAGGAAAGCGGTTTTGAAAACAACAAGATTTGAAAATATGGACCGTATTGGTCACTTTAAATGTAACACTTTCCTAAAGCAATCTTAGCCATGGAAAAGCTAGAATCACCCTAGGATTGTGATTTTGAAAACATATTTTGAGAAAGAGATTTTGATGCAATTTTGAAAACAAGTTTGAAAACGGTTTTGAAAACGAGTTTGAAAACGAATTTTGGAAGATGCAAGATTATGATATACACAATGCAATTTGGGGTCGTGAACATACAAGGCTAAGGCTTCACCACATAATCAAGGGGGCCGGACCCACGTGGTCTCTGGTTAGACTAGAAGAAAGCCCCCGACACGGTGACTCTCCAATAGCCTAATCCTACATATGGACCGGGAGTCCCCTTGTTTGAAGCATGCAAAGAAAGGTGGGGAAAGAGATGGGAGATTAAAATAGAGAAAACCCAAGTGGGTTAGGAGAGAGAAGAGAGAGGGGGGAAGTGCGAAAATTTAAATAGGGAACCTACCGTATGTCTTGTTTATTTTGCGCATCGTGCTGTCTTCGGTCTTCGGTCTTCGTCTTGATCTTTGTCTTCAATCTTCAGGAGTTGTCTTCAAGCTTTAGATTGCAGCTCTTCAAGTCTTCAAAAGAGGGTTGAAGGCTAGTGTATGAGTGTATGGGAGTGTGTATGAGTGTATAGGAGGCTAGGGTTTAGTGCATAGTGGCTAGGGTTTGGAAAACCTAAGAAAGCTAGGGTTTAGGAGGTGCTCGAGCTCTGTATATCGAGTTATATGATTTTTAGGTTGAATTTGCGGATCCTTTTCACGTTGAATGAGGCTCTGTATTTATAGAGGTTGGACAATACTGGCGCCTGTTGCAGTGGCGCCAGGCCAAAGTTTACACTGGCGCTAGGCCAAAAAATGGCTTGGCGCCACTCGCCAGCCATTTAGGAAATATTTAAGGTCGGCAAGGAACGTATCTTTGACTAGATTTAGGCGTCTGTACTAGTGACTACCATGCAATGTTTAGCCTAGCTTCACTAGGAGTGGCTCCGGAAAGTTCGGGAATGATTTGGAGGAGTCGAGAATGACCCAGAAGGCCGGAAAGGAGCAGGAACACTTAAAATAGTGTCCTGGAGATATTTGACTTGAAAAGTGAGGATAGGATGTGTCGGAAGGGTTGACCGGGCCTTTAAGGGCAAAACGGTCAATCGAACTGGGAAACTGCTGGGACAGACTTGGATTGTCCCGGAAGAAGACTTGGGATCTGGAAACATTATTCAGAATGTTCCCAGAGGTTGCCGGTTTGATTTCCAGAGCCAGCGTGGTCGAAAAAGGAGACCGACCCACCAGGGGCAAAACGGTCATTTTGTAATGGGTTTGCTAGAACTGACTCGGAATGATCTGGAAAGGTAAAGGAAGGTTGAGAACACTGTAAAAAGTAGTCTCAGGAGGTTACCAGTTTGATACCCAGAGCTGGTGTGGTCGAAAAAAGAGACCGGCCCTTTAGGGGCAAAACGGTCATTTTGTACTGGGTTGGCCGGAACTGACTCGGAATGATCTGGAAAGATAAAGGAAGGTTGAGAGTACTATAAAAAGCAATCTCAGAGGGTTACCGGTTTGATACCCAGAGCTGGTGTGGTTCCCGAGGCATTCGGTTGCTTAGGGGCAAAATGGTCATCTTGACCGGAAAGTCTCGGAAAAGGTCCAAAGGGCAGTTTGGTCATTTTTCACTGAAGTGGGCTAACAGACACTGGTGTTGACTTGGGTTTTGAGTATTTCCGCCACTCTAACGGTGGTCGTCGTGACACAGGGGTTTGTTGCCAATTCCCTATATCGACCTATCTGTGAGTATTTCCGCTACGCTAACAGTTTTGTGAGTAGTTTCGCTACTCGGACCGTCTCGAGGAATAAACTGTCTCAAGAGAGGGATTGGAAATGGGACTTATCATCTCCGAAGAGAGGTGCCTGGATTGGAACCATCTTGAGGAATAAACTGTCTCAAGAGAGGGATTGGAAAGGGGTTTTACCGTCTCTAAAAAGACATGCCTGATTGGAACCGTTTCGAGGAATAAACTGTCTTGAGAGTGGGATTGGAAAGGAAAGGAGAATGCCCCTAAGGGCATTTTGGTCATTTTGCCTCTATTTGGGCCTGACAGGCCCGCGAAGCGATGGAAAGATGGGATTTGGACCTGGAGAATTGGTTTCGATAGGAATATGCCCACAATGACTTAAACACAAGTCTGGACGGAGTGTAGACTGCCGAACGATCAAAAATGGGGTGCTTACAGCTGCCCCTCTTTTTCTGTCTTTGCTTGTCAAAGACAGAAAACGACAAAAGTAAGAGTCCCATGTTGACCACGAGGTAGTCGGAGGGATGGACATTGAAAATCTTTTGACAACGAGGGTCGAAAACGGATAACGGGCGAAAAAGGCCTTTGAAAACGAGCTTTGGCGGGAAAAAGGGCAAAACTGCCCAGAATTTGCAATTGGGATAACGGGCGAAAAAGGCCTTTGAAAACGAGCTTTGGCGGGAAAAAGGGCAAAACTGCCCAGAATTTGCAATTGGCGCCACTAGCAGTGGCGCCTTTGGCAGAAAATGCCTGGCGCCTTTGCTAGTGGCACCAGGTTTGGAGTTAAAACCAGAAAATTCTGGTTCGAATGCTTATGGGATTTTAGAGAGTTTTTGCAAATTTGCGAGGTATTGCGAGGAATCCGTCTTGGACATTGAAGGAGCACTCCTTGGAGACTACGAGTGATTGCCGGAAGGAGACCACATCGCCGGAAAAGTCGCCGGAAGAGAAGATTTCGTCGGAGAACTTTCGAAGAGTGAGTTTTCAAATTTTGTTGATTTTGATGTGTAGAACTTCGTTTGAATCATGTGAATAGTGGAAATTGATGTTTTGATATGTTTTGAACACTTTTGGTGATGTTTTTTTTGCATTTTGATGGTTGTTTGATTGAATTTGAATGATTTTTCATGGTTATGCGAAGAGGGTTTTCTGCAGGAACAGGGGATCTATTCCAATAGGCATGGGCATTGGGTTTCTTGGCTATATTTTTGTGCAATGTGACTTAGAAAAATATATTTAATAACTGTATGAAGTTTCGTGATTTTTGAAAACTCGGTGAATTTTTTATTTTTTGAAATATAGAAAAATATTTAGAAAATTGGAAAAAATTAAAAAATTCAAGAAATTGATGAAATTTTTAAAGTTTGAAATTTGGAAAAAGATTGGAATATTTTTGAAAATATTTGAGGTGATTTTGAAAAATTTCAAAAGATGTTTGAAAACCATTGATTTATTTGAAAAATAAAACATGTGTTTTGAAAATTTTGAAAAATTGAAAAGTGTGCACGGGTGTCGTTGTCATGTGATTGTTGTGTTGGAAGGTGCGTATTTCGTATTTTGTGTTGATGTCATGGGCGTTGTAGGGGCCATTTTTGAACGGGATTCTGCCGAAATTTTTTTTAGAAATTATGGAAAGAGTTAGTTAAAATTTTAGAAATAAAATCTTTTTTGAAGGAAAAGGCAGAGAACCCTCGAGATGTGATTTAAAGTTGGAAAATCAAGTTGTGCATGTAAGAAATTTGTCTTGACTTATCATTCGAAGTCTTTTATTCGTTTTGTTTGTGTTAGTTGTTTATTTTATTTTATTGTTATTTAAACTACACGGGTAGTATATTAACATCTCTTACCTTGGCTTACCTTTTCAAGATGGCAGATGCAGGTGATAACGGTTCTGAAAGGAGACGCCGCTCGGGGAAGGCGGCCCGGACCGATTCTGCTGGCGGCTCTAGTTGATCTAGAGGTAGTTGACGATCTACCGGACGATCATCATCCAGTCAGAGTGGGCAGGGGAGTAGGCTACCTGTCGACCCTTTTCCTCCGGTTGAGCAGGCTTTTGCCAAGGAGATTGATGCCAAGGAGGAGGTACCGGGCCCTGGGGATCAGGTGACCGGCTATGGGAGAGCTTCTTCCAGGCATAGGCAGACAAATGCCGACTTGGGAGATCTGCAGATACCGGACGTCCCACCACTTGGGGATCTAGCTTACCCCCCAGTGTGTATTCCAGACAACATTTGCCACCTCCGCATGTACATACAGCTTTCAGAGGGGCTGTTCATCAGGTTTTTGTGACCATGCAACGGGCTGCCCCATCATATCGTGCATTCTTGGTAGAGATCGAATTTGGTGCCTTTATGGGATTACAAGCTAACCGCCTGAACTGGCATTTGGTACTGGCACTTGTTGAGAGGTGGTTCGGGGAGACCGGGACTTTTCATTTCGTCGGCTTCGAGTTAGGTCCTACTCCTTTAGACTGGGCAATTATTACAGGACTCTCCTTTGTCGGCCGGCGGATCACCCTGCACCCAGTCAGCAGGGACGTGGCCTGTTTACTGTTGGACTTGCCTTATCTTGAGCGTTTTGCTTTCCCGGTCTCTTGGATTAGTCAGGATGAGTGTACTTTTGCTACTGAGTCATCGCCTGCCAGGCGGGACATCATGAGACAACGACTTGTGTTGTATATCATCTTTAGCTGCTTCTGCAACAACAACAACAAGTCACTCGTGTCGTGCCATTTGGTGAGTATAGTAGCCGATCTGGGAGCTTTGTCTGAGTTGGACTGGGGGTCCTTTTCTTTTGGCTACTTTCTTTGATCGATGCAGGTTCGGACTTCTTCTCGTTGGGGCAGCATGACTAGCTTTTGGCCTTTCCTTGTCAGGTGGAGTTACGAGTACCTGCCAGTGCGTCGCCCTGCAGTTGTTAAGGATGATCTCTATCCTCGCGCTTTGAGGTGGGCTCGTGACCAGGTAGCCCAGCAATTGGAGATTACTGACTTCGTGACGCTCCGGGCTAACCTGGAGTTGATTGAGGCAAGGGATGTGACTTGGCGGCCCTTCATTAGATCAGTCCATTACGAGACAGTCCAGTACTTGGTCCCATTGTCCCTATCGAGAGCTGCTTTTCTCAGTGATGACACCTGGGAGTCCTATCTTGGAGAGCGGCACTAGCGGCAGTTTCACGAGGAGTTTCGATCAGCAGGAGCTCCGCCAGAGTATATGTTTGAAGCCCTGGTGGCAGGAGTGCCTATCCCCTACTAGGAGCGCCAGCCAGGTGTCGAGTTCTTGCTTCCTCCGGATACGGATTATGCTGCGCACTTTGGGGCTCATTCGGTTGGTGCCTTCACCCGGTTTGAGGTTGTAGTCGGCGGGTACGCTGTTAGCCAGGAGGTGGTTGACTTGTCGTGCCGTGCTGGAGGATACGTGCCCCAGGCCGAGTTTACTACTGTGAGAGACCAGAGAGACCAGTACCAGATGGAGCGGGACCAGTACCAGGCCAAGGTAGCTTCCCTGATGGCTCGGTTATCTCAGATGGGTGGTGGGGGGGTATGTTATTCTTTCTTTGCTCCTTCTTGCTCTGCTGTTGCTTAGTTCCTTTTGTATGCAGCTGATTTCGGGTCTGTCTTCCCTGCAAGATGGTGGTGCTTCGAGTAGTTATCGACCTCCTCCGATGCCGGGCTTCGGGGATTTTGATCCAGATGACATCGACTTCGACCTGTGATAGATGTCCCTTGTGGAGACTCTGATCCCCTTTTGCACCTAGTCCCTGAGTTGTATTTATGTTAGACAGTTTTATTCTGATATTTTGTACAAAAATGAATATTTATGATACTTAGATGCATGGATAGACAGATACATTTATGATCTTTACAGCCAGGCATATGATCAGATGCATGTGATGTATGATGATGTTAGATATCTATTACATGAGTTATTGTTGATGACACTTATTTCTACAGGGAGTTATATCCTATATGTGCAAAGGCCATGCTGATTTTTTTTTTAACATATGCACAGGTTAGAAATATGTTAATAGAATGACACAGGGTGTTGTTAGCCTTGTAGTCCTGGGAATGGTAACTCCCTCCTCCTCGGGTATTTAGCCTCTCTTCTGGCTCAACCTTACCTTGATTGGATGATAGCATGAGTTAACCACTCGCCAAATGATCAGCTTTCCAGAGAGAAAGAAGATAGGGATGAGTGAGGATACTACCTAAAGGTAGCACTTGCAAGACTCTGAGGCTAAGCGATGTGTGGCCAGTTTATTAAGAGGAAGAGGAGCCATCTTTCATTCCCCCACATATAAAGAATAAATAACTGAATAAATAACTAAATATGCTTATATTCCCTTTGCTTAACCCCTAGAGCCTTGCAACAAACAAAAATTTTCTTTGTTAACCCTGATCTAAGACTGTCCTCCCCACACTGGGGCAGACAATAGTTGAGAACTCTAGGAATGGTGTCCACCTCTATCATACTAGGATAGTGTTGAAAGTTCTATAGATCAAGCAATCTAATTCGGAGTGTAAGCACCCCATTTTTGACCGCTCGGCAGTCTACACTCCGTCCAGACTTGTGTTTAAGTCATTGTGGGCATATTCATATCGAAACCAATTCTCCAGGTCCAAATCCCGTCTTTCCATCGCTTCGCGGGCCTGTCAAGCCCAAATAAAGGCAAAATGACCAAAATGCCCTTAGGGGCATTGTTCTTTCCTTTCCAATCCCACTCTTGAGACAGTTTATTCCTCGAGACGGTTCCACTCCAAGCGTGTCTCTTCGGAGACGATAAGTCCCCTTTCCAATCCCACTCTCGAGACAGTTTATTCCTTGAGACGGTTCCAACCTAGGCACGTCTCCTCGGAGGCGATAAGTCCCCTTTCCAATCCCAATCTCGAGACAGTTTATTCCTCGAGACGGTTCCAATCAGGCATGTCTTTTCGGAGACGGTAAGACTCCTTTCCAATCGCTCTTTCGAGACAGTTTATTCCTCGAGACGATTCCAATCCAGGCACGTCTCTTTGGAGACGATAAATCCCATTTCCAATCCCTCTCTCGAGACAGTTTATTCCTCGAGACGGTCCGAGTAGCGAAACTACTCACAAAACCGTTAGAGTAGCGGAAATACTCACAAATAAGTCGATATAGGGAATTGGCAATAAACCCCAGTGTCACGACGACCGCCGTTAGAGTGGCGGTAACACTCAAAACCCAGGTCAACACCAGTGTCTGTTAGCCCACTTCAGTGAAAAATGACCAAACTGCCCTTTGGACCTTTTCCGAGACTTTCCCGTCAAGATGACCATTTTGCCCCTAGGCATCCAAATGCCCCGAGAACCACACCGGCTCTGGGTATCAAATCGGTAACCCTCTGAGATTGCTTTTTATAGTACTCTCAACCTTCCTTTATCTTTCCGGATCATTCCGAGTCAGTTCCGGCCAACCCGGTACAAAATGACCGTTTTGCCCCTGGAGGGCCGGTCTCCTTCTTCGACCACACCGGTGTAAGCACCCCATTTTTTACCGCTCGGCAGTCTACACTCCGTCCAGACTTGTTTTCAAGTCATTATGGACGTAGTCCAATCGAAACCAATCCTCTAGTCCAAATTCCGTCTTTCCATCGCTTCGCGGGCCTATCAGGCCCGAATAGAGGCCAAATGACCAAAATGCCCTTAGGGGCATTGTCCTTTCTTATTTCAATTCCAATCCCTCTCTCGAGACAGTTTATTCCTCGAGACGGTCCGAGTAGCAAAACTACTCACAAAACCGTCAGAGTGGCGGAAGCACTCACCAAACCGTCAGAGTGGCGGAAACACTCACCAAACCGTCAGAGTGGTGGAAACACTCACAAAACCGTCAGAGTGGCGGAAACATTCACCAAACCGTCAGAGTGGCGAAAACACTCACAAAACCGTCAAAGTGGCGGAAACACTCACAACACCGTTAGAGTGGCGGAAACACTCAAAACCCAGGCACGTCTCTTCGGAGTCGGTAAGACCCCTTTCCAATCCCTCTCTCGAGATAGTTTATTCCTCGAGACAGTTCCAATCCAAGCACGTCTCTTCGGAGACGATAAGACCCTTTTCCAATCCCTCTCTTGAGACAGTTTATTCCTCGAGACGGTCCGAGTAGCAAAACTACTCACACAACCGTTAGAGTAGTGGAAATACTCCCAAATCATCAATTCCGTCTGAGTAACGGAAATACTCAATCCCGTCTGAGTAGCGGAAATACTCAACCCCGTCCGAGTAGCGGAAATACTCAACCCCGTCCGAGTAGCGAAAATACTCACACCGTTTGAGTGGCGGAAACACTCAAAACCTAGGTCAATACTACCCTTAGGACCTTTTCCGAGACTTTTCGGTCAAGATGACCATTTTGCCCCTAAGCATCCGAACGCCCCGGGAACCACACCGGCTCTGGGTATCAAACCGGTAACCTTATGAGAATACTTTTTATAGTATTCTCAACCTTCCCTTCTCTTTCCGGACCATTCTGAGTCAGTTCCGGCCAACCCGGTGCAAAATGACTGTTTTGCCCCTAGAGGGCAGGTCTCCTTCTTCGACCACATCGGCTTTGGGTATCAAACCGGTAATGTCCCGAGAATACTTTTTATAGTGTTCTCGACCTTCCTTTACCTTTCCGGACCATTCCGAGTCAGTTCCGGCAAACCCAGTAGAAAATGACCGTTTTGCCCCTGGTGGGCCGGTCTCCGTTTCCGACCACGCCGGCCCTGGGAATCAAACCGGCAACCTCTGGGAACATTCTAAATAATGTTTCCAGATCCCCAAGTCTTCTTCCGGGACAGTTCAAGTCTGTCCCGGCAGTTTTCCGGTCCGATTGACCGTTTTGCCCCTAAAGGCTCGGTCAACCTTTCCGACACATCCAATCCTCACTTTTCAAGTCAAATACCTCCAGGACACTATTTTAAGTGTTCCCGCTCCTTTCCGGCCTTTCGGGTCACTCCCGGCTCCTTCAAATCATTCCCAGACTTTCCGAAGTCACTCCTAGCGAAGCCAGGCTAAAATTTACATGGTAGTCACTAGTACAGGCGCCCAAATCTAGTCAAAGATACATTACTTGCCGACCTTAATTGTTTCCTAAATGGCTGGCGCCACTCCTAGTGGCGCCAGTATAAATTTTGCCCTGGCGCCACTGCAACAGGCGCCAGGCTTGTCCAACTTCTATAAATACAGAGCCTCGATCAACGTGAAAGGGGTCTGCAAACTTAACCTAAGAATCCTATATTTCGATATACAGAGCTCGAGCACCTCCAAAACCCTAGCCTCCTTAGGTTTCTCCAAACCCTAGCCTCCTATACACTCATACACACCCCTATACACTCATACCCTAACCTTCAACCATCCTGGGAAGACTTGAAGAGCTGCCATCTAAAGCTTGAAGACAACCCTTGAAGACTGAAGAAGAAGACCAAGACGATGACCGAAGACCGAAGACTGCACGGCGCGCAAAATAAACAAGAAACAAGGTAGGCTCCCTATTTAATTTTTTGCACTTCCCCCCTCTCTCTTCTCTCTCCAACCCACTTGGGTTTTCTCTATTTTAATCCCCCATCTCTTTCCCCCCCTTTCTTTGCATGCTTGAAACAAGGGGATTCCCGGTCCATGTGTAGGATTGGACTATGGGAGAGTCACCGTGTCGGGGGCTTTCTTCTAGTCTAACCAAAGACCACGTGGGTCCGGCCCCCTTGATTATGTGGTGAAGTCTTAACCTTGTATGTTCACGACCCCAAATTGCATTGTGCATATCATAGTCTTGCATCTTCCAAAACTCGTTTTCAAAGTTGTTTTTCAAAAAATCGTTTTCAAACTTGCTTTCAAAATTGCATCAAAATCTCTTTTTCGAAAACTTGTTTTCAAAACCACAATTCTAGGGTGATTCTAGCCTTTCCATGGCTAGGGTTGCTTTAGGAAAGTGTTATATTAAAAGTGGCCTTTTGGCCTATATTTTCAAACTTTGTTTTCAAAACCACTTTCTTAAAGTGGTTCTAGCCCTCTTATGGCTAGAATCGCTTTAGGAAAGTGAGATGTTTTTGTACTTTCCAAAAACTCTCTCTCTCTCCAAGAATTTCCTCCTAAAAATTCCTTTTTCAATATACTTTCCTAAAACTCTCCTCTTCAAAATTGTTTTCAAAAACTCCCTTCCAAAATCTATTTTTCAAAACTCTCTTTTTCCACTCCTCTCCAAAATCTTTTCCTCAAAATCCACTTTCTAAAAACTCTCTCCAAAAATCTTTCCAAAAACTCTCTTTCTAAAATCTTCTTTCTAGAAATTCCCCTCTAGGATTTCCCTTCCAAAATCTACGTTTCTAAAAACACACTTTCCAAAAACTCTTTCCTTAGAGCCCCAAATCAAGCCCTAGAACCCACAATTAGGAAACCCTAATTTTCTTTCCAAAAACACAATTTTTAAACTTTGCCCTAAACCTAGGTTTCCAAAATCTTTTGTTTTCTACATCAAAACTATACATGTTTCCAAAACCTATTTTCTACGTCGAAACTACAATTTTTTAAAACTAGGGTTTCTAAAATTTTCCTCTCCAAATTCTTGTCAAATCCTATCTTCTCTTTAAGAAACCAAATCCAATCTCCCCGTTTAGGAAACTAGATCCCGTCCTCCGTTTTAGGAAACAAAATCCAACCTTTCTCTTTTAGAAACCAAATCCAGTCCCTTCCTAATCCAAATTTTTCCTAATTCTAATCCTTCCAAATCTTCCACTCTCCTAAATCTTAAGTTTCCAAAACCTGAACATATAAATCTTTCCTAAACTTTAAAACTCAACTTTCAAATTTTTCTTCGTTCAACCCTTTCCTAATTCTACCCTTTTCCAAAATCTTTTTCAAATCTAAGTTTTCAAATCTTTCCTAAACTCAAGCCTTTCCTAATTTCAAGATTTTCTAAAACTCTAAAACTTTCTAAATCCTAAATTTTCTAAATTTCAAATCTTTCTAAAATTCTAAGCTTCCTAAATTCAAAACTTTCTAAATTTGAAACTTTCTTAAATTGAATCTTTCTAAACCTAAAACTTTCTAAATTCTAAACTCTCTTAAACTTCAAATCTTTCCCAAATTTAAGACTTTTCTAAATTCAAAACTTTCTTAATTCAAGACTTTCTTAAGTTGAAAACTTTCTTAATTCAAACATTTCCTAAACTAAAAACTTTCCTTTTTCAAACCTTTCCCAAAACGAAACTTTCGTATTTTCAAAACTTCCTTGTTTTCAAAACTTTCCAAAATCAAAACTTCCCTTTTTCGAACATTTCTAAATTTAAAATTTTCTTAATTCAAAACTTTCCTAATTTCAAAACTTTCTTAATTTTGAAACTCTCCTAATTTGAAAACTTTCCTAATTCAAAGCTTTCCTAACTCGAAAACTTTCCAAAAATGAAACTTTTCTAATTCGAAAACTTTCCAAAAAATGAAACTTTCCTAATTCGAAACTTTCCTAAATCGAACATTTCCTAATTCAAACATTTCTTAAATCCAACCTTTCCTAATCTCCTAAACCTTCCAAGTCAAGTCAAACCTTTCCTAAGTCTCTTTCCTAAGTCTAGGTTTCTTAAAACCTTCATCTCTCTAAAAACAAGTCTAAATCTTTCTTCCAAAATCAATCTTCTCAAATCCAAGTCCAATCTTCTCAATTCCAATTTCCAATCTCCTTTTCTAATCTCAATTCAATCTCTTTCTTCCAATCCAATCTCTCTCTTCAAATCAATCTATTTTCAATCGGACTCTTGTCCGAACTACGATTGACCTGATTCCTCCAAAGGGATACGTAGGCAACCTTCATAGGTGCGGTCACCATACTTTTCAAACTTTCAATTCCACCCTCATGGGTGCGGTTTCCAAAATCTTTTTAAACCTCACATTCCAATCTATTTTCAAAATTCCAAAATTTCTATTTTCAAACTTCTACTTTCAATTTTCAAACTTTTCAATTTCAATTCTATCTTTTCAAATCTATTTTCAAATCAAATCAATTTCTATTTTCCAATTCTTTCATCTCGCACTTGCATATCATGCATCATGCTAAATTAGTTTTTCAAACATTGTTTTTCTAAAGTGAATAGGGTTGAACTATTAGTTAATTAAAGACTCTCATAGGTGAATCTAGGGTAGATTAACATGTAGGTACCAAAAGGGCGGGGTAGGGTGATAGCTTAGTGCGTCTTCCCTACACGTAACCAACCTCCGAACCTAGGATCGCTATTTTCAAAGACCAAAAGGAGTTATTTTTCAAAAAAGGGGCTAAATGTTTTCCAAAGGTTGCCAAACAACCTGTTTTCCTTAAAAACCCTCTCTTGAGGAGATGTTTTTCAAAATCATTTTCCAAAACCCTAAGTGTAGTCTTCGGATTACTCTTAGTTTTTAGGTGACCTAACTCACATTAATCAAGTTAGGTGGCGACTCCAAATGTTTTTCAAAAGCCCTTTATTCAAACCTATGTTTAATTCAAACCTAGTCGCACTCATTCTTCTAGGAGGGTGAGTTCTAACGAGAGAGTACAACATTTTTCCCGCTTGGGTGAGTATTCCTCGAGTGTGAAAAATCTGGGCGTGACAGCTGGCGACTCCACTGGGGACACTTAGAGGGTTAGGCCATAGTCATGTCTTTTTACCCTTTACCCATGTAGAGTCTTCAATTAACTTGGTTCAATCCTATTCACTTTAAATTTTCAAAATCAAATTTTCGAAGTTGTTTTCAAAAAAAAAAAAAAGCATGCATTTATTCATATTATCTTGTATCATGTTTGTCATTCACATAGTGACACTTGCATCTTTGTTTTGTAGGTGCACCTTATGTTTAAACATTATTAACTGCTTTGCATGAATGTGATGTACAGGATGAATGGGAGTTGTTGGGCTCTTTCCTCTACTTTTAAAAAAATCACACACACATTGCATGTCCACTTGCATTCTGCATATTTGCATACCCTGATATGTCCTTTTTAGTTAGAAAGGGGGAACGGTATATTGGTTGTGGGCAAGATGCTGTGTCAGTTTCTTCGCCTACGGCCTCTTGATGGTTCCCCCGCTCGGATCACCAACCGATCATGGCACCACCTCGGGGAGTGGGCCTAGGTTTGAAGATCCGGGGACCGAGCCTTTTTAGGACGCATTAGTTAACCCTCAACCTCATACTCATATAGACACCATGCATACCCGAACCTCTGCCGGATTTAGGACACGAGCACCGTTTTCAAAATCACGGAGGAAAGGGCGACTGCTCTTACTTTCATTTATACCTGCTGTTATAATGCTTGTATTTATACTGTTATAATGCCTGTCTAACTGTTCATGCATGCATGTTTACTTTGATTGTACCTTCTCCCTTTATACTTTCTGCATATTCATGTTCATGCATTCAATATCCCATGTCAAGATAAGAGTTTCAAGTAACTCAAGTCACTGCATTCTCATGCATATGATCATCCCATTGAGAGTGACACCAACGTCACTCTCCCTTGCATTAAACCTGCCCAAACCCTAAGGGTTCCTGCGTAACCCTAAGGACTCATTGCATGCATCTCGATTCATTCCATAAGAGGGGCCCCAATCCCTCTATGCTCACGGAGATCGGGCTGCCAAGAAGACAAGGGGCACTCAATCAACAAGGTCTCTCAGTGACCTCTTCGACATCAAATCCAAGGAAGGCGAATCCGAAGACTCAAGAGTAGCTTAGGGTTTCCCTTTGTAAAAGTAGATAGGTGGAAGTCCAAAGGAAAATGTTCCCCCTCCCCCTATTAAAATGTATTTCAATTCTTTTGTATCTTAAACCCAAAAGTTAATGTACTTATTTATTTTTATGAATGAATGCATGAATGGCTGAAGTTTCCTACCTGACAGGTAAGATGTCTGCATACAGGGGCAAATCCCCTATCTCCAAAAGTGAGTCAATGCATCATGTATAGTCTCCCCTCTAAGTAGGGGCATCCTTAGGACATGCATTGCATAAAAACTTTCAAATCAAGGCACTGACTTCTTTTTTGTTTTTGTCTTCTATCCTCCCCCTCCTCATCTCCAAGCACCAAGAGAACTGAAGGCAGAAGCAAGACAAGAAGGTTAAAGAGCACAACCGAACTCACGAAAACCCCTCTAGTATCATGCCCAATTCAAACTCATGCAAGGATAAGCCAGGCTATTGAAGGAGGCCGAACCTATATGGAGGAATAATTAACCATCCATCCGCAAGACATTACCTCTATGCAATTACCCTCGCGCCATGCCAAGACAATCACTATCCATGCAGAAGAGGACCTCACCATTTGCGAAGTCTTGTCAGACCCGTGCATTGCAACAACACATCCTCTAACTTCCAAATGCATGACAAATACCAAGAACTCGCCCTCCACTGATACACCTGATGAATAAAGCACCAAGAGGTTGATGTAGTCCCAAAACCCTATTAAGGATTCTCACTAAAAGGCCCACAAGAAAAGGGAGGTTCTCATAAAATTCATCTGTTTCCTTTTTATCTGTCTATTTTCTTGTATATCTTATTTAAATAAACACACATGCTGTGCATTCATAATTTGAAATGAAAAATATGAAGTTTCCAGTTTATCCCCTTTTGTCTCGTACTCTTGTGGAGGATTGTTGCGTTTAAGGATTCTTTCCCATTTAGTGATGACTCGACTTGAAGGATGGGATAGCATAGGCCACCTATTTAAAAGGGGTTAAAACCTTCGAGAGACAAAGAGAGAATGAGAGATAGGAGGAAGACAGTCTCAGTAGAAAAGTGTAGAGTTTATTAAAAAGGCGACACTTGCGTGATATCCTGGCTAAGCGATGGGCAGCCGAGTCCCTAAAATGATGAGAAGCCATTGTTCTACTTATCCCAAATAAACACTACCCTTTGCTCAACCCACTAGAGTCGTACATAATTTCTTTTCAGATATCCCCAAACCTATAACCATCCCCCACATTGGGGTGAGCATAGAATAGTTGATTTGATAGAACATGTAGGGTTTCATTGACAAAAACACATCATCCCTAGGAGTAATGTCTAAATTTTGTACAAAGGCTTTATGGACTAAGCAATTCAATTTGAAATGATTAGAGGCCCTCAATTCTACTACCATACACAAAAATAATCCTTTTGCTTAACCCATTAGTGCCTCACAGAAAGCAGAAGTTTCTTCTTGTCAACCCCGATCCGAAACCATTCCCCCACATTGGGGTAGACAGGCAGCAGAAGATCTGGTGGAGAATGTTATCGACCATCAAGCTGAAGTAATGTGAAGGCTCTATGGATCAAACAATCTTATTCAAAATGAAGAGAGGCCCTCATTTCACTTTCCATACAGTTAAAAACAACCCTTGTCAAACCTATTGAGCCGGTTATCTTTCTTTTTCCAAAACACACCCCAACCTAGGGATCACCATCCACAATCGGTTAGATGAAAATGTTAAGGAAAGGATTTGAGAGAAAGAAGTTGTAGAAATGTTCTTCTCGTCAAAGGCAACAAGAAAAAAAGAAAAAAAAAAACAAAGAAGCATATCAGTAGAAAGACCGAAAAAGAGTCATGTTGTGCTATCTTTAAAAAGCATATAAAGCCAAAAGTCAGGAAAAAGGGGCAAATGTCAGACTAAGAAGGTCAAAAGTTACAAGAAAGGTCAACCCCCCTTGTAAAAGAGAAAATTCGAAGGTGATCCTAGGTAACAAAGCCACCAAGTAGAAGCTATAGGTTTGAGCCTTTACCCTTTCTTGTTAAACCCCAAACCATGGCCTACAGTACAACCCTACTAAAGTCCACTCTGATTGAGAAGGATTGCTTGATCTAAATGAGCCAAATATGTTTCTGAAGCTATAGGAGGATATCAGGGGATGAAACCCCACTGGAAGACCAACCAAGGATGGTGCGGATCTAACCCTACTGGAAGCAACATCAAATTTGAGCTTACATATCCCGTTCATTCATAAACCCCTTAACCTAGCCTACATTACGGTCCAAATTAAAGTCCTCCCTGATCAAAGAGAATTGCTTAGTCCAAATAAGCCTGAACAATACTAAGACAAGTAGGGTGAGAAAGGAGAATTGGAAGAGAATGCAAGGGGCAATCTCATGCTCCAAGATGTGCTTAGATGGTTTCGGTTTTAACAACCTACTAAAAGAAAATCTTTGAGCCTAAATATTCCTCTATTTCTTACAACCCCTAAACCCAGCCTACATTACGATCCTAAAAGAAGTCTTTTCAGATTAAGGGCTTAGCTGTTTATCGCTCTGCAAAGGGCATGCGAGTTGTCGCTTGAGCCATGGTGGCATTTTAGAGATCTGAGAGAGAAAACCAAGTGAGATCAGAAAAACCCCAAACAGTAACCCTGTAGAAAATAGGGGTAGAATAGTAAACCAAAGGGTCGAGATCCCTGAAGAATGGTGCAAATGCTATCACACCCCGATGAGAATGGGACAAAATTAAATGGGGCAGAATCCTAGAAAGGAACAGAATCCTGAGAGTATGGGCCCAACGGGCAATCCTAGGGTTTTCTTTATAAATAGTGTATATATACATGTAGTACTAATGCATCCATGACCTGTATAACATGTAAATCCATTTAGATTCCTGTGAAGTTTGTATCTATTCATGCATTCAATTGTATTTCTGTATGAACCTGTTCATTTGTAAGAAAGTAGGTCATGCATTTAATTCAATTTTTATATAAATCTTTGCATTTATCATATAAAAACAAACAAAAAAAAAAAAAAAAAACAAAACGGGGGACATTGCATTTAATTCTATTCCTGTATGTGCATTGTCCAAAAATATAACATGCATTCGTTTTCACTTCTATGTGAACCTGTGCATTCATAAAAAGTAGGACACACATTCAATTCATAGAAAAAGTATGAAATGCATTCACCCCTTACCGGGACATTCTTAAACTGCTTTTGTACAAAACTCACTCTATGTCTTTCTCTCTCTCTCAAATAGGAAATAGGGAACGAGGCAAAACATGAAAAGGAGCTAAAGCCACCCCTCAGATATCTCTAGTACTGGCTCACACCTCAGAAAGCTCAGATTTCCATGACCAACAAGAAACAGAGAATGGGTGAATGACCCACCCTCAACCTCCCCGATCAAACGACTTCAAAAGAGGGGAAGTGAATAAGTGTCCGATCACCCAAAGCTGGAATAATGAAGCACATCCCTAATAATGAGCATCGTCCCCCTGCCAAAGTCTAGTTCATGAAGTTCTGTCCCACAACCATAGGGGCATATGAGTGTCCTTCACAAATCCTGGCGAGCAACGCACGCAATCAACGACCGACTTAATCACCCCTTCACGGAGACATCAACAAGTTCAAGAGAACAGAGTTAGGGCCATCATGAAGAAATGGACCAATCTTGAGAAGTATTTCAATCCCCTGAATGAGCTCTCTTGTGCGTCGCAAACTCAGAATGTGAGAACAAGAACTTCATTGGGACATAAGGAAACTGGGGTCGTAGATCAGAAGAAAAAGCCTGCAAAATGGAGCCCAAGCTGGAGAGCGACAATCGTAATGCAGCCATCAGGAAAAGTAGGTTCCATAATGTCAGCTGAACCATCCCGAAGACCTAGGAAGAAGCCATACTGATGGGGAGTAGGGGCAAGCTCACATTCCCCAAAATGGAAGAAAGACAGGTCAGGTGGCCAAAAGGGAACCACTGTCAGAAAACAAGCTACACTAACAGGAGAGAAGCCATGCAACCAAAGGACCAGCAAAAATGTCTTGCTCATCTGAAGGATGCCCGTCATACCAAACCCGTAGTCAACTCAAAATAGCGTCGGCCATCCGAAAAGTCAAAAGTGGAAAACCTCGATGTCCATTTCATCCTCGAGGGTTGGCTCAACGGAGGGAAGGGGTCGACTGGAGGCCTACTCCCCCCTCCCACCCTGGCTAGAAGGTGCTCAATTGGCAGAGTGCTGACTACCCTTGGAGCGGCTGGAGCTGCCAATAAGAATCTGTTTGGGCCATCTTCCCGAAGTAGTGACTCTTCTCAGAACCCTCATCGCCTGCGCCTGCCATCCTGAAAGGTAAGTCAAGGTAAGAGGTATTGGAATTCGATATATGCAGTTCAAAAGATAAAGAAATAAAAGCAACAAAGAAATAATAATGATAATAACCAAAGGTGAAACATAAAATAAAAATGAAGGACACAACTTCCAACCTAAAAGTTTCCTAAACTTTTCATTCAAAGTTTCTTTTTCAAAAATCAGTTTCCCAATGGTCTCTTATTATTATCCTCCAAAAGTTTTCAAAAATTCGTTTTTCTAAAAATTCCTTTCCAAAATCAGTTTTCAAAAGGTTTTCTGATTCTCTTTTCCAAAAGTTCATTTTCAAAATCACTTCTTAAAATCAAATTCTACTTCGAAAATCGGGGTCAAAAATCATTTTCAAAATCATGTCTAAAATTTTTTCAATCCATCTCCAAGTTTTTCAGATTTAGTTCTTCAAGAAAATCCCTTTTCCAAATCCTGGCCCCCCAAACTTTTCTTTCAAAAGAGTCTTAGACAAAATAAATCCTTAAAAATTTTCAAGGTTTCACTCAAAAAATTCTTCCTTCCAAAATTTCTATCAAGTTTCGAAGTTTTCTATCCTAAATCCTTGTCAATCTCAAAAATTTTCAAATTCGAAAGAGTTCTTAAATTCTTACCTCCAAAATGTCTCCTAAAATGCTATTTTCCAAAATCTTTCTAAGTTTTCTGTCCAACAAGATTTCAAAACTCAAGTCTTAGGTCAAAATGAATTCCCTCCAAATTCTGGGCAGTTTTGCCCTTTTTCCCGCCAAAACTTGTTTTCGAAGGCCTTTTTGGCCCGTTATCCATTTTCGACCCCCGTTGTCGAAAGATTTTCAGTGTCCGTCCCTCCGACTGCCTCGCAGTCAACATGGGACTCTTACTCTTATCGTTTTCTGTCTTTGACAAGCAAAGACAGAAAAAGAGGGGCAGCTGTAAGAACCCCATTTTTTACCGCTCGGCAGTCTACACTCCGTCTAGACTTGTTTTCAAGTCATTATGGACATAGTCCAATCGAAACCAATCCTCTAGTCCAAATTCCGTCTTTCCATCGCTTCGCGGGCCTATCAGGCCCGAATAGAGGCCAAACGACCAAAATGCCCTTAGGGGCATTGTCCTTTCTTATTTCAATTCCAATCCCTCTCTCGAGACAGTTTATTCCTCGAGACGGTCCGAGTAGCAAAACTACTCACAAAACCGTCAGAGTGGCGGAACCACTCACCAAACCGTTAGAGTGGCGAAAACACTTACCAAACCGTCAGAGTGGCGGAAACACTCACAACACCGTTAGAGTGGCGGAAACACTCAAAACCCAGGCACGTCTCTTCGGAGTCGGTAAGACCCCTTTCCAATCCCTCTCTCGAGACAGTTTATTCCTCAAGACGGTTCCAATCCAGGCACGTCCCTTCGGAGACGATAAGACCCCTTTCCAATCCCTCTCTCGAGACAGTTTATTCCTCGAGACGGTCCGAGTAGCAAAACTACTCACACAACCGTTAGAGTAGCGGAAATACTCAACCGTTAGAGTAGCGAAAATACTCCCAAATCATCAATCCCGTCTGAGTAACGGAAATACTCAATCCCGTCTGAGTAGCGGAAATACTCAACCCCGTCCGAGTAGCGGAAATACTCAACCCCGTCCGAGTAGCGAAAATACTCACACCGTTTGAGTGGCGGAAACACTCAAAACCTAGGTCAATACTAGTGTCTGTCAGCTCACTTCGGTGAAAAATGACCAGACTACCCTTAAGACCTTTTCCGAGACTTTTCGGTTAAGATGACCATTTTGCCCCTAGGCATCCGAACGCCCCGGGAACCACACCGGCTCTGGGTATCAAACTGGTAACCTTTTGAGAATTCTTTTTATAGTATTCTCAACCTTCCCTTCTCTTTCCGGACCATTCCGAGTCAGTTCCGGCCAACCCGGTACAAAATGACTGTTCTGCCCCTGGAGGGCAGGTCTCCTTCTTCGACCACACCGGCTTTGGGTATCAAACCGGTAATGTCCCGAGAATACTTTTTATAGTGTTCTCGACCTTCCTTTACCTTTCCGGACCACTCCGAGTCAGTTCCGGCAAACCCGGTAGAAAATGACCGTTTTGCCCCTGGTGGGCCGATCTCCGTTTCCGACCACGCCGGCCCTGGGAATCAAACCGGCAACCTCTGGGAACATTCTAAATAATGTTTCCAGATCCCCAAGTCTTCTTCCGGGACAGTTCAAGTCTGTCCCGGCAATTTTCCGGTCCAATTGACTGTTTTGCCCCTAAAGGCTCGGTCAACCTTTCCGACACATCCAATCCTCACTTTTCAAGTCAAATACCTCCAGGACACTATTTTAAGTGTTCCCGCTCCTTTCCGGCCTTCCGGGTCACTCCTGGCTCCTTCAAATCATTCCCGGACTTTCCGAAGTCACTCCTAGCGAAGCCAGGCTAAAATTTACATGGTAGTCACTAGTACAGGCGCCCAAATCTAGTCAAAGATACGTTGCTTGCCGACCTTAATTGTTTCCTAAATGGCTGGCGCCACTAGCAGTGGCGCCAAGCCAAAAAATGGCCTGGTGCCACTCCTAGTGGCGCCAGTATAAATTTTGCCCTGCCGCCACTGCAACAGGCGCCAGGCTTGTCTAACTTCTATAAATACAGAGCCTCGATCAACGTGAAAGGGGTCTGCAAACTTAACCTAAGAATCCTATATTTCGATATACAGAGCTCGAGCACCTCCAAAACCCTAGCCTCCTTAGGTTTCTCCAAACCCTAGCCACCCTAAACAAACCCTAGCCTCCTATACACTCATACACACCCCTATACACTCATACCCTAACCTTCAACCATCCTGGGAAGACTTGAAGAGCTGCCATCTAAAGCTTGAAGACAACCCTTGAAGACTGAAGAAGAAGACCAAGACGATGACCGAAGACCGAAGACTGCACGGCGCGTAAAATAAACAAGAAACAAGGTAGGCTCCCTATTTAATTTTCTACACTTCCCCCCTCTCTCTTCTTTCTCCAACCCACTTGGGTTTTCTCTATTTTAATCCCCCATCTCTTTCCCCCCCTTTCTTTGCATACTTGAAACAAGGGGATTTCCGGTCCATATGTAGGATTGGACTATGGGAGAGTCACCGTGTCGGGGGCTTTCTTTTAGTCTAACCAAAGACCACGTGGGTCCGGCCCCCTTGATTATGTGGTGAAGTCTTAACCTTGTATGTTCACGACCCCAAATTGCATTGTGCATATCATAGTCTTGCATCTTCCAAAACTCGTTTTCAAAGTTGTTTTTCAAAAAATCGTTTTCAAACTTGCTTTCAAAATTGCATCAAAATCTCTTTTTGAAAAACTTGTTTTCAAAACCATAATTCTAGGGTGATTCTAGCCTTTCCATGGCTAGGGTTGCTTTAGGAAAGTGTTATATTAAAAGTGGCCTTTTGGCCTATATTTTCAAACTTTGTTTTCAAAACCACTTTCTTAAAGTGGTTCTAGCCCTCTTATGGCTAGAATCGCTTTAGGAAAGTGAGATGTTTTTGTACTTTCCAAAAACTCTCTCTCTCTCCAAGAATTTCCTCCTAAAAATTCCTTTTTCAATATACTTTCCTAAAACTCTCCTCTTCAAAATTGTTTTCAAAAACTCCCTTCCAAAATCTATTTTTTAAAACTCTCTTTTTCCACTCCTCTCCAAAATCTTTTCCTCAAAATCCACTTTCTAAAAACTCTCTCCAAAAATCTTTCCAAAAACTCTCTTTCTAAAATCTTCTTTCTAGAAATTCCCCTCTAGGATTTCCCTTCCAAAATCTACGTTTCTAAAAACACACTTTCCAAAAACTCTTTCCTTAGAGCCCCAAATCAAGCCCTAGAACCCACAATTAGGAAACCCTAATTTTCTTTCCAAAAACACAATTTTTAAACTTTGCCCTAAACCTAGGTTTCCAAAATCTTTTGTTTTCTACATCAAAACTATACATGTTTCCAAAACCTATTTTCTACGTCGAAACTACAATTTTTTAAAACTAGGGTTTCTAAAATTTTCCTCTCCAAATTCTTGTCAAATCCTATCTTGTCTTTAAGAAACCAAATCCAATCTCCCCGTTTAGGAAACTAGATCCCGTCCTCCGTTTTAGGAAACAAAATCCAACCTTTCTCTTTTAGAAACCAAATCCAGTCCCTTCCTAATCCAAATTTTTCCTAATTCTAATCCTTCCAAATCTTCCACTCTCCTAAATCTTAAGTTTCCAAAACCTGAACATATAAATCTTTCCTAAACTTTAAAACTCAACTTTCAAATTTTTCTTCGTTCAACCCTTTCCTAATTCTACCCTTTTCCAAAATCTTTTTCAAATCTAAGTTTTCAAATCTTTCCTAAACTCAAGCCTTTCCTAATTTCAAGATTTTCTAAAACTCTAAAACTTTCTAAATCCTAAACTTTCTAAATTTCAAATCTTTCTAAAATTCTAAGCTTCCTAAATTCAAAACTTTCTAAATTTGAAACTTTCTTAAATTGAATCTTTCTAAACCTAAAACTTTCTAAATTCTAAACTCTCTTAAACTTCAAATCTTTCCAAATTTAAGACTTTTCTAAATTCAAAACTTTCTTAATTCAAGACTTTCTTAAGTTGAAAACTTTCTTAATTCAAACATTTCCTAAACTAAAAACTTTCCTTTTTCAAACCTTTCCCAAAACGAAACTTTCGTATTTTCAAAACTTCCTTGTTTTCAAAACTTTCCAAAATCAAAACTTCCCTTTTTCGAACATTTCTAAATTCAAAATTTTCTTAATTCAAAACTTTCCTAATTTCAAAACTTTCTTAATTTCGAAACTCTCCTAATTTGAAAACTTTCCTAATTCAAAGCTTTCCTAACTCGAAAACTTTCCAAAAATGAAACTTTTCTAATTCGAAAACTTTCCAAAAAATGAAACTTTCCTAATTCGAAACTTTCCTAAATCGAACATTTCCTAATTCAAACATTTCTTAAATCCAACCTTTCCTAATCTCCTAAACCTTCCAAGTCAAGTCAAACCTTTCCTAAGTCTCCTTCCTAAGTCTAGGTTTCTTAAAACCTTCATCTCTCTAAAAACAAGTCTAAATCTTTCTGCCAAAATCAATCTTCTCAAATCCAAGTCCAATCTTCTCAATTCCAATTTTCAATCTCCTTTTCTAATCTCAATTCAATCTCTTTCTTCCAATCCAATCTCTCTCTTCAAATCAATCTATTTTTAATCGGACTCTTGTCCGAACTACGATTGACCTGATTCCCCCAAAGGGATACGTAGGCAACCTTCATAGGTGCGGTCACCATACTTTTCAAACTTTCAATTCCACCCTCATGGGTGCGGTTTCCAAAATCTTTTTAAACCTCACATTCCAATCTATTTTCAAAATTCCAAAATTTCTATTTTCAAACTTCTACTTTCAATTTTCAAACTTTTCAATTTCAATTCTATCTTTTCAAATCTATTTTCAAATCAAATCAATTTCTATTTTCCAATTCTTTCATCTTGCACTTGCATATCATGCATCATGCTAAATTAGTTTTTCAAATATTGTTTTTCTAAAGTGAATAGGGTTGAACTATTAGTTAATTAAAGACTCTCATAGGTGAATCTAGGGTAGATTAACATGTAGGTACCGAAAGGGTGGGGTAGGGTGATAGCTTAGTGCGTCTTCCCTACACGTAACCAACCTCCGAACCTAGGATCGCTGTTTTCAAAGACCAAAAGGAGTTATTTTTCAAAAAAGGGGCTAAATGTTTTCCAAAGGTTGCCAAACAACCTGTTTTCCTTAAAAACCCTCTCTTGAGGAGATGTTTTTCAAAATCATTTTCCAAAACCCTAAGTGTAGTCTTCGGATTACTCTTAGTTTTTAGGTGACCTAACTCACATTAATCAAGTTAGGTGGCGACTCCAAATGTTTTTCAAAAGCCCTTTATTCAAACCTATGTTCAATTCAAACCTAGTCGCACTCATTCTTCTAGGAGGGTGAGTTCTAACGAGAGAGTACAACATTTTTCCCGCTTGGGTGAGTATTCCTCGAGTGTGAAAAATCTGGGCGCGACAACCGGCTCTGGATATCAAACCGGTAACCTCCTGAGACTACTTTTTATAGTGTTCTCAACCTTCCTTTACCTTTTTGGATCATTCTGAGTCAGTTCCAGCAAACTCAGTACAAAATGACCGTTTTGCCCCTGGTGGGCCGGTCTCCTTTTCCGACCACGCCGGCTCTGGAAATCAAACCGACAACCTCTAGGAGCATTCTGAATAATGTTTCCAGATCCCAAGTCTTCTTCCGGGACAATCCGAGTCTGTCCTGGCAGTTTCCCAGTCCGATTGACCATTTTGCCCCTAAAGGCTCGGTCAACCCTTCTGACACATCCTATCCTCACTTTTCAAGTCAAATATCTCTAGGACACTATTTTAAGTGTTTCTGCTCCTTTTCGGCCTTCCGGGTCATTCCCGACTCCTCCAAATCATTCCCGGACTTTCCAGAGCCACTCCTAGTGAAGCCAGGCTAAAAATTGCATGGTAGTCACTAGTACAGGCGCCCAAATCTAGTTAAAGATACGTTCCTTGCAGACCTTAAATATTTCCTAAATGGCTGGCGCCACTCCTAGTGGTGCCAGTGTAAACTTTGGCCTAGCGCCACTGCAACAGGCGCCAGTGTTGTCCAACCTCTATAAATACAGAGCCTCATTCAATGTGAAAAGGATTCGCAAATTCAACCTAAAAATCATATAACTCGATATACAGAGCTTGAGCACCTCCTAAACCCTAGCTTTCTTAGGTTTTCCAAACCCTAGCCACTATACACTAAACCCTAGCCTCCTATACACTCATACACACTCCCATACACTCATACACTAACCTTCAACCCTCCTTTGAAGACTTGAAGGGCTGCAATCTAAAGCTTGAAGACAACTCCTGAAGATTGAAGACAAAGGTCAAGACAAAGACCGAAGATCGAAGACAGCACGGCGCTCAAAATAAACAACACATACGGTAGGTTCTCTATTTAAATTTCCGCACTTCCCCCCTCTCTCTTCTCTCTCCTAACCCACTTGGGTTTTCTCTATTTTAATCCCCCATCTCTTTCCCCCCTCCCCTCCCCCCTTTCTTTGCATGCTTGAAACAAGGGGACTCCTGGTCCATGTGTAGGATTAGGCTATTGGAGAGTCACCGTGTCGGGGGCTTTCTTCTAGTCTAACCAGAGACCACGTGGATCCGGCCCCCTTGATTATGTGGTGAAGCCTTAGTCTTGTATGTTTACGACCCCAAATTGCATTGTGTATATCATAATCTTGCATCTTCCAAAATTCGTTTTCAAACTCGTTTTCAAAACCGTTTTCAAACTTATTTTCAAAATTGCATCAAAATCTCTTTCTCAAAATATGTTTTCAAAATCACAATCCTAGGGTGATTCTAGCTTTTCCATGGCTAGGATTGCTCTAGGAAAGTGTTATATTTAAAGTGACCAATACGGTCCATATTTTCAAATCTTGTTGTTTTCAAAACCGCTTTCCTAAAGTGGTTGTAGCCCTCTTATGGTTAGAATTGCTTTAGGAAAGTGAGATGTTTTTACACCTTCTAAAAACTCTTTTTCCAAATCCCTCTTCCTAAAAATCTCTTTTTCAACATACTTTTCCAAAAACTCTCCTCTCCAAAATTGTTTTCAAAAACTCCCTTCCAAAATCTATTTTTCAAAACTCCCTTTTTCAACTCCTTTCCAAAATCCTCTCCCTAAAATCCACTTTCTAAAAACGTTCCCCAAAAATCTTTCCACAAACTCTCTTCAACAATCTTCTACCAAAAATCTTCCTAGAAAAACTATCTCCAAAAATCTTTCCAAAAAAAACTTTCTTTCCAAAAACTTTCCTCTAGAAATTCCCCTTTAGGATTTTCCTTCTAAAATCTACGTTTCCAAAAACACACTTTCCAAAACTCCTTCTCTTTAAAATCTTTTTTCCAAAAAACTCTATCTTCAAACTCACTTTCCAAAAACTCCTCCCTAGGATTCCTTTCTAGAAAATTTTCGTTTCCAAAAACGCACTTTCCAAAAATTCCTCTTTTCTTAGAGCCCAAGTCAAGCCCTAGAACCCACAATTAGGAAACCCTAATTTTCTTTCCAAAAACATGGTTTTCAAACTTTGCCCAAAACCTAGGTTTCCAAAACCTCTTGTTTTCACATCCAAACTATACATGTTTCCAAAACCTCTTTTCTACGTTAAAATTCCACACTTTCAAAACTAGGGTTTTTAGAATCTCCATTTCCAAATCCTTGCCAAATCCTATCTTCCCTTTAGGAAACCAAATCCAATCCTCCGTTTTTGGAAACAAAATCAAATCTTTGCTTTTAGAAACCAAATCCAATTCCTTCCTAATCCAAACCTTTCTTAATTCAATTCTTTCTTAAACCATAAGTTTCCTAAACTTAAACTTTAAATCTTTCCTTAAATTTCAAAATCCAATTCTTTCCTAATTCAACTCCTTCCTAATCTTCTCCTTTCCTAAATCTTAGGTTTCCAAAACTTGAATATAAAAATCTTTCCTAAATTTCAAAACTCAACTTTCGAATCTTTCCTAATTCAACCATTTCCTAATTCAACCCCCTTTTCAAATCTTAACTTTCCAAATTCAAGTTTTCAAACTTTTTCTAAACTCAAACCTTTCCTAATCTCAAGATTTTCTAAAACCCTAAAACTTTCTAAATTGAAAACTTTCCTTTTTCAAACCTTTCCAAATTCAAACTTTCCTAAGTTGAAACTTCCCTATCTCAAAACTTTCTAAATTCAAAACTTTCCAATTTCCAAACTTTCCTAAATTCCAAACTTTCCTAATTTCAAAACTTTCTAAAAATGAAACTTTCCTAATTTGGAACTTTCTTAAATCGAACATTTCCTAATTTGAACCTTTCCTAAATCCAATCTTTCTTAAACCCTTGAGTCTTTCCTAAGTCTCATCTTTCTTAAGTTTAGGTTTCTTAAACCTTCTCTTTCCAAAACAAGTCCAAATCTATCTTTCCAAAGCAAGTCCAATCTTCTCAATTTCAATTTCCAATCTCCTCTTCTAATTTCAAGTCAAATTCAATTTCCAACTCAATCTTTTTCTTCCAATCCAACCTTCTATTTTCAATCGGACTCCGGTCCGAACTACGACTGACCTGATTCCCCCAAAGGGATACGTAGGCAACCTTCATAGGTGCGGTCACAACACTTTTCAAACATTCAATTCCACCCTCATAGGTGCGGTCACAACACTTTTCAAACATTCAATTCCACCCTCATAGGTGCGGTCACAACACTTTTCAAACTTTCAATTCCACCCTCATGGGTGCGGTTTCCAAAATGTTTCCAAATCTCAAATTCCAATCTATTTTCAAAATTCCAATTTCAAAATTTCTATTTTCAAATTTCTATTTCCAAATTTTCAAACTTTCCAATTTCAATTCCATCTCTTCAAATCTATTTTCAAATCAAATCAATTTCAAATCAATCTCTTTTCAAATCTATTTTTCAATTCTCTTAACTTGCACTTGCATATCATGCATCATGATAATTTATAAACATTGTTTTTCAAAGTGGATAGGATTGGCCGATAGTTAGTCGAAGACTCTCGTAGGTGAATCTGGGGTAGATTGACATGTAGGTACCGAAAGGGCGGGTTAAATGTTTTCCAAAGGTTGCCAAACAACCTGTTTTTCCTAAAAACCCTCTCTTGAGGAGATATTTTCAAACCTTTTTCCAAAAACCCTAAGTGTAGTCTTCGGATTATTTTTAGTTTTTAGGTGGCCTAACTCACCTTAATCAAGTTAGGTGGCGACTCCAAATCTTTTTCAAAAGCCCCTTATTCAAACCAATTTTTCAATTCAAACCTAGTCGCACTCATTCTTCTAGGAGGGTGAGTTCTAACGAGAGAGTACAACATTTTTCCCGCTTGTGTGAGTATTGCTCGAGTGCGAAAAATTTGGGCGCGACAATCCCGCTCGACAGGTTTAAAGGTACTTATCGTTTTAAAGAGATTTTCTTCGAAAAACGTGCTGAACCGTCTCTAGGAATCAACTGTCTCAAGAGAGGGATTAGAATTGGAATTGGACTTGGAAAGGGGACTTACCGTCTCCAGAAAGGCACGCGTGTTGAAATTGGAAAGGGGACTTACCGTCATCCGAAAGACGTTTTATTAGAATTGAAAAGGGGACTTACTGTCTTCAGAAAGACACGTGCCTAATTTGGAATTAGAAAGGGGACTTACAGTCTTCGAAAAGACGTGCCTAATTTGAAATTAGACCAAACAATGTCCCCAAGGGCATTTTGGTCCTTTTGCCTCTATTTGGGCTTGACGGGGCCCGCGAAGCAATGAGTTGACGGCATTGGACTTAGAAAGTTAATTTGGATTGAAATATGCCCACAATGACTTGAAAACAAGTCTGAACGGAGTGGAGACCGCTGAGCGGTCAAAAATTGGGTGCTTACATATGGGAAATAAAATGTGAGCCTCTCTTTATTTTGAACCAGATTGCTTGATCCATAGAGCCTTCACGTTACTTCGGCTTGAAGGTCGATGACATTCTCTGCCAGATCTTCTACTGCCTGTCTGCCCCAGTGTGGGGGAATGGTTTTGGATCGGGGTTGACAAAAAAAATCTTCCGTTTTCTGTGAGGCACTAGTAGGTTAAGCAAAGGGGATATGTTTGCATATTGTAGAAGAAATGAGGGACTTTCATCACTTCAAATTAATTTTCTTAGTCCATAAAGCCTTTGTATAAAATTTAGACAATGTTCCTAAAAAATGGTGTGTTTCTGCCGGTAAACCACTATATACTCTATCGAATCAACTACTCTGTGCTTACCCCAGTGTGGGGGATGGTTACAGGTTTGTGGATATCTGAAAAGAAATCATATACGGCTTTAGTGGACTGACCAAAGGATAGTGTTTATTTGGGATAAATAGAACAACAGCTTCTTATCATTTTGAGGACTTTGCTGCCCATCGCTTAGCCAGGTTATCACGCAAGTGTCGCCTTTTTGATGAAATACACACCTCTCTGTTGAGACTATTTTCTTCCTATCTCTCACTCTCTCTTTGTGTCTCAAAGGTTTTAAACCCCCCCCCCCTTTGAATGGGTTGCCCATGCTATCCCATCCTTCAAGTCGAGTCATTTACCAAATGGGAAAGAATCTTTAAATGCAACAATCATCCACAAGAGTATGAGATAAAGGGAATAAATTGGAAACTACCTATTTTCATTTAAAAACATGATTACATAGCATGTAATGTTTATTTAAAGAAGGTATGCGAGAACTAGAAAGACAAAAAGAAAATAGACGAATTTTACAAAAACCTCCCTTTTCTTATGGACCTCTTGGTGAGAACCCCTAATAAGGTTTTGAAACTGTGTCAACTTCTTTGGTATTTCATTCTCCAGACGTATCAGCAAACGATGGAGGGTGGATTAACAGATCTCTTGTGGTGTTTGGCATATATTTGTAACTTAGGAGATTCTTTTGTAGTAATGCACGGGTCAGACAGAACTCTGAAAAGGTGAAGCCTTCTTTTGTATGGACGGTGATTGTTGCGGCATGACATGGAGGTAACGTCTTGTAGATGAATAGTTAGTTCTTCTTGATCCTTTATGTAAGTTCGGCCTCTTTTAACAGCTAGGCTTATCCTTCCATGTGTTTGAATCTGGTGAGATGCTAGAGTGATTCCATTAATTTAGTTGCGCTCTCTGTCCTAGAAAAAGAAAAAGAAAAAGAAAAACAGAGTGCAGTCAGCATGTGGAGGTGGAGGTTCTATGCGATGCGTACCCTATGGTGGTCCCTTCTTTGAGGGAATTTAGGTATGATGCTAAGTCCATTTTGGGGGTGGCGTTTTGCTCCTTATGCAATACAATACCTCTTCGGCATGGGCCAGTTGATATTTCTTTATTTGGGCAATCCCGCCGGCTATGGATTGAGAGAGATTTGGGTCTCTCTCGAGATATGGTTCTATGCATGTCATGAATCTTTATGGTTCTTAGGAGTTTTGGTAGGTTCGATTAACATGAGATTGGATTACTCATTTCTCTATACGATTGATTAGATGCATGAGAATTAAATGACTTGAATTTCTTAGAACTCTTGTCTTGGAATGGATATAGGTGCATGAGCATAATAGAAGTGAACGTGTGAGTAGTATGATGATAATAAGTGCATGGTTTAGAAAACCCCCCTTTTTGTCTTGCTTTTGTCTTCGCTTCTCTTGGTACTTGGAGATGAGGAGAGGGAGGATAGAGAACAAGAAACAAAAGAGAAGTTAGTGCCTTGATTTGAAAATTTTTATGCAATGCATGTTCTAGGGGTGCCCCTACTTGAAAGAGAAACTAAACATAATGTATTGGCTCACTTCTTGGAGATAGGGGATTTGCCCCTATACGTAAGCACCTTACCGTTGATCAAGAATCTGCCTTCATCATTTATTCGCAGAAAATAAGGAAACTCATTGAACTTTGAGGCTTACAATATAAAGAATCAAAGTACATTTTTAATAGGGGGAGGGCGAACATTTTCCCTTGGACTTCCACCTATCTAATTTTACATATGAAATCCTAAACTACTCATGAGTCGTCGGATTCACCCTTTTCGAATTCGATGTCGAGGAGGTCACTGAGAGACCTTGTTGATTGATTGCCCCTTGTCTTCTTGGCAACCCTATCTCCGTGAGCATAGAGGGATTGAGGCCTCTCTTATGGAATGACTCGAAATGCATGCAATGATTCCTTAGGGTTACGTGGGAACCCTTAGGGTTTGGGTAAGTTTAATGCATGGGAGAGTGACTTTGGTGCCCCTCTCTTTGGGTTGACCATATGCATGAGAATGCAGTGACTTGAGTTACTTTGGAACTCTTGTCTTGACATAGAATATGAAATGCATAAACATGGATGCGTAAAGTAAAGAGAGAGATAATGCATTTGTAAAGTAAACATGGATACATGACCAGTTAGATAGGCATTATAACAATTGGAATACAGGCATTATAACAACAGGAATAGATAAATTTAAAGGAAAGTAAAGCAGTCGCCCTTTCCTCTAGGGTTTTGAAAAAGGTGTGAGTGTCTTAAATTTGACAGAAGTTCGGCTATGCATAGTGTCTATATGAGCATGAGGTTGAGGGTTTACTAATGCATCCTAAAAAGGCTCGGTTCCCGGATCTTCAAAACTAGGCCCACTCTCCGAGGTGGTGCCATGATCGGTTGGTGATCCGAGCGAGGGAACCATCAAAAGCCTGTAGGCGACGAAACTGACACAGCATCTTGCCCACAAGCAATATACCATTCTCCCTTCTAACTAGAAGGGACAGATCAGGGTAAAGAATGCAAGTGCACGTGTAGTGTGTGTGTGTGATTTTTGAAAACGGAGGAATGAACCCAACAACTCCCATCTATCCTATTCATCACATTCATTCATGCATAACAGTTAATATGACATAACACAATAATGCAAACAAAAGCCCACCTACAAAACAAAGATGGAAGAGTTAGTATGTGGATGGCAAACTTAATACAAGATAATATGAATGGAAATAAATTAGATGTATGATTTTGAAAATAACTTTGAATATTTGATTCTAGAAATTTTGGAGTGGATAAGATTGGACATATTAATTGAAGACTCTACATAGGTGAAGGGTTAAAAGATATGACAATGGTCTAACTCTCTAAGTGTCCCCAGGGGAGTCGCTAGCTGTCCCGCCCAGATTTTTCGCACTCGAGCAATACACACAAGTTGAAAAAATACTATACTCTCTCGTTAGAACTCATCATCTTAGAAGAATGAGTATGACTAAGTTTGAATTGAAAATTGATTTGAATAAATGGTTTTTGGAAAACATTTGGAGTCACCACCTAACTTGATTATAGTGAGTTAGGTCACCTAAAAATTAAGCACAATCCGAAGACTACACTTAGGGCTTTTAAAAACGATTTTGAAAATACCTCCTCAAGAGAGGGTTTTTTAAGAAAATAGGTTGTTTGGCAACCTTTAGAAAACATTGAAGCCCTTTTTTGAAAATAACTCCATTTGGTCTTCGAAAACAGTGATTCTAGGTTCAGAGGTTGGTTACATGTAGGGAAGACGTACTAAGCCATCACCCTACCCCGCCCTTGTGATACCTACATGTCTGTTCACCCTAGATTCACCCATTAAAGTCTTCAATTAATATATGTCCAAAACTATCTACTTTAGAAAAACAATTTTTAAAAGAATGATGCATGATATGTAAGTACAAGAAAATAGTTTAAATTTAAAAATAAACTTGAAAAAGAAATTTGCGATTTGAAAAAACTTGATTTGAAAAGAAGAGTTGAGTTTTAAAAGAAGAGTTTTAGAATTTGAAAATAGGGATTTGAAAATAGATTTTTAGAATTAGAAATTTGAAATAGATTATGGAATTGGAAACTTGAAGAAGATTGTAGAATTGAAGATTTGAAAAAAAGTTATGACTGCACCCGTGAGGGTTGTCTACATATCCTTTTTGAGGAATCAGGTCAGTCATAGTTCGGACAAGAGTCCAACAGAAAATAGAAGGTTTGATTTGAAAGAGGATTTGATTTGAACTTAGAATAGAAGATTTGAAATTGGAAAAAATTAAACTTTGATTTGGAAAGATAGAACTTGGAGGAACAATTTGGATTTATTTTGGAAAGATTGAGATTTGAAAAACCTAGACTTAAGAAAGATAGGATTTAGGAGGGATTTGAGATTAAGAAAGATTTGACTCTAATGTTAAAGTTGGAAGATTAGGGAAATATTTGATTTAGAAAGGTTTCAAAATAGGAAAGTTTCGTTTTAGAAAAGTTTCATTTTAGGAAAGGTTTTGAAATAGTAAAGGTTTTGTTTTAGGGAACTTTCGAATTAGGGAAGTTTTGAATTAGGAAAGAATTAAAATTGGAAAGTTTTGGAATTGGAATGTTTTGAAATAGGAAAGTCTTCTTTTTAAAAAAGAGTTGATTTTTGGAAAGAGTTTGAATTAGGAAAAGTTTAGTTTAAGAAAGATTTGGAGTTTGGAATGTTTAGAATTTAGAAAGCTCTAACTTAAGAATGTTTTGAATTTAGAAAGTTTTAACTTCGTAAAGTTTCGAATTTAGAAAAGTTTAGAATTTTAGAAAAATTCAAAGTTTGAGTTTAAGAAATACTTGAGATTATAAAAGGTTTGAGTTTAGGAAAGATTTTGAAAATTCAAATTTGGAAAGTTGAAATGTGGAAAGGTATAGAATTAAGAAAGGTTGGAATTAGAAAATATTAAGAAGCTTAAAGTTAAAGAAAGATTTGAAAGTTTAAATTTTGGAAACTTAAGGTTTAGAAGATTATGAGATTAGGAAGGAGTGAATTAGGAAAGGTTTAGATTAGGAAGGATTGAGATTCCTATTTCCTAAAACAAAAGATTAGATTTTGTTTCTAAGAAAGAGATGATTTGATTTTATTTCCAAAAACGGAGGATTGGACCTAGTTTCCTAAATGGGAGATTAGATTTGGTTTCCTAATGGGAAGATTGGATTGGACATGGAATTGGAAAGATAAAGTTTTGGAAATCCTAGATTTTGGGATAAAAAATAGGATTTGGAAACCTAAAGTTTGAGGACAAAATAGGAAATTAGGAATCATGTTTTTGGAAAGAAAATTAGAGTTTCCTAATCGTGACTCTAGGATTTAACTTAGACTTCAAGGAAAGAGATTTTGAAAAGTGAATTTTGTGTAAAGGAAGATTTTTGGGAGGAGATCTTAGAAAGGAGTTTTTAGAAAGTGATTTTGAAAAGAGAGTTTTTAGGAAAGAGATTTTTGAAAACAGTTTTTAGGAAAGAGATTTTAAAAAGAAGTTTTGGAAAATAGATTTTTTGAAAAGAGTTTTTAGAAAGCAATTTTGGAAAGGAGATTGAAGAGATTTTTAAAAAGTATGTTGGAAAGAGATTTTGAAGAAGATTTTAAAAGGAGGTTTTGAAAAATAAGTTTGAAAAGCAATTCGGAAAGGGATAAAATATGAACTTTTGCATACCTCTAAAAATATCACACTTTCCTAAAATGATTCTAACCATAAGAAGATTAGAACCATTTTAGGATTGTGGTTTTGAAAATAAGAAGGATTTGAAAATGTGGACCATATTTGTCATTTTAAATGTAACACTTTCCTAAAGCAATCTTAACCATAGAATGGCTAGAGTCACCTTAGGATTGTGGTTTCGAAAACAAGTTTTGAAAATAATTTTTTACGCAAATTTTGAAAACAAGTTTGAAAACAATTTTTGGAGAGTTGCATGATCATGATATACACAATGCAAGTTGGGATCGTGAACATACAAGGTTAAAGGCTTCATCACATAATCAAGGTGGCCGAACCCACGTGGTTTCAAGTTACACTAAGAGAAAGCCCCCAATACGGTTACTTTCAATAGCCTAATCTTACACATGGACTGGGAAGTCCTTGTTTCAAGCGTACAAAAAAGGGGGTAAAAGATGAGGTATTAAAATAGAAGAAAACCCAAGCGGGTTAGGAGATAGAAGAGAGGGGGAAAAGTTACGTAAACGTAAATAAAGAGCCTATCTTGTGTCTTCTTTTATTTGCTTGCTCGGTTTGCTCTCATTACCTCGATCTTCATTTTGCTTTGCGTCCGTCTTCGAGAGCTTGCTTAGATCTTTGGAAACTTCGGCATTACAGCACTTCAAGTCTTCAATGGAGGGTTTGGAGGCTAGTATATAAGTGTATATGAGTGTATGTGAGTGTATGTATATTAGGGTTCAGTTTATGGTAGCTAGGGTTTGGAAACCTAAAGAAGACTAGGGTTTAGGGAGGCTATGAGCTATGTATATCGAAAAGGAGAGTTCTTAGATTGAATTTGCGGACCTTTTTCATGCTGGAGGAAGCTCTGTATTTATAAACAGAAGACTAAACTGGCGCCTGATGCAGTGGCGCCAGACCAAAATCCTACTACTGGCGTGTAAGCACCCCATTTTTTACCGCTCAGCAGTCTACACTCCGTCTAGACTTGTTTTCAAGTCATTATGGACATATTCCAATCGAAACCAATCCTCTAGTCCAAATTCTGTCTTTCCATTGCTTCGCGGGTCTGTCAGGCCCAAATAGAGGCAAAATGACCAAAATGCCCTTAGGGGCATTGTCCTTTCTTATTCCAATTTCAATCCGTCTCTCGATATAGTTTATTCCTCGAGACGGTCCGAGTAGCAAAACTACTCACAAAACCGTTGGAGTGGCGGAAACACTCACAAAACCTTCAGAGTGGCGGAAACACTCACAAAACCGTCAGAGTGGCGGAAACACTCACACAACCGTCAGAGTTGCGGAAACACTCAAAACCCAGGCACGTCTCTTCGGAGACGATAAGACCCCTTTCCAATACCTCTCTCGAGACAGTTTATTCCTCGAGACGGTCCGAGTAGCAAAACTACTCACAAAACCGTCAGAGTGGCGGAAACACTCACAAAACCGTCAGAGTGGCGGAAACACTCACAAAACCGTTAGGGTGGCGGAAACACTCACAAAATCGTCAGAGTGGCAGAAACACTCACAAAACCGTTAGGGTGGCGGAAACACTCACAAAACCATCAGAGTGGCGGAAACACTCAAAACCCAGGCACGTCTCTTCGGAGACGGTAAGACCCCTTTCCAATCCCTCTCTCGAGACAGTTTATTCCTCGAGACGGTTCCAGTCCAGGCACGTCTCTTCGGAGACGATAAGACCCCTTTCCAATCCCTCTCTCGAGACATTTTAATTCTCGAGACGGTCCGAGTAGCAAAACTACTCATAAAACCGTTAAAGTAGCGGAAATACTCACAGAACCGTTAGAGTAGCGGAAATACTCAACCGTTAGAGTAGCGGAAATACTCACAGAGCCGTTAGAGTAGCGGAAATACTCAACCGTTAGAGTAGCAGAAATACTCCCAAATCATCAATCCTGTCCGAGTAGCGGAAATACTCAACCCCGTCCGAGTAGCGGAAATACTCACAAATCTTCGACCCCGTCTGAGTAGCGAAAATACTCACACCGTTAGAGTGGCGAAAACACTCAAAACCTAGGTCAACACCCGTGTCTGTTAGCTCACTTCAGTGGAAAAGGACCAGACTACCCTTAGGACCTTTTTCGAGACTTTTCGGTCAAGATGACCATTTTGCCCCTAGGCATCCGAATGCCCCGGGAACCACACCAGCTCTGGGTATCAAACCGGTAACCCCCTGAGAATACTTTTTATAGTATTCTCAACCTTCCTTTACCTTTCCGGACCATTCTGAGTCAGTTCCGGCTAACCCGGTACAAAATGACCGTTGTGCCCCTAGAGGGCCAGTCTCCTTCTTCGACCACACCGGCTTTGGGTATTAAACCTGTAATGACCCGAGAATGCTTTTTATAGTGTTCTCAACCTCCCCTTACCTTTCCGGATCATTCCGAGTCAGTTTCGGCAAACCCGGTACAAAATGACCGTTTTGCCCCTAGTGGGTCGGTCTCCTTCTTCAACCACACCAGCTCTGGGTATCAAACCGGTAATGACTCGGGAACACTTTTTATAGTGTTCTCAACCTTCCTTTACCTTTTTGGACCATTCCGAGTCAGTTCCGGCAAACCCGGTGCAAAATGACCGTTTTGCCCCTAGTGGGCCGGTCTCCTTTTCCGACCACGCCGGCTCTGGGTATCAAATCGGCAACCTCTGGGAACATTCTAAATAATGTTTCCAGATCCAAATTCTTCTTCCGGGACAGTTTTAGTCTGTCCCGGCAGTTTTCCGGTCCGATTGACCGTTTTGCCCCTAAAGGCTCGGTCAACCTTTCCGACACATCCAATCCTCACTTTTCAAGTCAAATACCTCCAGGACACTATTTTAAGTGTTCCTGCTCCTTTCCGGCCTTCTGGGTCACTCCCGGCTCCTTCAAATCATTTCCGGACTTTCCGGAGTCACTCCTAGTGAAGCCAGGCTAAAATTTAAATGGTAGTCACTAGTACTAGCGCCCAAATCTGGTGAAAGATACGTTGCTTGCCGACCTTAATTGTTTCCTAAATGGCTGGCGCCACTACTAGTGGCGCCAGTATAAATTTTGCCCTGGCGCCACTGCAACAGGCGCCAGGCTTGTCCAACTTCTATAAATACAGAGTCTCGATCAACGTGAAAGGGGTCTGCAAACTTAACCTAGAAATCCTATATTTCGATACACAGAGTTCGAGCACCTCCAAAACTCTAGCCTCCCTAGGTTTTCCCAAACCCTAGCCACTATACACAAACCCTAGCCTCCTACACACCTATACACTCCCCGTACACTCATACACTCCTCTATACACTCATACCCTAACCTTCAATCATCCTTGGAAGACTTAAAGAGCTGCCATCTAAAGCTTGAAGACAACCCTTGAAGACTGAAGAAGAAGACCAAGACGAAGACCGAAGACCGAAGACTGCACGGCGCGCAAAATAAACAAGAAACAAGGTAGGCTCCCTATTTAAATTTCCGCATTCCCCCTCTCTCTTCTCTCTCCAACCCACTTGGGTTTTCTCTATTTTAATCCCCCATCTCTTCCCCCCCCCCCCCTTTCTTTGCATGCTTGAAACAAGGGGATTTCCAGTCCATGTGTAGGATTGGACTATTGGAGAGTCACCGTGTCGGGGGCTTTCTTATAGTCTAACCAAAGACCACGTGGGTCCGGCCCCCTTGATTATGTGGTGAAGCCTTAACCTTGTATGTTCACGACCCCAAATTGCATTGTGCATATCATAGTCTTGCATCTTCCAAAATTCGTTTTCAAAAAGTTGTTTTCAAAAATCGTTTTCGAACTTGTTTTCAAAACTGCATCAAAAGCTCTTTTTCAAAAACATGTTTTCAAAATCACAATCCTAGGGTGATTCTAGCTTTTCCATGGCTAGGATTGCTTTAGGAAAGTGTTATATTAAAAGTGGCCTTTTGGTCTATATTTTCAAACTTTGTTTTCAAAACCACTTTCTTAAAGTGGTTCTAGCCCTCTTATGGCTAGAATCGCTTTAGGAAAGTGAGACGTTTTCATATTTTTCAAAAAACTCTTTTTTCAAAAATCTCTTTTTTTAACATACTTTCCTAAAACTCCCCTCTTCAAAATTAATTTCAAAAAACTCCCTTTCAAAATCTCTTTTTCAAAACTCTCTTTTTCAACTCCTTTCCAAAAGTTTCTTTCTTCAAAATTCACTTTCTAAAAACGCTCCCTAAAAATCTTTCCAAAAACTCTCTTTTCCAAAATCTCCCTTCTACAAATTCCCCCCTAGGATCTTCCTTCCAAAATCTACGTTTCCAAAAACACACTTTCCAAAACTCCTTCCCTTTAAAATCTTTTTCCAAAAAACTCTCTTTCTAAATTAACTTTCCAAAAACTCCTCCCTAGGATTTTCTTCCAAAAACTCGTTTCCAAAAGCGTATTTTCCAAAAATCTCTTTCCTTAGAGTCCAAGTCAAGCCCTAGAGCTAACCACTAGGAAACCCTAATTTTCTTTCCAAAAACATGATTTTCAAACTTTGCCCCAAACCTAGGTTTCCAAAACCTCTTGTTTTCTACATCAAAACTATACACCTTTCCAAAACCACTTTTCTATGTCAAAACAATAATTTTCCAAATCTAAGGTTTCTAGAATCTCCCTTTCCAAATCCTTGCCAAATCCTATTTTCCCTTTAGGAAACCGAATCAAATCTCCCCGTTTAGGAAACTAGATCCCGTCCTCCGTTTTTGGAAACAAAATCAAATCTTTTCTTTTAGAAACCAAATCCAATCCCTTCCAAATCCAAATCTTTCCTAATTCAATCCTTTCCTAATCCTACCCCTTTTCCAAATCTTAACTCTCCAAATTCAAGTTTTCAAACTCTTCCTAAACTCAAACCTTTCCCAAACGGAAGATTTCCTAAAACCCTAAAACTTTCTAAATCTTAAACTTTCCAAATTCAAAACTCTAAACTTTCTTAAACTTCAAATCTTTCCAAATCTAAAACTTTTCTAAATTCAAAACTTTCTTAATTTAAGACTTTCTTAAGTTGAAACTTTCTTAAGAAACCTTTCCCAAACGGGAAAGGTTTGATTCGGTTTGCTAAACGGGGAGATTTGATTCGGTTTCCTAAAGGGAAAATAGGATTTGGCAGGGATTTGGAAAGGGAGATTCTAGAAACCTTAGATTTGGAAAATTATTGTTTTGACATAGAAAAGTGGTTTTGGAAAGGTGTATAGTTTTGATGTAGAAAACAAGAGGTTTTGGAAACCTAGGTTTGGGGCAAAGTTTGAAAATCATGTTTTTGGAAAGAAAATTAGGGTTTCCTAGTGGTTAGCTCTAGGGCTTGACTTGGACTCTAAGGAAAGAGATTTTTGGAAAATACGCTTTTGGAAACGAGTTTTTGGAAGAAAATCCTAGGGAGGAGTTTTTGGAAAGTTAATTTAGAAAGAGAGTTTTTTGGAAAAAGATTTTAAAGGGAAGGAGTTTTAGAAAGTGTGTTTTTGGAAACGTAGATTTTGGAAGGAAGATCCTAGGGGGGAATTTGTAGAAGGGAGATTTTGGAAAAGAGAGTTTTTGGAAAGATTTTTAGGGAGCGTTTTTAGAAAGTGAATTTTGAAGAAAGAAAGTTTTGGAAAGGAGTTGAAAAAGAGAGTTTTGAAAAAGAGATTTTGAAAGGGAGTTTTTTGAAATTAATTTTGAAGAGGGGAGTTTTAGGAAAGTATGTTAAAAAAAGAGATTTTTGAAAAAAGAGTTTTTTGAAAAATATGAAAACGTCTCACTTTCCTAAAGCGATTCTAGCCATAAGAGGGCTAGAACCACTTTAAGAAAGTGGTTTTGAAAACAAAGTTTGAAAATATAGACCAAAAGGCCACTTTTAATATAACACTTTCCTAAAGCAATCCTAGCCATGGAAAAGCTAGAATCACCCTAGGATTGTGATTTTGAAAACATGTTTTTGAAAAAGAGCTTTTGATGCAGTTTTGAAAACAAGTTCGAAAACGATTTTTGAAAACAACTTTTTGAAAACGAATTTTGGAAGATGCAAGACTATGATATGCACAATGCAATTTGGGGTCGTGAACATACAAGGTTAAGGCTTCACCACATAATCAAGGGGGCCGGACCCACGTGGTCTTTGGTTAGACTATAAGAAAGCCCCCGACACGGTGACTCTCCAATAGTCCAATCCTACACATGGACTGGAAATCCCCTTGTTTCAAGCATGCAAAGAAAGGGGGGGGGGGAAGAGATGGGGGATTAAAATAGAGAAAACCCAAGTGGGTTGGAGAGAGAAGAGAGAGGGGGAATGCGGAAATTTAAATAGGGAGCCTACCTTGTTTCTTGTTTATTTTGCGCGCTGTGCAGTCTTCGGTCTTCGGTCTTCGTCTTGGTCTTCTTCTTCAGTCTTCAAGGGTTGTCTTCAAGCTTTAGATGGCAGCTCTTTAAGTCTTCCAAGGATGATTGAAGGTTAGGGTATGAGTGTATAGAAGTGTGTATGAGTGTACGGGGAGTGTATAGGTGTGTAGGAGGCTAGGGTTTGTGTATAGTGGCTAGGGTTTGGGAAAACCTAGGGAGGCTAGAGTTTTGGAGGTGCTCGAACTCTGTGTATCGAAATATAGGGTTTCTAGGTTAAGTTTGCAGACCCTTTTCACGTTAATCGAGGCTCTGTATTTATAGAAGTTGGACAAGCCTGGCGCCTGTTGCAGTGGCGCTAGGGCTAAATTTATACTGGCGCCACTAGTAGTGGCGCCAGGCCATTTTTTGGCTTGGCGCCACTACTAGTGGTGCCAGCCATTTAGGAAACAATTAAGGTCAGCAAGCAACATATCTTTGACCAGATTTGGGCGCCAGTACTAGTGACTACCATGTAAATTTTAGCCTGGCTTCACTAGGAGTGACTTCGGAAAGTCCGGGAATGATTTGAAGGAGCCGGGAGTGACTCGGAAGGCCGAAAAGGAGCAGGAACACTTAAAATAGTGTCCTGGAGGTATTTGACTTGAAAAGTGAGGATTGGATGTGTCGGAAAGGTTGACCGAGCCTTTAGGGGCAAAACGGTCAATTGGACCGGAAAATTGCCGGGACAGACTCAAACTGTCCCGGAAGAAGAATTTGGATCTGGAAACATTATTTAGAATGTTCCCAGAGGTTGCCGGTTTGATACCCAGAGCCGGCATGGTCGGAAAAGGAGACCGGCCCACTAGGGGCAAAACGGTCATTTTGCACCGGGTTTGCCGGAACTGACTCGGAATGGTCCAGAAAGGTAAAGGAAGGTTGAGAACACTATAAAAAGTGTTCCCGGGTCATTACCGGTTTGATACCCAGAGCCGGTGTGGTTGAAGAAGGAGACCGGCCCACTAGGGGCAAAACGGTCATTTTGTACCGGGTTTGCCGAAACTGACTCGGAATGATCCGGAAAGGTAAGGGGAGGTTGAGAACACTATAAAAAGCATTCTCGGGTAATTACAGGTTTGATACCCAAAGCCGGTGTGGTCGAAGAAGGAGACCGGCCCTCTAGGGGCAAAACGGTCATTTTGTACCGGGTTCGCCGGAACTGACTCGGAATGGTCCGGAAAGGTAAAGGAAGGTTGAGAATACTATAAAAAGTATTCTCAGGGGGTTACCGGTTTGATACCCAGAGCCGGTGTGGTTCCCGGGGCGTTCGGATGCCTAGGGGCAAAATGGTCATCTTGACCGAAAAGTCTCGGAAAAGGTCCTAAGGGTAGTCTGGTCCTTTTCCCCCGAAGTGAGCTAACAGACACGGGTGTTGACCTAGGTTTTTAGTGTTTTCGCCACTCTAACGGTGTGAGTATTTTCGCTACTCGGACGGGGTCGAAGATTTGTGAGTATTTCCGCTACTTGGACAGGGTTGAGTATTTCCGCTACTCGGACGGGATTGATGATTTGGGAGTATTTCCGCTACTCTAAGGTTGAGTATTTCCGCTACTCTAACGGCTCTGTGAGTATTTTCGCTACTCTAACGGTTGAGTATTTCCGCTACTCTAACGGTTCTGTGAGTATTTCCGCTACTCTAACGGTTTTATGAGTAGTTTTGCTACTCGGACCGTCTCGAGGAATAAACTGTCTCGAGAGAGGGATTGGAAAGGGGTCTTATCGTCTCCGAAGAGACGTGCCTGGATTGGAACCGTCTCGAGGAATAAACTGTCTCGAGAGAGGGATTGGAAAGGGGTCTTACCGTCTCCGAAGAGACGTGCCTGGGTTTTGAGTGTTTCCGCCACTCTGACGGTTTTGTGAGTGTTTCCGCCACTCTGACGGTTTTGTGAGTGTTTCCGCCACCCTGACGGTTTTGTGAGTGTTTCCGCCACTCTGACGGTTTTGTGAGTGTTTCCGCCACCGTAACGGTTTTGTGAGTGTTTCCGCCACTCTGACGGTTTTGTGAGTGTTTCCGCCACCCTAACGGTTTTGTGAGTGTTTCCGCCACTCTGACGGTTTTGTGAGTGTTTCCGCCACTCTGACGGTTTTGTGAGTAGTTTTGCTACTCGGACCGTCTCGAGGAATAAACTGTCTCGAGAGAGGGATTGGAAAGGGGTCTTATCGTCTCCGAAGAGACGTGCCTGGGTTTTGAGTGTTTCCGCCACTCTGACGGTTTTGTGAGTGTTTCCGCCACTCCGACGGTTTTGTGAGTAGTTTTGCTATTCAGACCGTCTCGAGGAATAAACTGTCTCGAGAGAGGGATTGAAATTGGAATAAGAAAGGACAATGCCCCTAAGGGCATTTTGGTCATTTTGCCTCTATTTGGGCCTGATAGACCCGCGAAGCGATGGAAAGACGAAATTTGGACTAGAGGATTGGTTTTGATTGGAATATATCCATAACGACTTGAAAACAAGTCTAGACGGAGTGTAGACTGCTGAGCGGTAAAAAATGGGGTGCTTACAGCTGCCCCTCTTTTTCTGTCTTTGCTTGTCAAAGACAGAAAACGATAAGAGTAAGAGTCCCATGTTCACCGCGAGGCAGTCGGAGGGACGGACATTGAAAACCTTTTGACAACAGGGGTCGAAAATGGATAACGGGCCAAAAAGGCCTTCGAAAACGAGTTTTGGCGGGAAAAAGGGCAAAACTGCCCAGAATTTATAACTGGCGCCACTAGCAGTGGCGCCTTTGGCAAAACAAAACTGGCGCCTCTGCTAGTGGCGCCAGGCTTAAAGTTAAAACTAGAAAATTTTTGGTTCGAACAGCTGCGGCACTTTGGAGGATTTTTGGAGAATCCGAGAGTTTTCAAGTGGAAACCGACTTGAACCTTGAAGAAGCATTCCTTGAGGACCACAGGTGATTGCCGGGGGGAGTCCACGTCGCCGGAAAAGTCGCCAGAAGTGAAGATTTCGCCGGAGAACTTCCAAAAGGTGAGTTTTCAAATTTTGTTGATTTTGATGTGTAGAACTCCATTTGAATCATGTGAATAGTGGAAATTGATGTTTTGATATGTTTTGAACACTTTGGTGATGTTTTTTTTTGCAATTTGATGGTTGTTTGATTGAATTTGAGTGATTATATGTAAATATGTGAAGGGGGTTTTCTGCAGGAATAGGAAAGTTGTTCCTATAAGCATGGGTATTAGGTTTTTTGGCTATGTTTTTGTGCAATGTGCCTTAGAAAAATGTGTTTAACAACCGTATGAAGTTTCGTGATTTTTTGAAAACTCGGTGAATTTTTGATTTTTTGAAAAATAGAAAACTATTTAGAAAATTAGAAAAAATTAGAAAATTCAAGAAATTGATGAAATTTTTAAAGTTTAAAATTTGGAAAAATGTAGGAATATTTTGAAACCATTTGAGGTGATTTTGAAAAATTTTGGAAGCCTTTTGAAAACCATTGATTTATTTGAAAAATAAAACATGAGTTTTGAAAATTTTGAAAAATTGGAGAGTGTGCACGGGTGCCATTGTTATGTGATTGTAGCGTTGGAAGGTGCATATTTCATGTTTTGTGTTGATGTCATGGGCGTTGTAGGGGCCATTTTTAAATGGGACTCTGCCGAAGTTTTTAGAAATTATTGAAAGAGTTGGTTAAAGTTTTTAGAAATAAAATCTTTTTGAAGGAAAAAGGCAGAGAACCCTTGAGATGTGATTTGGAGTTGGAAAATTAAGATGTGTGAAAATTTTGTCTTTGATTTGTTATTTAAAATTCTTTATTTGTTTTGGGTTATTTGTTTGTTTTATTTTACTGTTATTTAAACTGCATGGATGGTATATTAACATCACTTACCTTGGCTTACCTTTTCAGGATGGCAGACGCAGGTGATGACGGTTCCGAGAGGAGACGCCGTTCGGGGAAGGCAGCCTGGACCGATTCTGCTGGCGGTTCCAGTCGATCCAGAGGTAGTCGACGATCCACCGGACGATCCTCATCTAGCCAGAGCGGGCAGGGGAGTAGGCTACCTGTCGACCCTTTCCTCTGGTTGAGCAGGCTTTTGCTGAGGAGGTTGACGCCGAGGAGGAGGTACCGGGCCTTGGGGACCAGGTGACCGGCTATGGGAGAGCCTCTTCCAGGCATAGGCAAACAGACGCCGACTTAGGAGACTTGCAGATACCAGATGTCCCACCTCTCGGGGATCTGGCCTATCACCCTAGTGTATATTCCAGACAACATTTACCACCTCCGCGGGTACACACAGCTTTCCGAGGGGCTGTTCATCAGGTGTTTGTGACCATGCAGCAGGCTGCCCCATCATACCGCACCTTCTTGGCAGAGATCGGGTTTGGCGCCTTTATGGGATTACAGGCTAACCGCCTGAATCGGCACTTGGTACTGGCACTTGTCGAGAGGTGGTTCGGGGAGACCGGGACCTTCCATTTTGTCGGCTTTGAGTTGGGCCCCACTCCTTTAGATTGGGCGATCATTACAGGACTCTCTTTTGTCGGCCGGCGGATCACCCTGCACCCGGTCAGCAGGGACGAGGCCTGTTTGCTGTTGGACTTGCCCCAGCCTGAGCGTTCTGCATTCCCAGTCTCTTGGATTAGTCAGGGTGAGCGTACTTTTGCTACCGAGCCATTGCCTGCCCGGCGGGACATCATGAGACGGCGACTTGTGTTATACATCATCTTTAGCTGCTTCTGCAACAACAACAAGTCACTCGTGCCGTGTCGTTTAGTGAGTATAGTAGCCGATCTGGGAGCTTTGTCTGAGCTGGACTGGGGGTCCTTTTCTTTTGGCTGCTTTCTTCGATCGATGCGGGTTCGGACTTCTTCTCGTTGGGGCAGCATGACTAGCTTTTAGCCCTTCCTTGTCTGGTGGAGCTACAAGTACCTGCCAGTGCGTCGCCCTACAGTTGTTGAGGATGATCTCTATCCTCGTGCTTTGAGGTGGGCTCATGACCGGGTAGCCCAGCGATCGGAGATTACTGACTTCGTGACGCTCCGGGCTAACCTGGAGTTGATTGAGGCGAGGGATGTGACCTGGCGGCCTTTCATTGGATCAGTCCATTACGAGACAGTCCGGTACCTGGTCCCGTTGTCCTTGTCGAGAGCTGCTTTTCTCAGTGATGACACCTGGGAGTCCTATCTTGGAGAGCAGTATTGGAGGCAGTTTCACGATGAGTTTCGATCAGCAGGGGCTTCGCCAGAGTACATGTTTGGAGCCCTGGTGGCCGGAGTGCCCATCCCTTACTAGGAGCGCCAGCCAGGTTCTGAGTTCTTGCTTCCTCCGGGTACGGATTACGTTGCGCACTTTGGAGCCCATTCGGTTGGTGCCTTCACCCGGTTTGAGGTAGTAGTCGGCGGGTACGCTGTTGGGCAGGAGGTGGTTGACTTGTGGTGCCGGGCTGGAGGATATGTGCCCCAGGCTGAGTTTACTACTGTGAGGGACCAGAGAGATTGGTACCAGATGAAGCGGGACCAGTACCAGGCCGAGGTAGCTTCCCTGACGGCTCGGTTATCTCAGATGGGTGGTGGGGGGGGGGGGGTAAGTTATTCTCTCCTTGCTCCTTATTACTCTGCTGTTGCTTAGCTCCTTTTGCTTGCGGCTGATTTTGGTTCTATCTTCCTTGCAGGATGGTGGTGCTTCGAGTAGTTACCCCCCTCCTCCGATGCCGGGCTTCGGGGATTTTGATCCGGATGACATCGACTTCAACTTGTGATAGATGCCCCTTATGGAGACTTTGATCCTTTTTTGCCCCTTGTCCCTGAGATGTACTGATGTTAGACAGTTTTATTTTGCATAGTTTTGTATAAGGATGGATGTTTATGGGACTTGGCTGCACAGTTAGACGGATATATATGATCAGAGGCATGTGATGTATGATGATGTTGGATATATATTACATGAGTTGATGTTGATGACTTTTATTTCTACAAGGAGTTATGTCCTATATGTGCAAAGCTCATGCTGATTATTATTTTATTTTTATTTTATTTTTTTATTTTTTTTTTTTTTTTTATTTTATTTTATTTTATTTTTATTTTTATTTTTTAGACATATGTACATGTTAGAAATATGTTAATAGAATAACACAGGGTACTGTTAGACTTGTAGCCTTGGGAATGGTAACTCCCTTCTCTTCGGGGGTTTAGCCTCTCCTTTGGCTTAACCCTATCTTGATTAGATGATAGCACTTCGAACCTTTCTCAACCTCTTGACCGCCTCCCACTTTCTTTGTCTTAGGGTTAGTGTATAGGGTTATTGGGCTGAGACTCTTGACTCTCGAGGTTTTAGCAACAGCTTACCTGACCTTTGGCAAAGCGATAAGTGGCCAGTTATTTCAATCCGAGAAGACTTTGTTTAGGGCCGTAATGTAGGCTAGGTTATGGGGTTTTAGAAACAACGGGACTTGTAGGCTCAAATTCAATGTTGTTTTCAGCAAGGCTTTGATCCAAACTGTCCTTAATCGTTTTTTCAGTAGGATTAGCGTATTCTTTTCTTTTTTTTTTTTTTTTAGCTCTGGCAGCGAATCTAACTCATTTAGACCAAGCAATCTGCTTTCAATCAGAGGGGACTTTGATAGGGTTGTAATGTAGGCCATGGTTTCAGGGTTTTGCAAGAAAGGGTAAAGGCTCAAACCTATTGTACCTACTGGGTTTTCTTGTAACCTAGGATCACATTTAAACTCCCCTCTTGTTTTTGAACATATACTTCTCAGGGTGACAATGACCTTGTTCTTTCACCCTTTTCATGTACTCCTTGAGATAAACATGACTTTCTTTTCTCTCAATCCTCTCACTATGCCTTTGAAGTTGACTCAATCATGATTTTCTTCAGGCCCCCTTTTTTTTCAAAAAAACATTTTTTTTTTTTTGGCCTCTTGCCCCTTAGCAACTCCTTTCTTTTGCTTTTCCTTTCTATTTCTTTTCTTTTCTTTTATGAAATGAAACAATTCTTTAACCCTTTCCCCTTAAATCTTTTCCTTGGAAGTTCAATATACCCAGTGTGGGTGGTGATCCCTAGGTTGGGGTTTGTTAAGAAAGGATAAGTGGCTCAACGGGTTTGGCAAGGGGTTGCTTTTGATTGTATGGGAAATGAAATGAGGGCCTTTCTTCGTTTTGAATTAAATTGCTTGAACCATAGAGCTTTCAACACTATCCTAGCATGATGGAGGTGGATACCACTCCTAGAGTTCTTAACTATTGTCTGCCCCAGCGTGGGGAGGACAGTCTTGGATCAGGGTTAACAAAGAAAATTTTCGCTTTTCGCGAGGCACTAGGGGTTAAGCAAAGGGAATATGATCACATTTAGTTATTTATTCAGTTTATTTATTCTTTATATGTGGGGGAATGAAAGATGGCTCCTCTTCATTTTGATAAACTGGCTACACATTGCTTAGCCACAGAGTCCTACAAGTGCTGCCTTTGGGTAGTATCCTCACTCATCCTTATTCTCTCTCTCTGTGGACGACTGATCTCTTGGCGAGTGGTTAACTCATGCTATCATCCCTTCAGGTTGGATCATTCTATAAGACAAACCATGCCCCTTGCGTAGAAAGTAGTCACTATTCCCAGGGAAGACAAGACAACAGCAATATAATAAAAGACTGTCATTTGATTATTATTATTATGTTTTACGAAAAGCATAAGGTTCTTAGGCAATAAGAAAATGTAAATATTAATTTAAAGACAAGAAGTAAAAGGGATAGAAAGAAAGTGGGTGAAAACGCCCCTCTCTTGTACGCTCGTGCGAAGAACCCATTTCTAGTAAGGTCTTGGGCCTGTGCCCTTGTCTGCATTCCATCCACGGTTGAGATTTTCAGCTAAGGCAGGATAGGTAGATGCTTCTCCCGGAGTTCCAAGTGAGTTGGCGGTGATGATGTAATCGTCGGCCTTCTTGATTGTTTGGCCTTCATTTGTTTGCTCCGGAGTCTCTCTAACAAACCACTCGGGCGATTCGTACTTGTCCAGCTCGATAGGTCATGCCCGGGGCTTTCTACTCTGGCCTCCAACTGGGGCTCGAAGCTCCTCAGGTATACACAATGGGGAATTCTTATTACGGAGTTTGGACAGTTCCTCATCAATTTTCCTCACTGACTCGTATACAAGTTTGTCTTCGGGGGTCGGCATCTCATCAGGGTTACATCGTGACCAGGCATCTTCGCATTCCATTTCCTTCCCGTCCTTGTAATATATTTCTTGGCATGCAGCAAAACAAACCTTGTTGTTACCAAACCTTGTAATGATGTGGACAGCATGGTCCAGTGGAAGATTTGTAGAGCCGTTCGGAGAAGGATTTGCCGGACGTATCCTAATGATCTTATTATCTATCAGGTCTTGAATCTTATGCTTGAGGGCCAAACAATCTTCAGTGTCGTGTCCTTGGCTATCCGAACGATACTTACAGCTTGCTGCAGATTTGAAGTAATGAGGCGGAGGATTGGGCTGGGGTCGAGCAGGTATAGGTTTCAAGTACCCAGCTACTAAGAGGCCAAAATAGACCGTGGTCTGTGAGCACGCGAGTTTTGTAAATGTTCGCTTCTTCCCACTTGTTCGCCTAGTCCGAGGAGGTATTGCAGATGTCTTCGAGGATTGGGGACCACGTTTTGGTGAGGTAGCAGCTGGGTGGATGATTAGGGAATTGAAAGGGCTTCGGGTCCTATGTTTCAGAATGGGACCATTCTCGGTGGCAGGGCCAAAAGGGTTGGGATGATATCCGAAGGGAAGGTCATATAATTCTTGTGTTTGGTTAGGGGTTGGTTTAGAAGGCATGCGAGCAAGGCCCTCGGCCCGGGGAGGTCATTAGGAAGCAATGGTGGCGGCATAGTCATGATCTTCTTTCTTCGTCCTTTTTCGTCCATCATGGGTTTAGGCCCGCAAGGACTCTACTTGCTCTTGGGTTGTGTGAGATAAGAGTGAGGAAAGCATGCCTTCCATTTCAGTCATCTTATGCTTGACTCCTCTTGTTTCTGCTAGTAACTGAGTTAACGTATCAAGAGTAAGCAATTCCATGCTTGTAAGGTCGGGGGACGAGGGAAGGTACCTACAACCAGCAAAAGGAAAGAGTCAGTGTTTGACCTTGACAAGTCTTTATACAATGCATGCTCTAAGGTGCCCCTTTTTAAAAGGGGGGAAACTAAACATGATGTATCGGCTCACTTTTGGAGATAGGGGGGTTTGCCCCTGTATGCAGACACTTTACCGTCAAGTGGGAATCTTCAGCCATTCATACATTCATTCATAAAAATAAAGAAGTACATTAAATTCTGGGTTTGAAATACAATAGAATTGAAATACATTTTAATAGGGGGTGGGGGAACATTTTCCTTTGGACTTCCACCTATCTAATTTTACAAAGGGAAACCCTAAACTACTCTTGAGTCTTCAAATTCGCCTTCCTTGGATTTGATGTTAAGGAGGTCGCTGAGAGACCTTGTTGATTGACTGCCCCTTGCCTTCTTGGCAACCCTATCTCCATGAGCATAGAGGGATTGGGGCCCCTCTTATGAAATGAATTGAGATGCATGCAATGAGTCCTTAGGGTTAGGCGGGAACCCTTAGGGTTTGGGTAGGTTTAATGCAAGGGAGAGTGACGTTGGTGTCACTCTCAATGGGTTGATCATATGCATGAGAATGCAGTGACTTGAGTTACTCAGAACTCTTGTCTGGACATGGGATATTGAATGCATGAACATGAATATGCACAAAGTATAAAGAGAGAAGGTACAATTAAAGTAAACATGCATGCATGAACAGTTAGACAGTCATTATAACAGTATAAATACAAGCATTATAACAACAGGTATAAATGAAAGTAAAAGCAGTCACCCTTTCCTCCGTGATTTTGAAAATGGTGCTCGTGTCTTAAATCCGGCAGAGGTTCGGCTATGCATGGTGTCTATATGAGTATGAGGTTGAGGGTTGACTAATGCATCCTAAAAAGGCTCGGTCCTTGGATCTTCAAACCTAGGCCCACTCCCCGAGGTGGTGCCATGATCGGTTGGTGATCCGAGCGGGGGAACCATCAAGAGGCCGTAGGCGAAGAAACTGACATAGCATCTTGCCCACAACCAATATACCGTTCCCCCTTTCTAACTAGAAAGGACATATCAGGGTATGCAAATATGCAGAATGCAAGTGCACATGCAGTGTGTGTGTGATTTTTAAAAGTGAAGGAAAGGGCCCAACAACTCCCATCCATCCTGTACATCACATTCATGCAAAGCAGTTAAGAAAAATTTAATTGCAAACAAAATCGCACCTACAAAATAAAGATGCAAGTGTTAGTATGTGAATGACAAACATGATACAAGATAATATGAATAAATGCATGCTTTTTTTTTTGGAAACAATTTTGAAAATTTGATTTTGAAAATTTAAAGTGAATAGGATTGAATAAAGTTAATTGAAGACTCTACATGGGTGAAGGGTAAAGAGACATGACTACGGCCTAACCCTCTAAGTGTCCCCAGCGGAGTCGCCAGCTGTCGCGCCCGAGGAATACTCACCCAAGCGGGAAAAATGCTGTACTCTCTCGTTAGAACTCACCCTTCTAAAAGAATGAGTGCGACTAGGTTTGAATTGAAAAATTGGTTTGAATAAAGGGCTTTTTGAAAAAGATTCAGAGTAGCCACCTAACTTGATTAAGGTGAGTTAGGTCACCTAAAAACTAAGAATAATCTGAAGACTACACTTAGGGTTTTTTGAAAAACAATTTTAAAAACATCTCCTCAAGAGAGGGTTTTTAAGAAAACAGGTTGTTTGGCAACCTTTGGAAAACATTTAGCCCTTTTTTGAAAAATAACTCCGTTTGGTCTTTGAAAACAGTGATCTTAGGTTCGGAGGTTGGTTACGTGTAGGGAAGACGCACTAAGCTATCACCCTACCCCGCCCTTTCGGTACCTACATGTCAATCTACCCTAGATTTACCTATGAGAGTCTTTAATTAACTATAGTTCAACCTTATCCACTTTGAAAAACAATGTTTAAAAACTAACATGATGCATGATATGCAAGTGCAAGATGAGAGAATTGGAAAATAGAAATTGATTTGAAAATAAATTGATTTGATTTGAAAATAGATTTGAGGAAATAGAATTGAAATTGAAAAGTTTGAAAATTGAAAGTAGAAATTTGAAAATAGAAATTTTGAAATTTTGAAAATAGATTGGAATTTGAGATTTGAAAAGATTCTGGAAACCGCACCCATGAGGGTGGAATTGAAAGTTTGAAACATATTGTGACCGCACCTATGAAGGTTGCCTACGTATCCCTTTGGGGGAATCAGGTCAGTCGTAGTTCGGACAAGAGTCCGATTGAAAATAGAAGAATGGATTGAAGAAGGAAATTGAATTTGATATTGGATTTCATTTGAGATTAGAAGAAGGAGATTGGAAATTGAAATTGGAAAGATTGGACTTTGATTTGAAAAGATTGATTTGGACTTGTTTTAGAAAGATGAAGGTTTAGGAAACCTAGGCTTAGGAAATAGAAGAGACTTAAGAAAGATTTGACTTGACTTGGAAGGTTTAGGAGATTAGAAAAGGTTGGATTTAGGAAATGTTTGAATTAGGAAAGATTCGATTTAAGAAAGTTTCATTTTTGGAAGGTTTCGAGGAAACTTAACCTAGAAATCCTATATTTCGATACACAGAGTTCGAGCACCTCCAAAACTCTAGCCTCCCTAGGTTTTCCCAAACCCTAGCCACTATACACAAACCCTAGCCTCCTACACACCTATACACTCCCCGTACACTCATACACTCCTCTATACACTCATACCCTAACCTTCAATCATCCTTGGAAGACTTGAAGAGCTGCCATCTAAAGCTTGAAGACAACCCTTGAAGACTGAAGAAGAAGACCAAGACGAAGACCGAAGACCGAAGACTGCACGACGCGCAAAATAAACAAGAAACAAGGTAGGCTCCCTATTTAAATTTCCGCATTCCCCCTCTCTCTTCTCTCTCCAACCCACTTGGGTTTTCTCTATTTTAATCCCCCATCTCTTCCCCCCCTCCCCCTTTCTTTGCATGCTTGAAACAAGGGGATTCCTAGTCCATGTGTAGGATTGGACTATTGGAGAGTCACCGTGTCGGGAGCTTTCTTATAGTCTAACCAAAGACCACGTGGGTCCGACCCCCTTGATTATGTGGTGAAGCCTTAACCTTGTATGTTCACGACCCCAAATTGCATTGTGCATATCATAGTCTTGCATCTTCCAAAATTCGTTTTCAAAAATCGTTTTCGAACTTGTTTTCAAAACTGCATCAAAAGCTCTTTTTCAAAAACATGTTTTCAAAATCACAATCCTAGGGTGATTCTAGCCTTTCCATGGCTAGGATTGCTTTAGGAAAGTGTTATATTAAAAGTGGCCTTTTGGTCTATATTTTCAAACTTTGTTTTCAAAACCACTTTCTTAAAGTGGTTCTAGCCCTCTTATGGCTAGAATCGCTTTAGGAAAGTGAGACGTTTTCATATTTTTCAAAAAACTCTTTTTTCAAAAATCTCTTTTTTTAACATACTTTCCTAAAACTCCCCTCTTCAAAATTGATTTCAAAAAACTCCCTCTCAAAATCTCTTTTTCAAAACTCTCTTTTTCAACTCTTTTCCAAAACTTTCTTTCCTCAAAATTCACTTTCTAAAAACGCTCCCTAAAAATCTTTCCAAAAACTCTCTTTTCCAAAATCTCCCTTCTATAAATTCCCCCCTAGGATCTTCCTTCCAAAATCTACGTTTCCAAAAACACACTTTCCAAAACTCCTTCCCTTTAAAATCTTTTTCCAAAAAACTCTCTTTCTAAATTCACTTTCCAAAAACTCCTCCCTAGGATTTTCTTCCAAAAGCTCGTTTCCAAAAGCGTATTTTCCAAAAATCTCTTTCCTTAGAGTCCAAGTCAAGCCCTAGAGCTAACCATTAGGAAACCCTAATTTTCTTTCCAAAAACATGATTTTCAAACTTTGCCCCAAACCTAGGTTTCCAAAACCTCTTGTTTTCTACATCAAAACTATACACCTTTCCAAAACCACTTTTCTATGTCAAAACAATAATTTTCCAAATCTAAGGTTTCTAGAATCTCCCTTTCCAAATCCTTGCCAAATCCTATTTTCCCTTTAGGAAACCGAATCAAATCTCCCCGTTTAGGAAACTAGATCCCGTCCTCCATTTTTGAAAACAAAATCAAATCTTTTCTTTTAGAAACCAAATCCAATCCCTTCCAAATCTAAATCTTTCCTAATTCAATCCTTTCCTAATCCTACCCCTTTTCCAAATCTTAACTCTCCAAATTCAAGTTTTCAAACTCTTCCTAAACTCAAACCTTTCCCAATCTCAAGATTTCCTAAAACCCTAAAACTTTCTAAATCTTAAACTTTCCAAATTCAAAACTCTAAACTTTCTTAAACTTCAAATCTTTCCAAATCTAAAACTTTTCTAAATTCAAAACTTTCTTAATTTAAGACTTTTTTAAGTTGAAACTTTCTTAATTCAAACATTTCCTAAACTAAAAACTTTCCTTTTTCAAGCCTTTCCCAAAACAAAATTTTCTTATTTTCAAAACTCCCTTGTTTTCAAAGCTTTCCAAATTCAAAACTTCATTTTTCAAAACATTTCTAAATTCAAAACTTTCCAATTTTCAAAACTTTCCAATTTCCAAACTTTTTTTTAAATTCCGAACTTTCCAAAAATGAAACTTTCCTAATTTCAAAACTTTCCTAAAATGAAAACTTTCCTAATTTCGAAACCTTCCAAAAATGAAACTTTCTTAAATCGAACCTTTCCTAATTCAAACATTTCCTAAATCCAACCTTTTCTAATCTCCTAAACCTTCCAAGTCAAGTCAAATCTTTCCTAAGTCTCTTCTCTTTCCTAAGCCTAGGTTTCCTAAACCTTCATCTTTCTAAAACAAGTCCAAATCAATCTTTTCAAATTAAAGTCCAATCTTTCCAATTTCAATTTCCAATCTCTTTCTTCTAATCTCAAATGAAATCCAATATCAAATTCAATTTCCTTCTTCAATCCATTCTTCTATTTTCAATCGGACTCTTGTCCGAACTACGACTGACCTGATTCCCCCAAAGGGATACGTAGGCAACCTTCATAGGTGCGGTCACAATATGTTTCAAACTTTCAATTCCACCCTCATGGGTGCGGTTTCCAAATCTTTTCAAATCTCAAATTCCAATCTATTTTCAAAATTTCTATTTTCAAATTTCTACTTTCAATTTTCAAACTTTTCAATTTCAATTCTATTTCCTCAAATCTATTTTCAAATCAAATCAATTTATTTTCAAATCAATTTCTATTTTCCAATTCTCTCATCTTGCACTTGCATATCATGCATCATGTTAGTTTTTAAACATTGTTTTTCAAAGTGGATAGGGTTGAACTATAGTTAATTAAAGACTCTCATAGGTAAATCTAGGGTAGATTGACATGTAGGTACCGAAAGGGCGGGGTAGGGTGATAGCTTAGTGCGTCTTCCCTACACGTAACCAACCTCCGAACCTAAGATCACTGTTTTCAAAGACCAAACGGAGTTATTTTTCAAAAAAGGGCTAAATGTTTTCCAAAGGTTGCCAAACAACCTGTTTTCTTAAAAACCCTCTCTTGAGGAGATGTTTTCAAAATTGTTTTTCAAAAAACCCTAAGTGTAGTCTTCGGATTATTCTTAGTTTTTAGGTGACCTAACTCACCTTAATCAAGTTAGGTGGCGACTCCGAATCTTTTTCAAAAAGTCCTTTATTCAAACCAATTTTTCAATTCAGACCTAGTCGCACTCATTCTTTTAGAAGGGTGAGTTCTAACGAGAGAGTACAGCATTTTTCCCGCTTGGGTGAGTATTCCTCGGGCGCGAAAAATCTGGGCGCGACATGGTGCCAGGCCAAATTTTGGCTTGTAGTGGTGCAAGCCACTTAGAAAAGTTTTAAGATCGGCAAGCAACGTATCTTCAGAAGATTTGGGCACCTGTACTAGTAACTACCATGTAATTTTTAGCCTAACTTTACTAGGAGTGACTTTGGAAGGTCTAAGAATGATTTAGAGGGCCGGGAATAGCCCGGAGGGCCGAAAAAGGATAAAAACTCTTTGAATAGTGTCTCAGGGGTAGTAGACTTGAAAAATAGTGTCAGGATGTGTTGGAAAGGTTGACTGAGCCATTATGGGCAAAACGGTTAATCAGGCCGGAAAGCTGCCGGGATGGACTCGGAATGTCCCGAAAGACGACTTGAAGGTTGAAAACACTATCCATAGTGTTCCAAGGGGTGTGTTAGCTTAATACTCAGAGCCGGTGTCGTTCGAAAAAGTGACCGACCCACCAAGGGCAAAACGGTCATTTTTCATCAGGCTTACCAGAATTAACTCAGAATGATTTGGAAAGATAATGGAAGGTTGAAAATACTATAAGAAGCATTCTCGGGAGGTTACCGGTTTGATACCTAGAGCCGGTGTGGTTCTCGGGGCTTTCGGATGCCTAGGGGCAAAATGGTCATTTAGCTTCAAGTGGGCCCTACGGGCCCAAGAAGCAACCAGCAGACTAAATTGGAGTTTAGAAGTCAGGTTAGAGTCTGAATATGCATGTGATGTGTGAAAGTGAGCCCAATTAGGTCGGAGATTGCCAAGCGGGCAAAAATAGGGTGCTTACACAGGTTAACCATATTCCTACCCCAAATTTAATCACAAATCCTCTACCGGACCGCACAATCAACATGATACTAGAGGAAATAGAAGAGGAGGTGAATTAGATGTGATTATGGTCGAAGAGTTTGAAGGGGATTGGGAGACTAATGAAGAGAGCGACTGGGAGGAGGATTTCCCGCCATGCCCAATCTATGTCTATAATCTCAATGAAGTACATGACCCTGTGGACTGGTTGATTGAGGAGCCAATACGTATGGAGGAGGACCTAGCTAGAGACATGGTCACTGACGGTTGGGGTGATGAGTTTCTACACCCTAGGTATGCTGCAGTTGAGCGCCACCTACGAAGACATGGGTTGGGAATTGGAAGAGCCAAAAGCACTGGCAAAGCCATTCAAACTAGAGGGAGGCGAGCTAGCCAAGCTGTTTATTGAAGAAACTGGAAACGCAGTGGAAGACAATAAGGAGATCAATAAAGCTAACAACGACACTATCAACATCAACACACCTACAGCCTTAGAAGAAGTCTTTGCTTGCCTTGCATGGTCTGAAAAACTCAAAGATGTGGGCATCATTCCAAAGCCCAATTGAGAAGCATTCTCTTCAAAGCGTAGAAGAGAGGAGTGTTTTTACCCACTTTCTTTCTATCCCTTTTATTTTCTGTCTTTAAATTGATGTTTGCATTTCCATTTTTCTATAAAAACTATATGCTTTTCACTTCAATAATAAAAAGATAGTTTTTCATTCAATTGCTATTATCTCATATTCTCGTGAATGGTGAATGCTTCCCAAACACGGAGTGTGTTCTATCTTAGGCAGGACCTAACTTGAAGGGTGTGATAGCATTGAGTTAACCACTCGCCGAATGATCAACTATCCAAAAACAGAGAAGATAAGGATGAGTGAGGAAACTACCTAAAAGTAGCACTTAAAAAACACCGATGCTAAGCGATGTGTGGCCAGACTATTAAAAGAAAGAGGAGCCATCTTTCATTTTCCCACACAAAAAAAAAATATGTATTTCCCTTTGCTTAACCCACTAGTGCCTTGTGGAAAGCGAAAGATTTCTTGTCAGCCATGATCCACCACCACCCCCCCACACTGGGGCAGACAGATAATTGAGGACTCAACAAAGAATGTCACTCATCCTCCATCAAACTGAAGCAACGGGAAAGCTTTATGGATCAAGTAATCTAGTTCAAAATGAAGAGGGGCTCTAATTTCATTCCCCATACAGCCAAAAACAAACATTGTTAAACCTGTTAAGCTAGTTATTTTCTTCTCAAGAAAACCCCAACCTAGGGATCACCACCCACAATAGATTAGAATGAAACATTAAGGAAAAGATCTGAGAGAAAGAAGTTGTAGAAGTGTCCACCTCACAAAAAAAGAAGAGGGAAAGCAAAGAAAAAAAGAAAGAGTTATCAAAGGGTAGGCTACCCAAGAAAAAAAATGGTCATTTCATGCCATCTTGAAAAACGTATAGTAAAAGCAGGAAGGAAAATCAAAAGGTGATCCTAGGTGATAAAAAAGCTCAGCAGAAACAATAGATTCAAGCATTTACCCTTTCTTGTAAAAACTTGAAACCATGACCTACATTACAACCCTATTAAAGTCCGCTTTGATTGAAAAGAGATTGTTTGATCTAAATGAGCCAGACGTGTTGTTGAGGCAAAGGAAGGATAATAAGGGACCAAATCTTACCGAGAGATCAATCAAGGATGGTATGGATCTAAACCCTACTGATAGCAACATCAAATTTGTGCCTACATATCCATTTGATTCAAAACCCCATAACTTAGCCTACATTACGATCCTAAAACAAAGCCTCCTCAGATTAAAAGACTGGCTGCTTATCGCTCTGCTAAAGGTCAGGTAAGTCATTCCTTAAAACCTCCGAGGGTTGAGAGTTCAAGCCAAACGATCCTATGCACTAACCTAGAGTAGAAAATCGGAGTCGATCAAAAGGTTGAGAAAGGTGAAAAATGTTATATCGTGTCAAGGTAGAGTTAAGCCAAAACAGAGACCAGACCCCTAAAAAGGAGCGAGTTGCCATTTCAAGGATGCGGAGTTTGACAGCACCCCATCCATTTTATTAATTGGTGTATTTCATTGTACGTGCTTTGCATTTTTATAAAAATTTTGGCATAAACTTCGCATATTGGTGTATTTCATTGTACGTGCTTTGCATTTTTATAAAAATTTTGGCATAAACTTCGCATACATAAGACATAGGTCCTTGTAGAAATAGAAGTCACCAATGCAGTTCAATATCATATCCAAAACTTGTCATAAATATATATCATCTACTTTATCCTTGTGTATGCATCTATACATATGTCTAGCTATTTAAATCATAAACATCCACCTTGCACATACATTAATACATACATTTGGCTATTTTAATCATAAATATCCATTCTATTCAAAAGTTACAAATAAACTGTCTGACAAAAACTGAATGCATGCCCAGGTTATGATACAGAAGAGAAGCTAGGCCTACGACAAGGGGCACCCATTAGAGATCAAAGTCAATATCCGGGTCAAAATCTCTAAAACCTGGCTCAAGGGGAGGCAACTGATTACTCGAAGCACTAGTATCCTACAAAGAAGGAAGAATTCGAATCAACAAAGTAGATGAACAACTAAGCAATGCTAGAATAAAAAGAGAGAAAGGATAACATACCCCATTACCTCCCATTTGAGCCAACCACGCGGTCAGAGTAGCTACCTCAGCCTGGAACTGGTCCCTCTCCATCTAGTACTGGTCCCTCTAATCCCTCACGGTAGTGAACTCGGCCAGGGGCATATATCCTCCCGCTTGACTCCACAAGTTAACCATCACCTGGCTAACGGCATAACCTCCGACCACCACCTCAAAGCCCTAAAATGTGTGACATAGTCAGTCTCTAGATGAAGCAAAAAACCAGCACCTGGCTGACGCTCCTGGTACGGAATAGGAACCCCCTAGACCAAAGCTTCGAACATATACTCAGGTGGATCCCCAGCCAATCAGAACTCTTCGTGGGACTGACGCAAATGCCGATCTCCCAGATAAGACTCTTAAGACTCATTACTTAGAAAGGAAACCCTCGATAGAGACATCGGGACTAGATATCTAACCACCTCATAATGAACTGATTCGACAAAGGGCCGCACCATCACATCTCTCGCCCCTATCCACTCCAGGTTCGCCCATAGCATCACAAAGTTGGTGATCTCAGATCGGTGGGCCACCTGATCACAAGCCCATCTTAAGTCCCGAGGATAAAGGTCAGCCTCTATCATCTCCGAATGGCAGACCAGCAAGTACTCATAGCTCCACCAGACCAAAAAGGGCTAAAATCTAGTCACACTACCCCAGTGGGAGGAAGTCCGGACTCGCATAGATCTGAGGAAGCAACCAAAGGAAAAAGACCCCCAGTCCAGCTCTAATAAGACTTCCAAGTCAGCTACCACACTCACCAATCGGAAAGGGACGATTCACTTGTTGTTATTGTAAAAGTAGCTAAAAATGATGGACAAAACCAGTTGTCGCCTTATAATATCTTGCAGCGCAAGGGGTGGCTCAACAAAAAAGGTACTCTAGTCCCGACTGAGCTAAAAAACTAAAAAAGCTTACTGGTCAGGAGGTGGTAGGTCTAACAAAGCACAAGCATCGACTCTGCTAACTAGCTGTAAGGTGATCTGATGATTGACAAAAGAAAGCCCAGTAATAATGGCCCAATCCAACGGAGTAGGATCTAGCTCAAAACCCACAAAATAGAAGGTACCCATCTCGCCAAACCACCTCTTAATCAATGCCAATACAAAATGTCGGTTCACGCGGTTAGCCTGTAATCCCATAAATGTTCCGAACCTGATCTCTGTCAAGAAGGCATGATAAGATGGAGCGGCCCATTGCATAGTGTTAAAAGCTTGATGGACGGCCCATTTGAAAGATGTATGTACTCGGGGAGGAGGCAAGTGTTGTCGAAAGTATACACTAGGGTGATAGGCAAGATCTCCCAATGGAGGAATGTTCGGTATCTCCAGATCTCCCAAATTAGCGTCTGTCTGCCTGTGTCTAGAAGAAACTCTCCCGTAACCTGTCACACGATCTCAGGTCCGGTGCCTCCTCCTCAGCATCCATCTCTCCTTCAAAAGCCTGCTCAACTGGAGGGAAATGATCAACTGGAGGCATACTCCTCCTCCCGCTCTGACTAGAGGACGTCCGACTAGCTGACTTGCGATTGCCCATAGAATGGCTAGAACTACTAATGGAATCCGTACGAAGCTCCTTTCATTGACCGGCACCTCCTCTCAAAACCGTCGTTACCCGCATCTGCCATCCTAAAGGTGAAATTAAGGTAAGAACATCAACATGTAGTAAGTACAGTTCAAAAAGACAAGAGGTATGAAGAAGGAAAAAGACAGAAGACAAAAAAAAGAGGATGCACAAAAAGGGAAAAAGAATAAAAGAAATAAAAGAAAAAGCGAAAAAATGAAAAAATTCAAGTTTCAAGTCAAAATGAATTTTCTACACATTTTGTCATCAAAAATTTAAGTTTCGAGTCAAAATGAATTTTCTACACATTTTGTCTTAAAAAATCCAAGTTTCGAGTCAAAATGAATTTTCTACACATTTTGGCTCAAAAAATTCAAGTTTCGTCTTCAAAAATTCAAGTTTTGAGTCAAAATGAATTTTCTATATATTTTGTCTTTTAAAAATTGAATTTTCGTGTCAAAATGAATTTACTAAACATTTTTGCCTCCAAGTGCTCACAGTTTTAAGTCAAAACGAATTTTTTATACATTTTGTCTGAGTGTCAAACCAAAATAGTTTCTAAACTTCTTCTTTCTAAAAGTTTATTTCAAAATCAATTCTTAGATCTTTTGACCTTCCCTTTTCAAAGTTATTTTAAAATCAAAATCCAAAGTCATTTTCAAAATCACATCTAAAAAATTTTCAATCAAAATCTATGTCAAAACTTTTCTAAACTTCTTCTCCAAAGGATTTCTACTCCAATTCAGTTTCAAGGTTTTCTAAAAAATTTCTCTCCAAAAAGTCTTCTTCAAAATCAGCTTTCAAAATTTTTCAAGATTTCAATCCTAAAAAATTCTTCCTTCCAAAATTTTTTATCAATTTCAAAATTTTCTAAATTCAAAATCCATTTTTAAAGATTTCCTAAGCCTTTCCTTCAAAAGTTTTATCCAAGATTCTATTTTCAAAAACTTTCTTAAGTTTTTCTTTCAATAATTTGTTTCTAGGACCCTCCGAGTTTCTCGGGACCTTCTCCACCAAAAGGGCCCTGCATTGAAATGTTTTACCTCTTTTTCCTTCAAAAAGATTTCATTTCAAAATTTTAACATTTTCTCCATTTTGAAAATTTCAGTTGAGTTTCTTGGGATCTTCTCTGCCAAAAAGGCCCCACTCTTAAAGATTTTATTTCTTTTCTTTCAAAAATATTTTATTTCAAAAAATTTCGGCAGAGTCTCATTTGTAAAAAATCCCTACAATGCCCAAAACATTGCAACAACACACAAGTCATGCACCCCACGACGTCACAATCACATAACACCAATACACAAAGAACAATCCGAGCATTTTCCTAAGATTTCCAAATTTTCAAATGCCTACTTTATTTTTCAAAAATTCAAGGGTTTTCAAAATTATTGCAAAAATCTTTCAAAGTTACTCCAAATCTTTTCTAAAAATTTCTCATATTTTTCTAAATGTCAAATTTAAATATTTCCATTAATTTCCCAATTTTCCTTATTTTTTAATTATTTTTCTTTTTTTTTGAAAAATCAAAAATTCAAAGAGTTTTTAGAAAACCATAAAATTTTATATGGTTATTTAATACATTTTTTCTAAGGCACATGGTATAAAAATCTAGCCAAAAAACCTAATAACCATAGCTATAGCAGCAAATTTTTAATTTTTGCAGAAACACCCTTTGTACAAACATGCCAAAACTATCAAAACTCAATCAAAGGAGCATCAAAACACAAAAAAAAAAAAAAAAAACATCACCAGCGTGCTCAAAACACATCAAAACATCAATTTTGACTATTTGCATGACTCAAACGGAGTTTTACATATCAAAATCAACACAAAACAAAAAACTCACTTCATGGAGTTCTATGACAAAATCTTCTCTTCCGGTGACAATTTTGACAACGATGACTACTTCTGGTAACTCTCTCGGGTCCCCTAAGTGCACTCCTTCAATGTCGTAGGGCCCTTCCTTGCAAAAACTTGAGAAAAGCTCTCAACTCTCTTTTTTTCCTCACAAAAATATTTTGTTTTTAACTTATAGGCCTGGCGCCACTAGCAGTGGCACCAATGCATTTTTAAGCCTAGCGCCACAGTTAAGTTCTAGCCAGTTCAGCCCTTCTTCCTGCCAAAAGTCCAATTTCAAATACCCCTTTAGGCTAAATTGCAATTTTCAAGCTCCAATTTTTAAGAATTTTCAAATTCCATCCTTTCGATCGCCTCGCGGTCAACATAAGACTCTTACTTTATCGTTTTTTTGCCTTTGACAAGCAAATACAGAAAAAAAAAGGGGGTAGCTGTAAGCACCCTATTTTTGCCCACTCGGCAATCTCTAGTCCGACTAGAATCACATTTAAATCAACATAGACATATTTAAGTCCTAACCATTTTTTCAAACTCAATTTACTCAATCAATAGCTTCATGGGCCCACCAGGCCCAATACTGAAAAAATGACCAAAATGCCCTTGGGACATTGCTCGGTCCATTTCTAGTCTACAAACCTTTTTGAAGATAATAAGTCCCTATTTCAACCTCAATTCTAGTTTTAATTTCAATCTAGACCAATCAAACTCAAATAGGCACGTCATTCGAGAAAGTTAATCCCTTAAACGATAAGTCCATCTAGTTCGGCATGTTTATCCAGAAAATTCCTTAGAACGGTAAGTCCATCTAGCACTGTTCACTTCTGGCGCCTGCAAGCCCACCAATATAGAATATCTATTATCCAACACGTCTTTCGAGAAAGTTGATTCCTTAGACGATAAGTCCATTTAGCAGCTTTCCAAGATCAGACAGTCTCTGGAATGAACGCATACTGTCAAAGTGACGGAAACACTCGCAAACATTGCAACCATTAGAGTAGCGAAAACACTCGTAAATAGGTCGACATTGGGAATTGCCAATAAAACTCCAATGTCACGGGACCGAACACGCCTCTTAGCCGTGACACGTTTACCAAAAGACGGAATACCTTTGGAAACCAACATATCAGGCACCATTAGAGTGGTGGAAACACCCAAAATCCAGGTCAACACCAGTACCAACTAGCCTACTCTAGTGAAAAATGACCAAACTGCCCCTTGGGCTTTTTTGACACGCTTCTCGGGAAAATACCTAAGTCCTTAGAATGGTAAGTCCACCTTTTCAAGATTGTCCCAAAGTTAATTCGGCATTTTCGAGTGCCTTCTAGTTAGTTTCGGTTCAATTCTGAGACCATCCGGTCAAAATGACCATTTTGCCCTTAGGCACCCGATTGCCTTCGGAAACCACACTGGCTTTGGGTTTCAAACCAGTAACCTGTCAAGAATGCTTCTAATTGTATTCTCAATCTTCTAGCACCTTTTGGATCATTTCGAGTCCATTCCGACAAGACCGCTGCAAAATGACCATTTCGCCCCCAAGTGGGTCGGGCGATATTTCCAACCATGCCAGCTTTAGGTATCAAACCGGTAACCCCTCGTAACACTCTCAGTAGTGTTCCCAACCTTCAAGCCTTTTCACGGGTCACTCTAAGTCCATTCCGGTGTTTTTCGGTTCAAATAACCGTTTTGCCCCTGGCGAGCCAATCAATCTTTTCAATTATTCTAACATTGTTTCTCAAGCTAATTACCTTTTGGAGACTCTCCCAAGAGTTCTCGTCCATTCCTGGCCGAGTCTGGTTACTCAGTGTAAGCACCCTATTTTTGCCCGCTAGGTAGTTTCCATTCCGTTCAGACTTGTATACAAGTTAATATGGACATATTCCAATCTAAATCAACTTTCCAAGTCAAATCCCGTCAATCAATTGCTTCGTGAGCCCTTTGGACCCAAATAGAGGCAAAATAACCGAAATGCCCTCTGGGGCATTGTTCGGTCCAATTCCAATAGGCATGTCTTTTTGAAAATGGTAAGTCCCCTTTCCAATTCCAATTCAAATTCTAATTAAAGTCGGCACACCTTTCGAGAAAGTTGATTCCTTAAGGAAGACCACCCAATTAGGCACGTCTTTTCGAAGACAGTAAGCCCCCTTTCCAATTCCAATTCTAATTCTAAATTCAAATTCCAATCCGTCCTTCAAAAAAGTTGATTCCTCGAGGCGGTAAGTCCATCCTATCCGGCACATTTCCAGAGAAAGTTCTTTGAAACGATAAGTCCCATTAAACCCGTCGATCGGGACGAGACCCCATGTCCCTGAGATGGTAGAACGGTCCACCTTTGGTGCCAGCTAGCCCGCCAATGAAGAAATGTCCATTATTCGGCACGCCTTTCGAGAAAGTTGATTCCTTAGGCGCTAAGTCCACCTAGCAGCTTCCCGAGATTAGGTAGTCTTTGGAATGATCGTGATCCGTTAGAGTAATGGAAATACTCGTAAACATCGCAACCGTTAGAGTAGCGGAAACACTCGTAAACAGGTCGATATAGGGAATTGCCAACAAACCCCTGTATCACAGGACCGCCGTCAGAGTGGTGAAAAAAATCAAAACCCAGGTTACCACCAGTGCCTGCTAGCCCACTCTGGTGAAAAATAACCAAACTGCACCTGGACCATTTCCGGCACGTTTCTTGAGAAAGTATCGAAGTCCTTAAAACGGTAAGTCCACCCTTCCAAGATTGTCTTAAAGGCAATCCGGCATGATTAGGTGCCCTCTAGTTAGTTTCAGGCCCATTTCGAGACTTTTTCGGTCAAGATGACCATTTTGCCCCTAGGCATCCGAGCGCCCCAGGAACCACATTGGCTTTGGGTATCAAACTGGTAACCTCCCAAGAATTCTTTTAGAGTATTTCTGACCTTTCATTATATTTCAGGATCATTCTGAGTCAATTCCAGCAAACTCGGTGCAAAATGACCATTTTGCCCCTAGTGGGTCGGTTGCCTTTTCTAACCACACTAGCTCTGGGTATCAAACCGGTAACCTTTGGGAACATTCTAAATAATGTTTCTAAACCTCGAGACATTTTGAGTCTGTCTCGGCAGCTTTTCGGCCCGATTGACTGTTTTGTCCCTAATGGCCTGGTCAACCTTTTTGACAAATCTTGACATCATTTTTTGAGTCAATTACCCTTGGAACCCTATTCTAAGGGTTCATGTCCCTTTCCGGCCTTACGGGTCGTTCCCGGCCCCTTCAAATCATTCTCGAACCTTTCGGAGTCACTCCTAGTGAAGCCAAGCTAAAAATTGCATGGTAGTCACTAGTACAGGTGCCCAAATCTTCTGAAGATACGTTGTTTGCCGACTTTAAAACTAACCTAAACGGCTAGCACCACTACTAATGGCGCCAAAAGGAATTTTAGCGTGGCGCCACTGCAACAGGTGCCAGGTTATTCTTCTCTCTATAAATACAGAGCCTCTTCTAGTATCAAAAGGGTCCGCAAACTCAGTCTGAAAACCCTATTATTCGATATACAGAGTTTGTAGCCTCTCTAAACCCTAGTCTCCTTTAGGTTTTCCAAACCCGAGCCACTATACACCAACCCTTAGCTTCCTATACACTCACATACACTCTTATACACTTATACACTAGCCTCAAAGCCTCCAATGAAGACTTGAAGTGCTGCAACTTCGAAGCTCCCGAAGATCGAAGACAAGTTCTCGAAGACTGAAGCAAAGCAAGGATCGAAGCAAGAAAAGCATAGCGCGCAAAGCAAAGCAAAATAAACAAGACACAAGGTAGGCTCCCTATTTACGTTTACACAACTCCCCCTCTCTCTTCTCCCTCTGAACCCACTTGGATTTTCTTCTATTTTAATCCCCCATCTTCTTCCCCCCCCTTTTCTTGTATACTTGAAACAAGGGACTTCTCGATCCATGTGTAGGATTAGGCTATTGGAGGTCACCGTATCGGGGGCTTTCTTTTAGTCTAACCGGAGACCATGTGGGTTTGGTCCCCTTGATTATGTGGTGAAGTCTTTAACCTTGTATGTTAACGACCCCAACTTGTATTGTGCATATCGTGGTCTTGCATTCCTTCAAAGTTTGTTTTAAACTTGTTTTAAAAGCTTGCATCAAAATTGTTTTCAAAACTTGTTTTCAAAATCACAATCCTAAGGTGAGTTTAGCCTTTCCATGGTTAGGGTCGCTTTAGGAAAGTGTTACATTTAAAGTGATCAACATGGCCCATATTTCAAATCATTATTATTTTTCAAAACCACTATCTTAAAGTGGTTCTAGCCTTCTTATAATTAGAATCGCTTTAGGAAAGTAAGATATTTTTATGGACTTTCTAAAAACTCTCTTTTCAAATATCTTCTTCTTAAAATCTCTTTTCCAATACACTTTCTAAAAATTCTCTTCAAATCTCCTTTCCAAAGTTGTTTTCTAAAACTTCCCACTTTTCTAAAAACTCCTTTTCCAAAACACTCTCTTCAAAGTTCACTTTCTAAAAAAATTCACTAAATCTCTTTCCTAAAAACTCTTTTCAAAAACTCCTTTCTAGAAAAACTGTCACGACCCAAAATCTAGCCTATACGGATTTAGGGTGTATGATTGACCAGTAGCTTGGCTACCCAAGGCCGCATTACACAAACTGGTTGAACACATGTGCATTTATAATTTAAAAGATACATAACTGTAGAATTAAAATTTTATAAACATAAAGTAGAATGTGTGTCATACAGAGCAGAGCTGTGCCTAATCTCCAAAGCATGAACATACCATAAAATGGGCCTATCGAAGGCCACCACAATTATAACATTATAATATTATGACATTAGGGTCTAGCCCTTATACACGTTACATATCATAAGGCCCATGGGCCGCAATCCAAATATCCTCATAATGGGCCTCCTTCTAAGACTTCCTTGTTTGGTCACCTGAAAATATTTTTAGAAAATGTAAACTAATGCTTAGTAAATAACAATGATACATAAGCATAAAATACCATGGACTAGCAGTTATAGCTACATATAATCGATAGGTAAACATTTGCGCAGATGGAGCGTGGGCGTTGTATTAAAATGTCATACCGTTTGGAAACCATAATATCAGAGAGGAGAGATGCGACATATATAACTCATCATAAGCATTTAACATATCTTGATTCTTGTTCTAAAACGTGATTGTGTTACAACCCAGCTAATATTTCTATTCAATGTATATGACAATAACCGAACATTTATGCATATATATCATGTATCTAGAAACGTATAAGTGTAAGCTTGAAAACGCATGGCTTAGGCCACTATGTTAACAAATTTTGTTACTTCTAAAACATAATGTCGAGAAGGTGAAAGTCGTGTCATAGCGTGACCTTGCAGACTATGACATAACATGAAAGTATATCTTAGCTCGTTCAATACTATTAGACACATCAATTGTCATAGTTCTTGGAAATGTATAAGGCGTTGATTTGGAAACATAGGTAGCATAAGAAGCGTAAGCATCATATTAAAACATTATATCGTAAGCTTTCATGACGAAGTGTAATGACCCGAGCATAGCCTCATAAGAGTGAGACGTAACACATAACATGACTTCGTAAGACATAATATAGCTATCATAAGTATACCGTGGCATTATATTGTAAGGCATTTCATAATATCGTAGAAAGGAGAGATATATCGTGACATTAGTAAATATGGATGTAAACACCTCATTTTTGACTACTTGGCAGTCTCCACTTCATCCAGACTTGTGTTCAAGTCATTGTGGGCATATTTCAATCCAAATTAACTTTCTAAGTCTAATCTCGTCAATTCATCGCTACGCGGGCCTCGCCGGGCCCAAATAGAGGCAAAAGGACCAAAATGCCCTTGGGAGCATTGTTTGGTTTAATTCCAAATTAGGCACGTCTTTCTGAAGACGGTAAGTCCCCTTTCTAATTTCAAATTAAGCACATCTTTCCGAAGACGGTAAGTCTCCTTTCCAATTCCAACAGGCACGTCTTTCGAAAGATGGTAAGTCCCCTTTCCAATTCCAACAAGTGCGCCTTTCGGAAGACGGTAAGTCCCCTTTCCAAGTCCAATTCTAATTCCAATCCCTCTCTCGAGATAGTTGATTCCTTGAGACGGTCCGGCACATTTCAAAGAAAATCTCGTCAGAACGACAAGTCCCTTTAAACTTGTCGACCGGGATGAGACCCCAAGTCCCCTAAATGGTAGAACGGTCCACCTTTGGCTCCTGCTAGCCCGTCAATGCAGAAATGTCCATTTAGGCATGCCTTTCGAGAAAGTTGATTCTCAGGCGTTAAGTCCCTTTAGCAGCTTCCCAAGATCAGGCAGTCTCGGGAATGATCGCGAACCATCAAAGTAGCGAAAATACTCGCAAACATCGCAACTGTCAGAGTAGCGAAAATACTCGCAAATAGGTCGATATAGGGAATTACCAACAAACCCCTGTATCACGCGATCGCCATCAGAGTGGTGGAAACACTCAAAACCCAGTTCAACACTAGCGCCTGCTAGCCTACTTCGGTGAAAAATGACCAAACTATCCCTTGGGTCATTTTTCGGCACGTTTCTCGAGAACACATTTGAATCCTCAAAACGGTAAGTCCAACCTTCCAAGATTGTCTTAAAGAAAATTCGGCATGATTAGGTGCCTTCTAGTCAGTTTCGGGCCAATTCCGAGACTTTCCGATCAAGATGACCATTTTGCCCTTAGGCATTCGAATGCCCTGGGAACCACACCGGCTCTAGGTATCAAACCGGTAGCCTCCCGAGAATGCTTCTTATAGTGTTCTCAACCTTTCTTTATCTTTCCGGATCATTCCAAGTTAGTTCTGGCAAACTCGGTGCAAAATGACTGTTTTGCCCCTGGAGAGCCGGTCGCCTTTTCCAACCACACGGCTCTGGGTATCAAACTGGCAAGCCTTTGGGAACATTTCGAATAATGTTTCCAAATCTTGAGACTTTTTCTGGGACATTCCGGGTCCGTCCCGGCAGCTTTCCAGCTTGGTTGACAGTTTTAGCCCTAACGGCCCGATTAATCCTTCCGACACATCTTATCCTCATTTTTCAAGTCAAATACCACTGGGACGATATTCTAAGTGTTCTTGCCCTTTTTTGGCTCTCCGGGTCATTCTTGGCCTCTTCAATTCATCCCCAGACTTTCCGGAGTCACTCCTAGTGAAACCAGGCTAAAAATTGCATGGTAGTCACTAGTACAGGCGCCCAAATCTTCCAAAGATACGTTGCTTGCCGACCTTAAAACTTTCCTAATTGGCTGGTGGCGCCAAGCCAAGATATGGCCTAGCGCCACTCCTAGTGGCGCCAAGAGGAAGTTTGGCCTGGCGCCACTGCAACAGGCACCAGGTCCATCCCACCTCTATAAATACAGAGCATCTTCCAGCGTGAAAGAGGTCTGCAAACTCAGTCTGAAAACCCTAATATTCGATATATAGAGCTCGTAGCCTCCCTAAACCCTAGCTTCTCTAGGTTTTCCAAACCCTAGCCACCATACGCCAAACCCTAGCCTCTTATACACTCATACACACTCCAATACACTTATACACTGGCCTCCAACCCTCTATTGAAGATTTGGATTGCTGCAACTCGAAGCTCTCGAAGACCAAGACAAAGCCCTTGAAGACTGAAGTGAAGCGAAGACCGAAGAAAAGCAAGGCACGTAAAGCCAAGCGAAATAAACAAGACATACAGTAGGCTTTCTCTTTAAGTTTCTGCACTTCCCCTTCTCTCTTCTCCCTCCTAATCCACTTGGGTTTTCTCTATTTTAATCTCCCATCTTCTTTCCCCCTTTCTTTGCATGCTTGAAACAAGGGGATTCCCGGTCCATGTGTAAGATTAGGCTATTGGAGAGTCACCGTATCGGGGGCTTTCTTTTAGTCTAACCAGAGATCACGTGGGTTCGACCCCCTTAATTATGTGGTGAAGCCTTAATTAACCTTGTATGTTCACAACCCCAATTTGCATTGTGCATATCATTATCTTGCATTCTTCCAAAAATCGTTTTCAAACTCGTTTTCAAAGCTTGCATTAAACTTGTTTTCAAAATTGCATCAAAATCTCCTTTTTCAAAACATGTTTTCAAAATCACAATCCTAGAGTAATTCTAGCATTTCCATGGCTAAGATTGCTTTAGGAAAGTGTTACATTTAAAGTGACTTTTATGGTCCATATTTTCAAATCTTGTTATTTTCAAAACCACTATCCTAAAGTGGTTCTAACCCTCTTATGGTTAGAATTGCTTTAGGAAAGTGAGATAATTTATATACATTCCAAAATCTCTTTTTGAAAATCTCCTCCTAAAAATGTCTTTTCCAACATGCTTTCCAAAAACTCTTCCTTCTAAAATTGTTTTCTAAAAACTCCTTCCAAAGATCTATTTTTCAAAACTCCTCTTTTTTTTTTTAAATTCCTTTCCAAAATACACTCCTCAAAATTCACTTTATAAAAACTCTCCCCCTAAATCTCTTTCTTAAAAAAACTCTCTCCAATAATCTTCTTCTAAAAATCTTTCTAAAAACTCTTTTTCCAAAATCTTCCTTCTAAAAACTCCTCTCTAGGATTTCCTTTTAAAAACTCATTTCCAAAAACACACTTTCCAAAAACTCTATCTTCAAATTCACTTTTCAAAAACTCCTCTGTAGGATTCCCTTCTAAAAATCTTCGTTTCCAAAAACATACTTTCCAAAAATCTCTTTCCTTAGAGCCCAAGGATTTCCTTCTAAAAATCTTCGTTTCCAAAAACACACTTTCCAAAAATCTCTTTTCTTAGAGCCCAAGTCAAGCTCTAGAGCCACGATTAGGAGACCCTAATTTTCTTTCCAAAAACATGATTTTCAAACTTTCCTTAAAATTTAGATTTCCAAAACCTATTTTCTACGTCAAAACTATACACTTCCAAATCTAGGGTTTCTAAAATTTATTTTTCCAAATCCTTGTTAAATCAAATCTTCCCTCTAAAAAATCAAATCCAATCTCCCATTTAGGAAACTAGATTCAATCCTCCGTTTTTGGAAACAAAATCAAATTTTCTCTTTTAGAAACAAAATCCAATCTCTTCCTAATTCAAATCTTTCCTAATTCAACATTTTCCTAATTCTACCTTTTTTCAAATCTTAACTTTCCAAATCTAAGTTTTCAAATCTTTCCTAAACTCAAACCTTTCCTAATCTCAAGATTTTCTAAAACTCAAACTTTAAAACTTTCTAAATCCTAAACTTTCTAAATTTGAAACTTTCAAACTCTAAAATTTTTTAAATTCTAAACTTTCCTAAACTTCAAATCTTTCGAAGTCTAAACCTTTCCTCATTCCAACCTTTCTTAATTCCACATCCTTTCCAAGCTTTAACTCCCAAATCTAGATTTTCAAATCTTTCTAAAACTCAAACTTTGAATCTTCCAAAAATTCTAAAGCTTTCTAAATTCAAATCTTTCCTAATTTAAAATCTTTCAAAAATTCTAAGCTTTCCAAATTCAAAACTTTCTTAAATTGAAACTTTCCAAATTCTAAACCTTTGTTAAACTAAACTTTTCTAATTCAAAACATTTCTCAATTCAACACTTTTCTATTTCAAAACCTTTCTTAAAATGAAACTTTCTTATTTCAAAACTTTCCTAAGTTGAAACTTTCCAAAGTCAGAACTTTCCTAATGTGAAAACTTTCCTAAATCTAAAACTTTCCTAAGTTGAAACTTTACTAATTCCAAAACTTTCCTATTTCGAAAACTTTCCTAATTCGAAAACTTTCCTAAAATGAAAACGTTCCTAAAGCGGAACTTTCCAAATCGAAACTTTCCTAAATTGAAACCTTCCTAATTTAAACTTTTCCTAATTCGAATCTTTCCTAATTCCAAGTTTCCTAGTCTTCTAAGTCCAACATTCAAGTCAATTCTTTTCTAAAATCTTTCCAAGTCAAATCCAATCTTTTCTTTCTAAGTCCCTAAGTTTAGGTTTCCTAAAACCAAGTCTTTCAAAACCAATCTTTTAAAATATTCTAATCAAAGTCCGAATTTCCCTACTCTTCCAATTCCAATTTCAACTATTTTCCAAATCAACTCTTTTATTTTCAATCGGACTCTTGTCCGAACTACGACTGACTTGATTCTTCCAAAAGGATATGTAGGCAACTCTCATGGGTGCAGTCACAACATTTTTTAAATTTTCAATTCCACAACCTCTTTCAAGTTTCTATTCTCACCATATTTTTCAAATCTCAAATTCCACAACATTTTTTAAATTTCCAATTCCATAAGCTCTTTCAAATTTTCAATTCTACAATCTTCTTCAATCTCCAATTCCATATCTATTTCAAGTTTCCAATTCCAAAAATCTATTTTCAAATCTCTATTTTCAATTTCTAAAACTTTTCAATTTCAAATCTCTCTTCTAAAATCAAATCAAATTCTTCTTTTCAAATCTATTTCCAAATCAAGTCTCCTTTCTTGCACTTCCATATCATGCATCATGTTAGTTTCTTTCCAAAAATTCTTTCTCAAAGTGGATAGGATTGAACATTAGTTAGTTGAAGACTCTCATAGGTGAATCTAGGGTAGGGTGATGGCTTAGTGTGTCTTCCCTACACGTAACTAACCTGCAAACTTAGAATTACTGATTTCAAAGACCAAAAACGGCGTTATTTTTCTAAAAAGGGCTTAAATATTTTCCAAAGGTTGTCAAACAACCTGTTTTCTTAAAAACCCTCTCTTGAGGACGTTTTCCAAAACCTTTTTCAAAAACCCTAAGTGTAGTCTTCGGATTATTCTTAGTTTTTAGGTGACCTAACTCACCTTAATCAAGTTAGGTGGCGACCCCAAACTTTTTTCAAAAGCCCTTTATTCAAATTTATTTTCAATTCAAACCTAGTCACACTCATTCTTGTAGGAGGGTGAGTTCTAACGAGAGAGTACAGTGTCTTTCCCGCTTGTGTGTGTATTCCTCGAGTGCAAAAAATCTGGGCACGACAGCTGGCGACTTCACTTGGGACACTTAGAGGTTTAGGCCATAATTATGTCTCTTTACCCTTCACCTATGTAGAGTCTTCAATTAACTTGTTCAATCATATTCACTTTAAATTTTCAAAACCAAAATTTTAAAATTGTTTTAAAAAAAAATGCATGCTTATTATCTTGTATTATGTTTGTCATCCACATACTAACTCTTACATCTTTTGTTTTGTAGGTGCGCTTTTTACTTAAGTTTTATTAACTGCTATGCATGAATGTGATAAACAGGATGAATAAGAGTTGTTAGGCTCTTTCCTCCTCTTTTAAAAATTACACACACACTGCATGTGCACCTACATTCTGCATACTTGCATTATTACCCTGATACGTCCTTTCTAGTTAGAAAGGGGGAACGGTATACTGGTTGTGGACAAGATGCTGTGTCAGTTTCTTCGCCTACGGCCTCTTGATGGTTCCCCCACTTGGATCACCAACCAATCATGGCACCACCTCGGGGAGTGGGCCTAGGTTTGAAGATCCGGGGACCGAGCCTTTTTAGGACGCATTAGTTAACCCTCAACCTCATACTCATATAGACACTATGCATAGCCGAACCTCTGCCGGATTTAAGACATGAGCACCGTTTTCAAAACCATGGAGGAAAGGGCGACTGCTCTTACTTTCATTTAGACCTGCTTATTTCTATTGTTATAATGATTGTATTATTACTGTTATAATGACTGTTTAACTACTCATGCATGCATGTTTACCTTGCTATTGTATTCTCTCTCCTTGTACTCCTTGCATATCCCTACTCATGTATTCAATATCCCATGTCAAGACAAGAGTTCTAAGTAACTCAAGTCACTGCATTCTCATGCATATGATCAACCCATTGAAAGTGACACCGAGGTCACTCTCCCTTGCATTAAACCTACCCAAACCCTAAGGATTCCCACGTAACCCTAAGGGACTCATGGCATGTATACCAATCCATTCCATAAGAGGGGCTCCAATCCCTCTATACTCACGGAGATAGGGTTGCCAAGAAGATAAAGGGCAATGGATCAACAAGGTCTCACAGCGACCTCCTCGACATCAAATCCAACGAAGGCAAATTCGAAGACTCAAGAGTAGTTTAGGTTTTTCCTTTGTAAAACTAGATAGGTGGAAGTTCAAAGGAAAATGTTTCCCCTTCCCCCTGTTAAAATGTATTTCAATTCCTTTGTATCTTAAACCCAAAATTCAATGTACTTTTTTACTTTTATGAATGAATGCATGGATGGCTGAAACGTTCCTACTTGATGGTAAGGTATCTGCATACAGGGGTAAATCCCCTATCTCTAAAAGTGGGCCAATACATCATGATTAGTTTCCCTCTTAAATAGGGACACCCTTGGACATGCATTGCATAAAGCTCTCTAAAAACCATAAACTGACTTGCGACTTGTGTTCTTGTCTTTTTTTTTTTTTTTTCTTTTCCTTTTTTTACAGAGGTCACCCTACATTGAGTCAACATTGCTCCCAAGAAGGGGCAACATCCACCTAGGGATCCCATTATCACCCGGCAAAGAGCATCACTGATGACTGCTAACCCTGAAGAATCATCTCAAGTCTCTTGGGAGGAAGTCAATGAAATCAGGACCAAGATGGATGAGATGCTCAAGCTAATCCAAACTATGGCTATGAAAGATGCTGCTGCAGTCCCATCATCCTCTATGACTTCATCCAAGGACCCTGAACCCTCTAATCCAAGGATTGTGCTTCAGTCTGACAATGCTGGGAGGAATAAGAAAGATGCCAAAGGGATCAACGTTAAAGAGGAATAGACCATTTTACTTTCACCAGTCGTAAAGAAGGCCCCCCTAGACCCTCTTAGTATGAAAATCCAAGGGTTAGTGGATTCGTTACGAAGTCTCCATGGCCACGACACTTACAGGTTCACTTCCTACGATGAGCTCTGTTTCTTCCCTAACCACCCGAGACTTGCTAAGATCAAAATGTCCGACTTCCAGAAATACGATGGCACCGGTAACCCCGTTGCTCATCTTCGTCTCTATGCTAGAGCGCTAAGTGGACATGGCAACGATCCGAAGCTACTCATGCAGCTATTCCAACACAGTCTCACGGGGTCTGCTCTATAATGGTTTGCTCGTTTGGACCTAAGGAAGATCACAACCTGGATCGAGCTAGTCAATACGTTCAAAGCCCAATACTGCCATAACATCGACCTCACTTCCGATCGATGGTCCCTGATGACAATGAGCAAGGGTAAGAAGGAAAGCTTTAAAGGATATGCCTTAAGATGGAGGGAGGCTGCTACATAAGTTAATCCCCTACTAGAAGAGAAGGAGTATATACAACTATTCGTATATACTTTTTAAGGTATATACTATGAAAAGCTCTGCACAAGTGTGGGGAAAAGTTTCTCCGAGCTCATCATGCAAAGGGAGATGATAGAAAATGGCCTCAAGACAGGAAGGATTACAAACCCATATGCCAAGATTGGAGAGAGCACTGCCAACATAGCCAAAAGAGTGGCTACTACAAAGGGAATGATCAGGAAGGAAAGTGAAGTGTCCGCCATTTTGCCTGGCCAACCACCCCAATACCATCCCCCACTACAATCACCCCCAGTCCTGCCCTTACCCACCTTGACCATGCCTGTTCCAACCCCTAACTATGGTCCCGCTGGGGCACGACCCAACTTTAATAGACCTGCTCAACATATTCATACCTTCGACGCTTTAGCTTGCACCCAAACCGAGGCTTACCATAGCCTTCTAAAGAACAACATCTTGAAGCCCGTACCTGCTCGCCCGTTGCCAAGCCCTCTGCCCCCGACCTTTAATGCCACTTTTACATGTGAATACCATTCAAGTGGCCAGGGGCACGACATCGAAAGCTGCTTCGCTCTCAAGCATAAAATCCAAGACTTGATCGACAATAAGACCATTGATCTGCAGTTGGTAAAACCTGCTCCTACTCCCAATGTGACCACTAACCCTCTGCCGGATCACACCGTCAACATGATACCAGTAGAGATGGAAGGCGAGAGAGATTTCAACGAGCTTAGAACCAAAGGTTGTGAGGACAATTGGGAGACAGGTGAAGGAGATGACTGGGAGGAGGATCTCCCATTGTGCCCAATTTATCTCTATAACACTGATGAGATACTAGATGCTTCTGACTGGCCCATTGAGGAGCCAATGTTCTTGGAAGATGAGATTGCTGAGAACATGGCTGTTGATGGATGGGGTGCTAAATTTCTGCATCCAAAGTATGCCGCGGTGGAACGTCACTTACTAGAAAACCCTTGCCCCACAACTGAGTACAAATATGAAGACATGAGTTGGGGGCTAGAGAAGTCAAGAGAGCAGATAGAACCATTTGAGTTGGAAGGGGGTGAACTAGTCACCCTGTTTACAGAAGAACCCACTACAAAGAACTAGAAGGAGGCCGATAACTGCGCCAGCGCATCAACATCTTCGGAGCCCTAGGAGAAGCCTTTGCTTGTCTCGCCTTGGCCAAGGACCCCAATCACGAATGAAGCATCGAAGATGTGGGCATTGTCCCAAAGCCTTACTAAAACAGGATTCCCTTTAAAAGCGTACAAGAGAAGGGTGTTTTCACCCACTTTCTTTCTATCCCTTTACCTTTTGTTCTTAAATTAAAATCTGCATTTCTTTTTCTGTCAATCAAAGACTATATGCTTTTCACTAATATTATAAAATGATTAAGTCTTTTCATTCACTAATGTTATCTTCTATGTCTCTTGTGAATGGTAACTGCTTCCTCTGCAAGGGGCATGGTGTATCTTATGGAATGATTTGACTTGAAAGGATGATAGCATGAGTCAACCACTCACCAAATGATCAGCTTTTCAGAGAGAGAGAGGATAAGGATAAGTGAGGATACTACCCAAAGGTGACACTTACAAGACACTGAAACTAAGCGATGTGTGGACAGTCTATCAAAATGAAGAGGAGCCATATTTCACTTCCCCACATATAAATAAAAGAATAAATAACTAAATAAATAAACAAATGTGCTTATATTCACTTTGCTTAACCCCTACTGCCTCAAGGAAAGCAAAAATTTTTTTTGTTAACCCTAATTTGAGTCTGTCCTCCCCACATTGGGGCAGACAATAGTTGAGAACTCTAGAAATGGTATCCATCTTCTATCATGTTAGGACAGCAGTGAAAGCTCTATAGATCAAGCAATCTAATTCAAAGTGAAGAGAGGCCCTCATTCCATTCCCCATATAGTCAAAAGCAACCCTTTGCCAAACCCGTCGAGCTGTTTATCTTTTCTTAACAAAACCTTAACCTAAGGATCACTGTCCACATTGGGTAGATTGAATTGCCAAGGAAAAGATCCAAGGAAAAAGGGTTGAAGAATTATTCATTTCATGAAGGAAAAGAAAGGACAAAGTGAAGCAAAAGAGTTGCCAAGGGGCAAGAGGCTAAAAAGAAAAAATCCTTTAAGGAAGGGCCTGAAGAAAACCATGATTGTGCCATAATAAGAAGAAAGGAAAGACATGTTTATCTCAAAAAGCATATAGAAAGGGTAAAAGAGAAGAGTCATTTTCACCCTGAAAAGTATATAGCCAAAGCAAGAAGGAAATTTAAAGGTGATCCTAGGCTACAAAGAAACTCAGTAGAAATAATAGGTTTGAGCTTTTATCCTTTCTTGCAAAACCCCAAAATCATGGCCTACATTACAACCCTACTAAAGTTCACTTTGATTGAAAATGGATTGCTTGATCTAAATGAGCTAAACATGCTACCGAAACCAAGGATGTTAGCCCCACTGAGAAAATAGTCAAGGATAGTATGGATCTAAACCTTGCTGAAAGCAACATCGAATTTGCGCCTATATATCTTGTTATTTCAAAAATCCCATAACCTAGCCTACATTACAGTCCTAAACAAAGTCTCCTAAGATTGAACAGACTAACCGCTTATCGCTTTGCTGAAGGTTGGGAAAACTGTTGGTAAAACCCCGAGAGTCGAGAGTTTCAGCCCGATAATCATATACACTAACCCCGAAACAGAGAGTCGAAGGTGATTAGAAGGTTGACAAAGGTGCGAAGTGCTATCATCCAATCAAGGTAAGGTAAAGGTCCGAAAAGGAAGAAGTTACCATTCCAAAGATATCGAGTTCAACAGCACCCTTTGTCATTCTATTAGTTAACGTATTTCTAATATGTGTGCAAAAAAAATAAAATAAAATAAAAGTCGCATGAGCTTTGCATAAGACATAACTCCATGTGAAAAACAGGAATCACCAATATCAACTCACGTAATAGATACCTAACATCATCCTCCATCACATGCATCTGATCATATGGCTAGCTGTAAAGATCATAAATGTATCTGTCTATCCATACTTATAAATACCATAAATATCCATATTTGTATAGAGCTTACAAAATAAAACTGTTTAACATAAATACATCTCAAGAATAGGGGCAAAGGAAGATCAGAATCTCCATAAGGGGCATTTGTCACAAGTCAAAGTCAATGTCATCTAGATCAAAATCCTCGAAACTCGGTATCGGAGGAGGCGAATAGCTGCTCAAAGCACCAGCATCCTACAAAGAAGGAAGATCTAAAATCAGCTACATGAAAGAAAAACTAAACAACACAGAGCAAGAAGAAGGAAGGAAAGAACAACATACCCCGCCACCGCCAAACTGAGATAACCGAGCTGTCAAGGAAGCTACCTCGGCCTGGTACTGATCCCGCTCCATCTGATACTGATCTCTCTGGTCTCTCACAGTAGTAAACTCAGCCTGGGGCACATATCCTCCGGCACGGCACCACAAGTCAACCACCTCCTGGCCAACAACGTACTCGCTGACTACTACCTTAAACCGGGTGAAGGCACCGACCAAATGAGCCCCAAAGTGTGCAGCGTAATTTGTGTCTGGGGCAAGTAGGAACTCGGCACATGGCTGACGCTCCTGATAAGGGATAGGCATTCCCGCCACCACAGCTCCAAACATATACTCCGGCAGAGCTCCTACTGATCGAAACTCCTCATGAAACTGCCGCCAATGTCGCTCTCCAAGATAGGACTCCCAAGTGTCATCATTGAGAAAAGTAGCTCTCGACAGGGACAATGGGACCAAGTACTAGATTGTCTCGTAATGAACTGATCCAATTAAGGGCCGCCAAGTCACATCCCTCGCCTCAATCAGCTCTAGGTTAGCCCGGAGCGTCACAAAATCAGTAATCTTCGATCGTTGAGCTACCCGGTAACGAGCCCACCTCAAAGCACGAGGATAGAGGTCATCCGCAACAACTGTAGGGCAACGAACAGGAAGGTACTCGTAACTCCACCAGACAAGGAAAGGCCAGAAACTAGTCATGTTGCCCCAACGGGAAGAAATCCGGACCTACATCGACTAAAGAAAGCAACCAAAGGAGAAGGATCCCCAGTCTAGCTTAAATAAAGCTTTAAGATCGGCTACTATACTCACCAACCGACATGGCACGAGCAACTTGTTGTTGTTACAAAAGTAACTAAAGATGATGTATAAAACAAGTCGCCGTCTCATAATATCCCGCCTGACAGGTGATGGCTCAGCAGCAAAGGTACGGTCATCCTGACTGATCCAAGAGACTGGGAAGGCAGAATGCTCAGGAGGAGGCAAGTCCAACAGCAAACAGGCCTCGTCCCTACTGACTAACTGTAGGGTGATTAGCCAGCCGACAAAGGAAAGCCCTGTGATGATCGCCCAGTCCAAGGGAGTGGGGCTTAACTCAAAACCGACAAAATGGAAGGTCCCGGTCTCTCCAAACCACGTCTCAACTAACGCCAGTACCAAATGCCGATTTAGGCGGTTAGCCTGTACCCATGAAGGCGCCGAATCCGATCTCCACCAAGAAGGCACGATATGACGGGGCAGCTCGCTGCATAGTCACGAAAACCTGATGAACAGTCCCTCTAAAAGCTGTGTGTACTATAGGAGGGGGCAAATGTTGTTTGGAGTATACACTAGGGTGATAAGCCAGATCCCCGAGTGGTGGAACATCCGATACCTCCAAGTCTCCCAAGTCAGCATCCGTCTGCTTATGTCTGGTGGAGGCTCTCCCGTAACCAGTGACCTGATTGCCCCGACCCGGTACCTCCTCCTCTACGCCAATCTCCTCTACGAAAGCCTTTTTAACTAGAGGAAAGGGGTCAACAGGTGGCCTACTCCCCCGACCACTCTGACTAGACGCTGCCTGCCCAGTAGACTGTCGGCTACCCCTAGACCGACTGGAACTGCTAGTAGAATCTATCCGAGCCGCCTTCCCCGAGCGGCGTCTCATCTCAGAGCCATCATCAACCACATCCGCCATCCTGAAAAGGTAAGCCAAGGTAAAAGATGTTAATATATGTTACATGTAGATAAATAATAACATAATAAAGTAAAATAAAATAAACAACTAACACAAACAGAATGAATAAAAGATTTCAAATGATAAAGCAAATTCCCTACATACACCCTTCGATTTTCCAACTTCAAGTCAAATCTCAAAGGTTTTATGTATTTTTCCTTCAAAAATATTTTATTTCTAAACCTTTCCCAATTCTTCCTCTAAATTCTAAAAATTTTGACAGAGTCCCGTTTAAAAATGGCCCCTACAACACCCATAACATCAACACAAAACACAAAACACAAAACGTGCACTTTTCAAACGTTACAATCACATAATATCAGCACCCGCGCACACTTTTCAATTTTTTGAAATTTTTAAACATATGTTTTACTTTTTCAATAAATCAATGGTTTTTCAAGTTGTCCTAAAACTTCTCAAAATCACCTCAAATGTTTTCTAAAATATCTCAATATTTTTCAAAATTTCAAACTCTAAAAATTCCATCAATTTCCTGAATTTTTCAATTTTCCTAATTTTCTAAGTATTTTCCAATTTTTCAAAAAAATCAAAAATTCACCGAGTTTTCAAAAAATTACGAAACTTTACATGGTTGTTAAATACATTTTTCTAAGGCACATTGCATAAAAATCTAGCTAGAAAACCCAATGCCCAAGCCTGTATGAACAATCCCCCAATTCCTGCAGAAAACCCTCTTCACATAATCACGTAAAATCACTCAAATTCAATCAAACAAGCACCAAAATGCGAAAATAATATCATCATAGTGTTCAAAACATATCAAAACATTAATTTTCATTATTCACACAATTCAAATGAAATTCTACACATCAAAATCAAAAAAAATTTGAAAAACTCACTTTTTTGGAGTTCTCCAGTGAAATCTTCTCTTTTGGCAACTTTTCTGGCGACGTGGTCTCCTTCCAGTAACCACCCGTGGTCTCCAAGAAGCGCTCCTTCAATATCCAAGTCGGTTTTCTTGCAATGTCTCTCGGATTTGTGAAAATCCTCTAAAATGCCGCAAGTGTTTGAACCAGAAAATTTTCTAGTTTTGTTTCCAAGCCTGGCCCCACTAGTAGAGGGGCCAAGCCTTCTCTGCCAAAAGCGCCACTGGTAGTGGCACCAGTTTCCAATTTTGGGCAGCTTTGCCCTTGTTCCAACCAAAACTCGGTTTCGAAGGTCTTTTGGGTTCATTGTCCACTTTCAAACCCCCGTTGGCAAAAAATTTCCAAAGTCCGTCCCTCCGACCGCCTCACGGTTAACATGGGGCTCTTACTTTATCGTTTTCCGTCTTCGACAAGTAAAGATAGAAAAAGAGGGGCAGCAGTAAGCACCCCATTTTTTACCGCTTGGCAGTCTCTACTCCGTCCAGACTTGTGTTCAAGTCATTGTGGGTATATTTCAATCCAAATTAACTTTCTAAGTCTAATCCTGTCAATTCATCGCTTCACGGGCCCTGCCGGGCCCAAATAGAGGCAAAAGGACCAAAAAGCCCTTGGGGGCATTGTTTGGTCTAATTCCAAATTAGGCACGTCTTTCCGAAGATGGCAAGTCCCCTTTATAATTCCAAATTAGGTACGTCTTTCCGAAGATGGTAAGTCCCCTTTCCAATTCCAACAGGCACGTCTTTCGAAAGACGGTAAGTCCCCTTTCCAATTCCAACAGGCGCGTCTTTCGGAAGACAGTAAGTTTCATTTCCAAGTCCAATTCCAATTCCAATCCCTCTCTCGAGACAGTTAATTCCTCAAGACAGTCTGACACGTTTTTTTAAGAAAATCTCTTTGGAACGATAAGTCCCTTTAAACCTGTCGACCGGGACAAGACCCCAAGTCCCCTAGATGGTAGAACGGTCCATCTTTGGCTTCTGCTAGCCCGCCAATGCAAAAATGTCCGTTTAGACATGCCTTTCGAGAAAGTTGATTCTCAGGCGCCAAGTCCCTTTAGCAGCTTCCCGAGATCAGGCAGTCGCGGGAATGATCACGAATCGTCAGAGTAGTGGAAATACTTGCAAAACTTGTAACCGTCAGAGTAGCGAAAATACTCACAAACAGGTCGATATAGGGAATTGCCAACAAACCCTTGTATCACACGACCACTGTCAGAGTGGCGGAAACACTCAAAACCCAGGTCAAGACCAGTGCCTACTAGCCCACTTCGGTGAAAAATGACCAAACTGCCCCTTGGGCCACTTTTCAGCACGTTTCTCAAGAACACATTTGAATCCTCAGAATGGTAAGTCCAACCATCCAAGATTGTCTTAAAGGCAATTCGGCATGATTAGGTGCCTTCTAGTCAGTTTTGGGCCAATTCCGAGACTTTCCGATCAAGATGACCATTTTGCACCTAGGCATTCGAATGCCCTGAGAACCACATCGGCTCTGGGTATCAAACCGGTAGCCTCCCGAGAATGCTTCTTATAGTGTTCTCAACCTTTCTTTCTCTTTCCGGATCATGCCAAATTAGTTCCGGCAAACCCGGTGCAAAATAACCGTTTTGCCCTTGGAGGGCCGGTCACCTTTTTCAACCACACCGGCTCTAGGTATCAAACCAGCAAGCCTTTGGGAACATTCCAAATAATGTTTCCAAATCTCGAGTCTTTTTCTAGGACATTCAGAGTCCGTCCCGGCAGCTTTCCTGCTTGGTTGACCGTTTTGGCCCTAACGGCCCGGTTAATCCTTTCGACACATCTTATCCTCATTTTTCAAGTCAAATACCACTGGGACACTATTCTAAGTGTTCTTGCCCTCTTCGGCTCTCTGGGTCATTCCTGGCCTCTTTAATTCATCCCCGGACTTTCCGGAGTCACTGCTAGTGAAGCTAGGCTAAAAATTGCATGGTAGTCACTAGTATAGGCGCCCAAATCTTTCAAAGATATGTTGCTTGCGGACCTTAAAACTTTCTTAACTGGCTGGCGCCACCAGGAGTGGCGCCAAGAGGAAGTTTGACCTGGCGCCACTGCAATAAGTGCTAGGTCTATCTCGCCTCTATAAATACAGAGCCTCTTCCAGCGTGAAAGAGGTCCGCAAACTCAGTCTAAAAACCCTAATATTCGATATATAGAGCTCGTAGCCTCCCTAAACCCTAGCTTCTCTAGGTTTTCCAAACCCTAGCCATCATACGCCAAACCCTAGCCTCCTATACACTCATACACACTCCTATACACTTATACACTAGCCTCGAACCCTCCATCGAAGATTTGGATTGCTGCAACTCGAAGCTCTCGAAGACCAAGACAAAGCCCTCGAAGACTGAAGTGCAGTGAAAACCGAGGAAAAGCAAGGCGCGTAAAGCCAAGCGAAATAAACAAGACATATGGTAGGCTTTCTCTTTAAGTTTCTGCACTTCCCCTTCTCTCTTATCCCTCCTAACCCACTTAGATTTTCTCTATTTTAATCCTCCATCTTCTTCCCCCCTTTCTTTGCATGCTTGAAACAAGGGGATTCCCAATCCATGTGTAGGATTAGGCTATTGGAGAGTCACCGTGTTGGGGGCTTTCTTTTAGTCCAACCAGAGACCACGTGGGTTCGGCCCCCTTGATTATGTGGTGAAGCCTTAATTAACCTTGTACCCCAATTTGCATTGTGCATATCATTATCTTGCATTCTTCCAAAAATCATTTTCAAACTCATTTTCAAAGTTTGCATTAAACTTGTTTTCAAAATTGCATTAAAATCTCATTTTTCAAAACGTGTTTTCAAAATCACAATCCTAGGGTGATTCTAGCCTTTCCATTGCTAAGATTGCTTTAGGAAAGTGTTACATTTAAAGTGACTTTTATGGTCCATATTTTCAAATCTTGTTATTTTCAAAACCACTTTCGTAAAGTGGTTCTAGCCCTCTTATGGTTAAAATTGATTTAGGAAAGTGAGATATTTTATATACATTCCAAAATCTCTTTTTGAAAATCTCCTTCTAAAAATCTCTTTTCCAACATGCTTTCCAAAAACTCTTCCTTCTAAAATTATTTTCTAAAAACTCCTTCCAAAGATCTATTTTTCAAAACTCATTTTTTTTTAAATTCTTTTCCAAAATACTCTCCTCAAAATTCACTTTCTAAAAACTCTCCCCCTAAATCTCTTTCCTAAAAAACTCTTTCCAACAATATTCTTCTAAAAATCTTTCTAAAAACTCTCTTTCCAAAATCTTCCTTCTAGAAACTCCTCTCTAAGATTTCCTTCTAAAATCTCGTTTCCAAAAACACACTTTCCAAAAACTCATTTTTAAAATCTCTTTCCAAAATCTCTATCTTCAAATTCACTTTCCAAAAACTCCTCTCTAAGATTCCCTTCTAAAAATCTTCGTTTCAAAAAATACACTTTCCAAAAATCCCTTTCCTTAGAGCCCAAGTCAAGCTCTAGAGCCACGATTAGGAGACCCTAATTTTCTTTCTAAAAACAAGGTTTTCAAACTTGCCTTAAAACCTAGGTTTCCAAAACCTCTTGTTTTCTACATCAAAACTATACATATTTCCAAAACCTATTTTCTACGTCAAAACTATACACTTCCAAATCTAGGGTTTCTAAAATTTCCTTTTCCAAATCCTTGTTAAATCAAATCTTTCCTCTAGAAAACCAAATCCAATCTCCCTTTTAGGAAACTAGATCCAATCCTCCGTTTTTAGAAACAAAATCAAATTTTCTCTTTTAGAAACAAAATCCAATCCCTTCCTAATTCAAATCTTTCCTAATTCTACCTCTTTTCAAATCTTAACTATCCAAATCTAAATTTTCAAATCTTTCCTAAACTCAAATCTTTCTTTATATCAAGATTTTCTAATACTCAAACTTTAAAACTTTCTAAATCCTAAACTTTATAAATTCAAAACTTTCAAACTCTAAAATTTTCTAAGTTCTAAACTTTCCTAAACTTCAAATCTTTCGAAGTCTAAACTTTTCCTCATTCCAACCTTTTTTAATTCCACATCATTTCCAAGCTTTAACTCCCAAATCTAGATTTTCAAATCTTTCTAAAACTCAAACTTTGAATCTTCTGAAAATTCTAAAGCTTTCTAAATTCAAATCTTTCCTAATTTAAAATCTTTCTAAAATTTTAAGCTTTCCAAATTCAAAACTTTCTTAAATTAAAACTTTCCAAATTCTAAACCTTTCTTAAACTAAACTTTTCCTAATTCAAAACATTTCTAAATTCAACACTTTTCTATTTCAAAACCTTTCTTAAAATGAAACTTTCTTAATTCAAAACTTTCCTAAATTGAAACTTTCTAAAGTCAAAACTTTCCTAATGTGAAAACTTTCCTAAATCTAAAACTTTCCTAAGTTGAAACTTTCCTAATTCCAAAACTTTCCTATTTCGAAAAATTTCCTAATTCAAAAACTTTCCTAAAATGAAAACTTTCCTAAAGCAGAACTTTCTAAATTGAAACCTTCCTAAATTGAAACCTTCCTAATTCAAACTTTTCCTATTTCGAATCTTTCCTAATTCCAAGTTTCCTAATCTTCTAAGTCCAACATTCAAGTCTATTCTTTTCTAAAATCTTTCCAAGTCAAATCCAATCTTTCCTTTCTAAGTTCCTAAGTCTAGGTTTCCTAAAACCAAGTCTTTCAAAACCAATCTTTTAAAATAGTCCAATCAAAGTCCAAATTTCCCTACTCTTCCAATTCCAATCCAAATTCCAATTTCAATTATTTTCCAAATCAATCTTCTATTTTCAATCGGACTCTTGTCCGAACTACGACTGACCTGATTCCTACAAAAGTACACGTAGGCAACCCTCATGGGTGCGGTCACAACATTTTTCAAATTTTCAATTCCACAACCTCTTTCAAGTTTTTATTCTCACCATATTTTTCAAATCTCAAATTCCACAACATTTTTCAAATTTCCAATTCCACAACCTCTTTCAAATCTTCAATTCTACAATCTTCTTCAATCTCCAATTCCATATCTATTTCAAGTTTCCAATTCCAAAAATCTATTTTCAAATCTCTATTTTCAATTTCAAATCTCTCTTCTAAAATCAAATCAAATTCTTCTTTTCAAATCAAGTCTCCTTTCTTGCACTTGCATATCATACATCATGTTAGTTTCTTTCCAAAAATTCTTTCTCAAAGTGGATAGTATTGAACATTAGTTAGTTGAAGACTCTCATAGGTGGATCTAGGGTAGATTGACGTGTAGGTACCGAAAGGGCAGGGTAGGGTGATAGCTTAGTGCGTCTTCCCTACACGTAACCAACTTCCGAACCTAGAATCATTGATTTTAAAGACTAAAAACAGAGTTATTTTTCTAGAAAGGGCTTAAATGTTTTCCAAAGGTTGCCAAACTACCTATTTTCTTAAAAACCCTCTCTTGAGGACGTTTTCCAAAACCTTTTTCAAAAACCCTAAGTGTAGTCTTCAGATTATTCTTAGTTTTTAGGTAACCTAACTCACCTTAATCAAGTTAGGTGGCGACTCCAAACTTTTTCCAAAAGCCCTTTATTCAAATTTATTTTCAATTCAAACCTAGTCGCACTCATTCTTCTATGAGGGTGAGTTCTAACGAGAGAGCACAGTGTTTTTTCCACTTGTGTGTGTATTCCTCGAGTGCAAAAAATATGGGCGCGACAATGGAAACATACGTAACTTGTTATGAAGCACTAGAACAAATCATATTTCTCATTCTAAAGCGTAAGTGTGTTACGTCTCTATATCAAAGCTAGGCTCCACATAAGTAACCTTAATGGTCATGTATAAGGCTCTTTAGGCTAAGATCTTAACCATGCACAATATTACCCGTTTTGGCGCTTCATGTCACGCATGTGCCTACCTCACGGTTTTAAATGCATTGCGATGGTAACACTTCGCCCTACCTACTCCCTTGGAAGCGCTTGAGCTATTCGAGTACTCAACATAATACTGTCCGTTCTGGGTCACACTTGTCTACCCCCTTTCGGGCAATTGGTCTCAGTCATGCGGTACACATAAGGCTCTTTAGGCTAACATTAGTCCGCTCTAGCTTGCACCTGCCTACCCCCTTTCTGGGCGCTTGGTCTCAGCTGCACAGTACACATAAGGCTCTTTAGGCTAACATTAGATTGTCTGCTCTGGCTTGCACCTGCCTAACCCTTTTCTGGGCACTTGGTCTCAGCCACACGGTACACATAAGGCTCTTTAGGCCAACAAAATAACCATGAAGGTCACGCATAGGCTCTTTAGGCCAACATAGTAACCATGAAGGTCATGCATAGGCTCTTTAGGCCAACACAGTAACCATGAGAGCTAGGCTTAGTCATTAAGAGTTACGCTCAGTTATTAGCAACATAGAGTGCTTTCAGCCAATCATAAGAGCATGGCTCAATTGTGAGACAAGGCTCAGTCATTAAGAGCTACGCTCAGTCATTAGCACGTAGAGTGCTTTAGGCCAATCGTAAGAGCTAGGCTCAATTATAGTAACCTCTGGACTTTTAAGCAAAGGGACGTCTCCCAACATGGCGATAGATTATTTCGTGTCCCCTACCGTAGGACCATCGTTGCTAGTTTAGGGTCTTTCCATGAAAGACCTTACATGACAATCGTTTATTTCACGTCCCCCATCCTAGGATTATCGGACTAGATTAAAGTCTCGCCATGAAAAGACTTTGAGTTAGAGTCGTACGTTAGGAATCTTACATCTACTTTATGTGAACATTCTAGTCTGTAGATTGTAATTCATATCATAGATAAGGTTCGTATGTAATCCAAAGCATGACATTTATACTTGAACGTAATCATTGATACATTGAACATATGGAAAACATTCATGATATAGAAGTGAACTTAAAACATTGGAAAAATAATAGAGTTTTACTCATGACATATCGTTACTCACCTCTATCCAATTGAACGGGTGTTAAGCAAGGTGCTCCTACACATAATTCACATAGAAACATGGAACATCAATACACGATGTTAAAGAAAGGCAATGACGTATAAACTAAGACTAAGCACATAAATCCCTCGACCCCAACTCACCAACACCTTACTCTTATCATGGAAGAGCGAGACTAACTCCAGGGCAAGGCCTCAACGTAAAATGAGAACATAAGGTTGAGGGTGAAGTATGAAACTCGAAACATCGATCCTCTCATCGCGTCCCAACCACCCCGAACAAAGGATTCTCACACAAGGCTAGTTCCATATGAAAATAGGCTTAAAGCCTTTAATTTGGTAATTCATGGCTTAACAACGCATTTCGGGTGAAGAAGTTAGGTCTCACGAAGAATGGGGTAACCCTTTGGAAAAATAAGGTTTTTAGCATAGTTTTTGGTTAATTTTAAACTTCAATATATCTTAATCTATAATGAATTAGAGAGCAAACTTTATATGAGTACAAAGGTCTGTGAGTCTACTTTCTAATGCTTTAAATGGTGTATCAATCCAAGTTTTCTAGAGAAAGTTATGCCCATTTTACTAAATAGTGTCTGAGTTGACAGACCGTTCAAACGTCCAACCGGGGAGTTTGAACGCCTAGGCAAAATGAACTGGGAGTTCAAACGCTCAAATGGGAGTTCGAACTCCAAGAAGAAAATTGGAAAAAACCCCTTTTTTGAGGGTTCAAACTCCCCCCCGTGAGAGTTCGAATGCCCAAACTTATTTGTTACCGTTCGAACTCCATATCGGGAGTTCGAACGCTCTGATTTGGGTAGCACCAAAGTTTAACCAAAACACAACCAAAACTCCTCTAAACACAACCAAACCTTCCCAATACTCTTAGGGCTCAAAGATTAGCCCATAAGGATGATAATAACTCAAAATAGGGGAGAAAGAACAATTAAAACAAAGGGATCTAAAGAAAGAATCCAAACCCTAACATTTCACATATTTGGGGATTTTCATCCCACCACTCCTAATCTTCAATAAATGAACTTCAAGCTCTCCAAATAAAGTAATTAGGACCCAAGGGGTCCTCTAATTTCAACAACACCCCGCCTAGATACATATATATAAAAACTCAACACAACCACAAGGATAGATACACATATATATACAACATTTAGAGAGACAATGTGACCTTACCTTCCTCAAGCTTGTCCAAGTCCTCCAATGGCCTCTTTTGGTTTGGGTTGAAGCCCTCCAAGCTCCCCTTCTCCTTCTTCTTCTTCTTCTCCTCCCTCTCCCTCTCCACCCGATGGGTGTGTGTGTGTGTTTGGGGGTGTGTATGTGTTGTGTAATAAGATGATACACATGGGAAATAATCTCATGTGTCTCACCTCAAAGGTTCAAGTTACGACATAGTCTTTCATTGGTCAACCATTACCCCGGGGATGCAATAACTAGCATTAAATAACACAAGGCTATAAATTCGCATTAATTTAAATAAATAGAGGTTCGGGATATTACAATACACATGGGATATTACAAGAATTTAAGTTACAATTTAACTCCTAATTGGTCACTTTGACCCAAAAGGGAATAACATCTAACATTAAACTAGATAAACGCCTTAATTTACATAAATGAAGAAAGTTAATGGGTTCAAGGTATTACAAAAACTCTTTCCAAAATTCCCTTTCCCAAAAACTCTCTTTTCAAGTATACTTTCTAAAAACACATTTCTAGGATTTTCCTTACAAAAATATTCTTTCTTTAAAATTCACTTTCCAAAAACTTTTTACCTTGGAGTTCAAGTCAAACCCTAGAGCCCACGATTAGGTAGCCCTATTTTTCTTGCCTGAAACATGTTTTCCAATCTTGCCTTAAGACCTAGGTTTCCAAAATTTATTTTCTACATCAAAACTATAGTCTTCCAAATCAAGGATTTCTAAAACTTCACTTACCAAATCCATGCCAAATCTAATCTTCCCTTTAAGAAACCAAATCCAATCTTCCATTTAGGAAACTAGATCCTATCCTCCGTTTCTTGAAACAAAATCAAAACACATTTTTCAGAAACAAAATCCAATCCCTTGTTTTAGGAAATAGGAATCTCAATCCTTCCAACTCCAAAACTTTCCTATTTCAAATTCTTTCTAATCTCATAGTTTCCTAAACCTTAAGTTTCCAAAACTTAAACATTTAAATCTTTCCTTAAACTTTAAACTTCCAAATCCTTCCTAGTCTAAACCTCTCCTAATTCCGTACCTTTCCAAATCTAAGTTTTCAAATCTTTCTTAAACTCAAACCTTTTCTAATTTCAAGAATTTCTAAAACTCAAACTTTGAATTCTTCTAAAATTCCAAACTTTCCTAAACTTCAAATTTTTCCAAATCTGAAACTTTCTAAATTCAAAACTTTCTTACTTTTAAATCTTCCTTATTTCGAAACTTTCTAAACTCAAAACTTTCCTAAAATGAAAATTTTCAATTTCAATACTTTCCTAAAATGAAACCTTTTCTAATTTGAAACTTCCCTAAAACGGAACTTTTCTATTTCAAAACTTTCCTGAATCCAATTTTTTCTAATTTTTCAAGTCCAACATTTGAGTCAAATCTTTCTTAACATCAAGTCTTTCCTAAATCCTATTTTCCTAAATCTAGATTTCTTAAACCTCAATCTTTCCAAAACAAGTACAAATCTTTCTTCCAAGTTCTATCTTTCCAAATCAGAGTCTAATATTTCTAATTCCAAATTCCAATTTTCAATCTTCTATTCTAAGTTCAAATCAAATCCTTTTTCAAATCAAAAATCTATTTTCTATCGGACTCTTGTCTGAACTACAACTGACCTGATTCCTCCAAAGGGATACGTAGGCAACCCTCATGGGTGCGGTCACAACCTTTTTCAAGCTTCTATTTCTACGACCTTTTTCCAATTTTCAATTCTATAACTTTTTTCAAATCTCCAATCTATTGTAAAAATCAAATCAAATCCATCTTTTCAAATCTCTTTTCAATTTCAATTTCAAATCTATCTTTTCAAGTCTCTTTCTAAAATCAAATCAAGTTCTTTTCCAATTTATTTCCAAATCAAATCTTTCTATTGCATTTGCATATCATGCATCATGATAGTTTCTTTCTAAAATTTCTTTTCTAAAGTGGATAGTTTTGGACATTTGTTAGTTGAAGACTTTTATAGGTGTGAATTTAGGGTGAATAGACATGTAAGTACCACAAGGGCGAGGTAAGGTGATGTCTTAGGGTGTCTTTCCTACACGTAACCAACCTCAGAATCTAGGATCACTGTTTTCGAAAAATCAAAACGGAGTTATTTTTCTAAAAAGGGCTTAAATATTTTTCAAAGGTTGCTATACAACCTCTTTTCTTAAAAACCCTTTCTTGAGGTAGTATTTTCAAAAAACCTAAGTGTAGTATTTGGATTGTGCTTAGTTTTTAGGTGACCTAACTCACCTTAATCAAGTTAGGTGGCAACTCCCAATTTTTCCAAAAGCCCTTTATTTAAAATCAATTTTGAATTCAAACCTACTCGCACTCATTCTTCTAGGAGGGTGAGTTCTAATGAGAGAGAACAATATTTTTTCCGCTTATGTGTGTATACATTGAGTGCGAAAAATCTAGGCACGACAGCTGGCGACTTCACTAGGGACACTTAGAGGATTAGGCCATAGTCATGTTTCTTCACCCTTCACCCATGTAGAGTCTTCGATTAACTTGTCCACTTCTATCCACTTTCAATTTTCAAAATCAAAATTTCAAAGTTATTTTCAAAAACAAGCAGTTAACTCCATTCATATTATCTCGTATTAAGTTTGTTATCCACATACTAACTCTTGCATATTTATTTTGTAGGTGCGCTTTTTGTTTACATTATTGTTTTAATTAACTGCTATGCATGAATGTGATGAATAGGATGGATGGGAGCTGTTAGGCTATTTCCTCCGCTTTCAAAAATCACACACATACTACACGTGCACCTGCATTTTGCATACTTGCATTTTTACCCTAATATGACTCTTTTAGTTAGAAAGGGGGAACGGTATATTGGTTATGGACAAGATGTTGTGTCAGTTTCTTCACCTACAGCCTCTTGATGGTTCCCCCACTCGGATCACCAACCGATCATGGCACCACCTCGAGGAGTGGGCCTAGGTTTGAAGATCCAAGGACCGAGCCTTTTTAGGACGCATTAGTGAACCCTCAATCTCATGCTCATATAGACACCTTGCATAGCCGAACCTCTGTCAGATTTAAGACACGTGCACCATTTTCCAAAACCATGGAGGAAAGGGCGACTGCTCTTACTTTCATTTGTACCTGTTTATTCCTGTTGTTATAATGACTGTATTCTTACTATTATAATGGTTGTCTAACTGCTCATGCATGCATGTTTACTTCAATTATATTCTCTCTCCTTATACTCTATGCATCCATTTTCATGCATTCCATATTCCATGTCAAGACGAGAGTTCCAAGTAACTCAAGTCACTGCATTCTCATGCATATTATCAACCCAAAGAAAGTGACACCTAGTTCACTCTCCCTTACATTAAACCTACCCAAACCCTAAGGATTCCCATGTAACTCTAAGGACTCATGGCATGTATTTCAAGTCATTCCATAAGAGGGGCCCCAATCCCTTTATGCTCACAGAGATAGGGTTACCAAAAAGACAAGGGGCAATCGATCAACAAGGTCTCTCAACGACCTCCTCGACATCAAATCTAAGGAAGGAGAATCCATAGATTCATGAGTAGTTTAAGACTTCTTATGTAAACATAGATAGGTGAAAATCCAAAGAAAAATGTTTCCCTCTTCCCCCATTTAGGTGTACTTTGTTTTCTCTTGTATTCTAAATTCAAAGTTCAATGTATTATTTTACTTTTCGCAATTGAACTTATGAATGAACATAGGTTCCTAATCTGTGGTAAGGTACTTGTATATAGGGGCAAACCCCTTATCTCCAAAAGTAAGCCAATACATCATGCTTAGTCTCTCTCTTAAGCAGGGCACCCCTAGGACATGTATTGCATAGAAATCTTCAAATTAAGGCACTAACTTCTCTTTTGTTTCTTGTCTTCTGTCCTCCCCCCTCCTCATCTCCAAATACCAAGAGAATTGAAGGCAAAATCAAGACAAGAAGGGAGTTTTCTAAATCAATCACTTGTTATCATCATATTACTTACGCGTTCACTTCTTTTATGCTCATGCACCCATCTCCATTTCAAGACAAGAGTTCCAAGAAACTCAAGTCATTTCATTCTCATGCATCTAATCAATTGTAGAGAGAAATGAGCAATCCAATCTCATGTTAATCAAACCTACCAAAACTTCTAAGGGTTCTTAAACCTTATAGATTCATAGCATGCGTAGAACCATATCTTGAGAGAGGCCCAAACCTCCCTCTCTTAGCCCGTGGAGGCGGGATTACCCAAATAAGGAAACATCAATTGGCCCACATCAAAGAGGTATTGTATTGTATAATAGGGCAAAATTCCACCTCCAAAATGGACTTGTCTTCATGGCTAGATTCCCTCAAAGAAGGGACCTTCATAGGACATGCATCGTATAGAACCTCTAACTCCACATGCTGACTGCATTCTGTTTTTCTTTTTCTTTTTGTAGGTCAGAGAGCACAACTAAATTCATGGAATCCCTCTAATACCCCACCAAATTCAAACTCATGGAAGGATGAGCCTAGTTGTTAGAAGAGGCCGAACCTACATCAGGGAGCAAGAAGAACTAACCATCCATCAATAAGGCGTTACCTCTACACCATACCACGATAACCATTGTCCATGCAAAAAGAGGCTTCACCATTGGCAAAGTCCTATCAGACCCGTGCATTGCTATAAAAGAATCTCTTAACTTCCGAATACATGCCAAACACCGCGAAAGATCTGTCAATTCACCCTCCGTAATTTGGTGATACACCTGAGGAATGAAATACCAAAATAGTCGACACAGTTTCAAAACCCTGTTAAGGGTTCTCACCAAAAGGCCCATAAGAAAAGGGAAGTTTTCATAAAATTCTTCTGTTTTCTTTTTATCTTTCTATTTCTTGCATATCTTATTTAAATAAACACTGCATGCCATGCAATCATGTTTTTAAATGAAAATAGGTAGTTCCCAGTTTATACCATTTATCTCATACTCTTGTGGACGATTGTTGTGTTTAAGGATTCTTTCCCATTCAGTAATGACTTGACTTTAAGGATAGGATAGCATGGACAACCCACTCAAAAGGGGTTAAAACCTTTGAGAGAGTGAGAGATAAGAGTGAGGCAATCTCAACAAAGAAGTGTGAATTTTATTGAAGAGGCAACACTTGCATGATATCTTGGCTAGGCGATGGGCAGCCGAGTCCCTAAAATGATGAGAAGCCATTGTTCTATTTATCCCAAATAAACACTATCCTTTGGTCTACCCACTAGAGCCGTACATAATTTCTTTTCAGATATCCCGAAACCAAGAACCATCCCCTACATTGGGGTAAGCACATAATAGTTGATTTGATAGAACATATAGGGGTTCACTGACAGAAACACATTATCCCTAGGAATATTGTCTAAATTTTGTACTAAGGCTTTATGGACTATGCAATTCAATTTGAAATGATTAGAGGCCCTCAATTTTGCTACCATACATAACAATATCCCCTTCTCTTAACCCACTAGTGCCTCGCGAAAAGCGGAAGATTTTTTTGTTAACCTCGATCCAAAACCATCCGCCCACACTGGGGTAGACAGGCAGCAGAAGATCTGGTAGAGAATGTCATCGACCATCAAGCTAAAGTAACGTGAAGGCTCTATGGATCAAGCAATCTTGTTCAAAATGAAGAAAGGCCTTCATTTCATTTCCCATATAGTTAAAAATAACCCTTGTCAAACCTGTTGAGCCAGTTACATTTTTCTCTCGAAAAAAATCCCAACCTAGGGATCACCGCCTATAATGGATGAAATTGAAATACTAAGGAAAAGATCTGAGAGAAAGAAGTTATGGAAATGTCTATCTTGGGGAAAGAGAAAAGAAAGGGAAGAAAAAAAAAGTAAAAAGGAAAAGCTCCACAGGGCAAGTCAAAAGAAATATAAAAAAAAAAAAAAAAAAAAAAGAGGAAGAAGAAAGAAAATGAAGGGGCAGCTCTGTTAGAAGGTCAAGGATCAAACTACAAGAAACATGAACTCTTTGAAGAATATATAGGTTTAAGCCTTTACCCTTTCTTGTAAAAACCCAAAAACCATGGCCTATATTACAACCCTACTAAAGTCATCTCCGATTGAAAAAGAATTGCTTGATCTAGATAAGCCAGACGTGTTGCCAAAGTTAAAGGAGAATATTAGGAGACCAAACCCTACTGGAAACAATATCAAATTTAAGCCTACATATCCCTTTCATTCATAAACCCCTTAACCTAGCCTACGTTACGGTCCAAATTGAAGTCCTCTCTAATAAAAAAAATTGCTTAGTCCAAATAAGCTTGAACAATACCAAGACAAAGTAGGATGACAAATGAGAACTGGAAGGGAACGTAAGGGCAATCTCATGCTCCAATATGTGCTCAAATGGTTTTGGTTTAAACAACCTACTAAAAGAAGATCTTTGAGCCTAAATATCCCTTCTTTTCTTACAATCCCTAAACCTAGCCTACATTACGGTCCTAAAAGAAGTCTTTTCGGATTGAGGGCCTAGCTGTTTATTGCTCTGCAAAGGGCGCGAGTTGTCGCTTAAGTCATGGTGGCATTTTGAAAATCTGAGAGAAAGAACCAAGTGAGATCAGACAAACCCCAAACAGCAATCCTGTAGAAAGTAGGGATAACATAGCAAACCAAAAGGTCAAGATCCCTGAAGAATGGTGTACATGCTATCACACCCCGATGAGAATGAGACAAAACTGAATAGGGCAAAATCCTGGAAGGGAAGCAGAATCCCGAGAGTATGGGCCCTGGGGCAATCTTGGGACATTCATTGTAAATAACCTATATACATGTAGTACAAGTGCATCCATAACATGTATAACCTATACATCCATTAAATTTCTATGTAGCTTGTATCTATTCATGTATTCATCAAAAAGCATGGCATGCATTCGATTCTATTCATGTATGCGCATTTATCCAAAAGGTATAACATATATTAAATTCCATTCCTGTCTGAACCTGTGCATTCATAAACAAAACACACACACACACACACACACATATATATATATATAATAAAATAACAAAAAAAGTAGGACATGTAAAATAAGTCATACATCTAATTCCATGTGCATTAATAAAAATAAAAATAAATAAAATAAATAAATAAATAAGTACAACATGCATTCACCCATTTACCTGTGCATTTTTAGAATTGACATAAGTAAACTGTTTTTGTATAAAAACTAGCTCTATGTCTTTCTCTCTCTTTGAAATAGGAAACAGGAAATAAGGTAAAACACGAAAACGAGTCAGACATCTTCAGCATCAGCACACACCTTAGAAAGCTCAGATTTTCGTGGCTGACAAGAAACAGAGAATAGGGCAATGACGCACCCTCGACCTCCCCAATTAAATGATTTCTAATTCGAGATACCATGTATGCTGAAAAGGTGAATAACGCATAAGTTTCCAATCTCCCAAAGCTGGAATAATAAAGCATATCTCCAAAAATGAGCATCGAACCCCTGCTAGAGTCTAGTAAGGCTCACAAAGGTCTCTTCCACAATCATAGGAGCATAGGAGTGCCCCTCACGAATCTTGGCAAGCAGTGCACATAACCGATAGTCGATCAAGTCATCCTCCCGCGAAAACATCAAGGAGTTTAGAAGAAGTAGAGCTAGGGCTACCATGTAAGAAATGGACCAACCTTGAAAAGTATGCTAATCCCTGAATGAGCTCCCTTACTCATCGCAAACTCAAAATGACAAAAATAAGAACCTCACTGGAATGTAAGGAAATTGGGGCAGAAAGGTAGACGAAAGAACTGCGCGCTAGAGTCCAAGCTAAGACAAGACAAATCTGATGTAACCATCAGGAAAATAGGTCCCACAATGTCAGCCAAATCCTTTCGAAGACCTAGGAGGAAACCATACTCGTGATCAGAAGGAGCAAGCTCACGGAAGAAAGACAAGTCAGGCTGCCAAAAGGGAACCACTGCCGAAAATAAGTTGCACCAATACGAGAGAAACTATACAACCAAAGGACCAGCGAAAAATGTCTTGCTCATCTGGAGGATACCCATCATACCAAATCCATAGTCGACTCAAAATAGCATCAGCCATTTCCAAAGGTCAAAATCGAAGAACCTCAGCACGAATCTCCTCCTCAAGGGCTTGCTCAACCAGAGGAAAAGGGTCGACAAGTGGGCTACTCCCCCATCCACTCTGACTAGACGATGCATGTTCAACAGATCGTCGACTATTCCTAGATCAGCTGGAACCACTGGCAGAATCTATCTAGGCCGCCTTCCCGAAATGACGCCTCCTCTTGGAACCATCATCACCCGCGTTTGCCATCTTGAAAAGGTAAACCAAGGTAAGAGGTGTTAATATACGGTATATGCAGATAAAAGGATAATAAAATAAATAAATAAATAATCAAAACAAACAAAAAATAATAAAATAACATAAAAAAATATTTCAAATAATAAGTCAAAACGAAATTTCTAGACATTTTGATTTTAAATTCAGTTCTAAGTCAAAATAAATTTCCTACATATTTTGATTTTAAATTTTTCATGTTAAGTCAAAATGAATTTCCTACACATTTTGATTTAAACTTCCTGTTCCGAGTCAAAACGAATTTTTTATACGTTTTATCCAAAAATTCCAAATGAGTCCTTAGTTAAAATTTCAAAATCTTCCAATCAAAATTCATCCCAAGCTTTTTCTATCCTAATCAAGATTTTCTAAAACTTCTTCCTCCAAAAAGTTTTCTTCAAACTCAATTCTCAAATTTTCAATCTTTCGAAATTCTTATCAAAATCCTGAGTTTTTCAAAGTCAAAATCTGTTTTCAAAACATGTCCTTTTTCCAAATTTTTCTTCCAATAGTTTTAAGGCCCCTAAGTTTCTCAAGGTCTTCTCTACCAAAAAGGCCCCATCCTCAATGGTTTTATATCTTTTCCCTTCGAAAAGATTTGATCCAAAATTTCTCCAACCCTTCTTCTAAATTTCTAAAAAAATTTTGGCAGAGCTTTGTTTAAAAACGATCCCTACAACACCTACCACATCAACACAAAACATAAACTGTACACTTCACAATGTCATAATCACATAACATCAACACCCGCACATAATCTTCAAATTTTTGAATTTTTCAAAACACATGTTTTCTTCTTCAATAAGTTAATGGCCTTCAAAGATGTCCTAAAATTCTTCAAAATCATTTCAAATGTTTTCTAAAATATTCTCAAATTTTTCTAAACTTTAAACCCTCAACATTTCATCAATTTCTTAATTTTCTAAGTATTTTTCTATTTTTCAAAAAATAAAAAATTCACTGAGTTTTCAAAAAATCACGAAAGTTGATAAGACTGTTAAACACATTTTTTTAAGGCACACGACATGAAAATCTACCCTATAAACTCAACACGCAAGCCTGTAGGAACAAACCCCCAACTCCTACAGAAACCCCCTTCACATAATCACGCAAAATCACTCAAATTCAATCAAACAAGCATCAAAATACAGAAATAACTTCACCACAATGTTTAAAAGATATCAAAACACCAATTTCCACTATTTACATGGTTTAAACGGAATTCTACACATTACAATCGACATAAAATCAAAAACTCACCTCTTAGTGTTCTTTGACGAAATCTTCTCTTCTGATGACTTTTCCGGCAATGGCATTTACTTTCCGCAATCCCTCGTGGTCCCTAAGAGGTGCCCCTTCAATGTCCAAGTTGGTTTCCTCGCAATGCCTTTTGGTTTTGCGAAAATCTTCCAAAATCTCACAAGTGTTCGAACCAGAAAAGTTTCTAGTTTTGATCCCAGGCCTAGCGCTAAGCCAATTTTGCCAAGGAGCCACTGCTAGTGGCGCCAGTTCTAAATTCTGGGCAGTTTTGCCCTTTTTCCTGCTAAAACTTAATTTCAAAGGCCTTTTGGGGCCCAATATCCATTTTCAAGCTCCCGTTTCTGAAAATTTCTAAAGCTCGCCCCTTCGACTACCTCACGGTCAACATGAGACTCTTACTCTATCATTTTCTGTCTTTGACAAGCAAAGAAAGAAAAAGAGGGGTAGCTGTAAGCACTCCATTTTTGCCTGCTTGGCAGTCTCTATTCCGTCCAGACTTGTTTACAAGTCAATATGGACATATTCCAATCTAAATCAACTTTCCAAGTTAAATCCTATCAATCAATCGCTTTGTAGGCCCTTTGGACCCAAATAGAGGCGAAATGACCAAAATGCCCTTGGGGGCATTGTTTAGTCCAATTCCAATAGACAAGACTTTTCGAAGACGGTAAGTCCCCCTTTCAATTCCAATTCTAATTCCAATTAAAGCCAACACACCTTTTGAGAAGTTGATTCCTTGTGGTAGTAAGACCATCCAATTAGGCACGTCTTTTTGAAGACGGTAAGTCCCATTTCCAATTCCAATTCCAAATTCCAATTCCAATCCATCCCTGGAAAAAGTTGATTCCTCAAGGCGATAAGTCCATCCTATCCGGCACATTTTCAAAGAAATTTCTTCAAAATGATAAGTCCCTTTAAACCAATTGACCGGGACAAGACCCCAAGTCCCCGAAATGGTAGAACGATCCACCTTTAACGCCTGCTAGCCCGCCAATGAAGAAATGTCCATTATGCGGCACGTCTTTCGAGAAAGTTGATTCCTTAGGCGCTAAGTCAACCTAGCAGCTTCCCGAGATTAGGCAGTCTCTGGAATGATCGCGACCCGTTAGAGTAATGGAAATACTCGTAAACATCGCAACCGTCAGAGTGGCAGAAACACTCGTAAACAGATTGACATAGGAAATTACCAACAAACCGCTGTATCATGGGATCGCCGTCAGAGTGGCGGAAACACTCAAAACCTAGGTCAAACCAGTACTGTAAGCACCCCATTTTTGACCGCTAGGCAGTTTACACTCCGTCCAGACTTATTTTCAAGTCATTGTGGGCATATTCCTATCGAATCCAATTCTCTAGGTCCAAATTCCGTCTTTCCATCGCTTCACGGGCCTGTCAGGCCCAAATAGAGGCAAAATGACCAAAATGCCCTTAGGGGGCATTGTCCTTTCCTTTCCAATTCCAATCCCACTCTCAACACAATTTATTCCTCGAGACAGTTCCAATCCAGGCACGTCTCTTCGGAGACGGTAAGACCCCTTTCCAGGTCCTCTCTCAAGACAGTTTATTCCTCGAAACGGTTCCAATCCAGGCACGTCTCTTCGGAGAAGGTAAGACCCCTTTCCAATCCCACTCTCGAGACAGTTTATTCCTCGAGACGGTTCCAATCCAGGCACGTCTCTTCAGAGACGGTAAGACCCCTTTCCAATCCCACTCTTGAGACAGTTTATTCCTTGAGACGGTTTCAATCCAGGCACGTCTCTTCAGAGACGGTAAGTCCCATTTCCAATCCCTCTCTCGAGACAGTTTATTCCTTGAGACGGTCCGAGTAGCGAAACTACTCACAAAACCGTTAGAGTAGCGGAAATACTCACAAGTAGGTCGATATAGGGAATTGCCAACAAACCCCTATGTCATGACGACCGCCGTTAGAGTGGCGGAAACACTCAAAACCCAGGTCAACACCAGTGTTTTTTAACCCACCTTGGTGAAAAATGACCAAACTATCCTTTGGACTTTTTTTCGAAACTTTCCGGTCAAGATGACCATTTTGCCCCTAGGTATCCGAATGCCCCGGGAACCACACCGGCTCTGGGTATCAAACCGGTAATGTCCCGAGAATACTTTTTATAGTATTCTCAACCTTCCTTTACCTTTCCGGATCGTTCCGACTCAGTTCTGGCCAACCCGATACAAAATGACTGTTTTGCCGCTGGAGGGCCGGTCTCCTTCTTCAACCACACCAACTTTGGGTATCAAACCGGTCATGTCCCGAGAATACGTTTTATAGTATTCTCAACCTTCCTTTACCTTTTCGCATTGTTCCGAGTCAGTTCCAGCCAACCCAGTACAAAATGACCGTTTTGCCCCTAGAGGGCCGGTCTCCTTCTTCGACCACACCGGCTCTGGGTATCAAACCGGTAATGTCCCGAGAATACTTTTTATGGTGTTCTCAACCTTCCTTTACCTTTCCGGATCATTCCGAGTCAGTTCCGGCAAACCCGGTACAAAATGACTGTTTTGCCCCTAGTGGGCCGGTCTCCTTTTTCGACCACACCGGCTCTAGAAATCAAACCGGCAACCTCCGGGAACATTCTAAATAATGTTTCCAGATCCCAAGTCTTCTTCCGGGACAATCCAAGTTCGCCCCGGCAGCTTCCTAGTTCGATTGACCGTTTTGCCCCTAAGGGCCCGATCAACCTTTCCGACACATCTTATCCTCACTTTTCAAGTCAAATACTTCCAGGACACTATTTTAAGTGTTCCTGCTCCTTTCTGGCCTTTCGGATCATTCCCGGCTCCTCCAAATCATTCCCGGAGTCACTCTTAGTGAAGCTAGGCTAAAAGTTGTATGGTAGTCACTAGTACAGGCGCCCAAATCTAGTCAAAGATACGTTGCTTGCCGACTTATAAAGTTTTCTAACTGGCTGGCGCCACTAGGAGTGGCGCCAAGAGCAATTTTGCCCTGGCGCCACTACAACAGGCGCCAGGTTTGTCCAACCTCTATAAATACAGAGCCTCATTCAACATGAAAAGGGTCTGCAAACTTAACCTAAAAATCATATATTTCGATATAAAGAGCTCGAGCACCTCCAAAAACCCTAGTTTCCTTAGGTTCTCCAAACCCTAGCCACCCTACACAAACCCTAGCCTCCTATACACTTATACACTCCCCTATACACTCATACACTAGCCTTCAACCATCCTTTGAAGACTTGAAGAGCTACCATCTAAAGCTTGAAGACAATCCTTGAAGGTTGAAGAAGAAGATCGAGACGAAGACCGAAAACCGAAGACAGCATGGCGCGCAAAATAAACAAGACATACGATAGGCTCCCTATTTAAATTTCCGCACTTCCCCCCTCTCTCTTCTCTCTCCTAACCCACTTGGATTTTCTCTATTTTAATCCCCCATCTCTTTCCCCCCCTTTCTTTGCATGCTTGAAACAAGGGGATTCCCGATCCATGTGTAGGATTGGGCTATTGGAGAGTCACCGTGTCGGGGGCTTTCTTCTAGCCTAACCAAAGACCACGTGGGTCCGGCCCCCTTGATTATGTGGTGAAGCCTTAACCTTGTATGTTCACGACCCCAAATTGCATTGTGCATATCATAGTCTTGCATCTTTCCAAAATTCGTTTTCGAACTCGTTTTCAAAAATCGTTTTCAAACTTGTTTTCAAAATTGCATCAAAATCTCTTTTTCAAAAACTTGTTTTTCAAACCACAATCCTAGGGTGATTTTAGCTTTTCCATGGCTAGGGTTGCTTTAGGAAAGTATTACATTAAAAGTGACCTTTTTGGTCTATATTTTCAAATCTTATTGTTTTCCAAAACCACTTTCTTAAAGTGGTTCTAGCCCTCTTATGGTTAGAATCGCTTTAGGAAAGTGAGACGTTTTCATACTTTCCAAAACTCTCTCCCTTCAAAAATCCCTTCCTAAAAATCTCTTTTTCAACATACTTTCCTAAAACTCTCCTATCCAAAATTGTTTTCAAAAACTCCCTTCAAAAATCTATTTTTCAAAACTCTCTTTTTCAACTCCTCTTCAAAATCCTCTCCTTAAAATTCACTTTCTAAAAACACTCTCTAAATTCACTTTCCTAAAAAACTCTCTCCAACAATCTCCTTCCAAAAATCTTTCTAAAAAAAAAAACTCTCTTTCCAAAATCTTCCTTCTAGAAAACTCTTCTCTCTAGGATTTCCTTTCAAAATCTTTGTTTCCAAAAACATACTTTCCAAAACTCCTTCTCTTTAAAATCTTTTTCCAAAAACTCTCCTCTTCAAATTCACTTTCCAAAAATTCCTCCCTAGGATTCCCCTTCTAGAAAACCTTCGTTTCCAAAAACACACTTTTCAAAAACTCTTTTCTTAGAACCCAAGTCAAGCCTTAGAGCCCACAATTAGGAAACCCTAATTTTCTTTCCAAAATATGATTTTCAAACTTTGCCCCAAACCTAGGTTTCCAAAATCTCTTGTTTTCACATCCAAACTATACATGTTTCCAAAACCTCTTTTCTACGTCAAAACTATAATTTTCCAAATCTAGGGTTTTTAGAGTCTCCTTTTCAAAATCCTTGCCAAATCCTATCTTTTCTTTAGGAAACCAAATCAAATCTCCCCGTTTAGGAAACTAGATCCCGTCCTCCGTTTTTGGAAACAAAATCAAATCTTTTCTTTTAGAAACCAAATCCAATCCCTTTCAAATCCAAATCTTTCCTAATTCAAATCCTTCCTAAACTTCCACTTTCCTAAACCTTAAGTTTCCAAAAACTTGAACATAAAAATCTCTCCTAATTCAACCCTTTCCTAATTCTACCTTCTTTTCAAATCTTAACTTTTCAAACCTAAGTTTTCAAACTTTTCCTAAACTCAAACCTTTCCTAATTTCAAGATTTTCTAAAACTCTAAAACTTTCTAAATCCTAAACTTTCTAAAATTCCAATCTTTCCAAATTCAAAGTTTCCTAAATTCAAAACTTTCTTAAGTTCAATCTTTCTAAACTTCTAAACTTTCTAAATTCTAAACTTTCCAAAACTTCAACATCTTTCCAAGTCTAAAACTTTTCTAAACTCAAAACTTTCCTAATTTAAGACTTTCTTAAGTTGAAACTTTCTTAATTCAAACATTTCCTAAATCGAAAACTTTCCTTTTTCAAAACTTTTCTAAATTCAAAGTTTCCCACTTTCAAAACTTCCCTTTTTCGAAACATTCCAAAATTCAAAACTTTCTTAACTTGAAACTTTCTAAATTCTAAGTCTTTCCTAAACTGAACTTTTCCTAATTCAAAACATTTCTAAATTCAATATTTTCTCATTTTAAAACTTTCCAAAAATGAAACTTTCCAAAAATAACACTTTCCTAATTTGAAACTTTCCTAATCCAAATCTTTCCTAAATTCCAAGTTTCCAAATCTTCCAAAATCCAACATTCCAATCCAATCTTTCTTAATCTCAAGTCTTTCCTAGGTCTCCTACCTTTCCTAAGTCTAGGTTTCCTAAACCTCTATCTTTCCAAAACCAAGTTTTTCCAAAATCAATCTTTCCAAAGCAAGTCCAATCCTCTCAATTTCAATTTCCAGTCTCCTCTTCTAATCTCAAATCAAATCCAATTTTTAATTCAATCTCTTTCTTCCAATCCAATCTCTCTCTCTTCAAATCAATCTATTTTCAATTGGACTCTGGTCGGAACTACGACTGACCTGATTCGCCCAAAGGGATACGTAGGCAACCTTCATAGGTGCGGTCACAATACTTTTCAAACTTTCAATTCCACCCTCATGGGTGCGGTTTCCAAAATCTTTTCAAATCTCAAATTCTAATCTATTTTCAAAATTCCAATTTCAAAATTTCTATTTTCAAATTTTTACTTCCAATTTTCAAACTTTCCAATTTCAATTTCATCTCTTCAAATCTATTTTCAAATCAAATCAATTTCAAATCAATCTCTTTTCAAATTTATTTTTTTAATTCTCTTTCCTTACGCTTGCATACCATGCATCATGTTAGTTTTTAAGCATTGTTTTTTTCAAAGTGGATAGGATTGGACATGGGTTAATTAAAGACTCTCATAGGTGAATCTAGGGTAGATTGACATGTAGGTACCGAAAGGGCGAGGTAGGGTGATAGCTTAGTGCGTCTTCCCTACACGTAACCAACCTCCGAACCTAGAATCACTGGTTTCAAAGACCAAAAGGAGTTATTTTTCAAAAAAGGGCTAAATTTTTTTCAAAGGTTGTTAAACAACCTGTTTTCTTAAAAACCCTCTCTTGAGGTGGTATTTTCAAAATCGTTTTTCAAAAACCCTAAGTGTAGTCTTCGAATTATTCTTAGTTTTTAGGTGACCTAACTCACCTTAATCAAGTTAGGTGGCAACTCCAAATCTTTTTCAAAAGCCCTTTATTCAAACCTGTTTTCAATTCAAACCTAGTCGCACTCATTCTTCTAGGAGGGTGAGTTCTAACGAGAGAGTACAGCATTTTTTCCACTTGTGTGAGTATTCCTCGAGTGCGAAAAATCTAGGTGCGACAAGTACCTGCTAGCCCACTCCGGTGAAAAATGACCAAACTGCCCGTAGGGCCATTTTTGGCATGCTTCTCAAGAAAGTACCTAAGTCCTCGAAATGGTAAGTCCACCCTTCCAAGATTGTCTTAAAGACAATCTGGCATGATTAGGTGCCCTCTAGTTAGTTTTGGGCCCATTCCGAGACTTTTTGGTCAAGATGACCATTTTGTCCCTAGGCATTTGAGTGCCCCAGGAACCACACTGGCTTTGGGTATGAAATTGGTAACCTCCCAAGAATGCTTTTTATAGTATTTTCGACCTTTCATTATCTTTTCGGATCATTTTGAGTCAATTCCGACAAACCCGATGCAAAATAACCATTTTGCCCCTGGTAGGCCAGTCACATTTTCCAACCACACCGGCTCTGGGTATCAAACCGGTAACCTTTGGGAACATTCCAAATAATGTTTCCAAACCTTGAGTTTTCTTCCGGGACATTCCAAGTCTGTCCCATCAGTTTTTCGACCCGATTGACCGTTTTGGCCCTAATGGCCCGGTCAACCTTTTCGACAAATCTTGACATCATTTTTCGAGTCCAATACCCCTGGAACTTATTCTAAGGATTCCTATCCCTTTTCAGCCTTCCGGGTCCTTCCCAGCCCCTTCAAATCATTCCCGGACCTTCCAGAGTCACTCCTAATGAAGCCAGGCTAAAAATTGCATGGTAGTCACTAGTACAGGCGCCCAAATCTTCTGAAGATATGTTGTTTGCCGACTCTAAAATTTTCCAAGTGGCTAGCACCACTACTAGTGTTGCTAAGCCAAATATTGGCCTAGCACCACTCTTAGTGGCGTCAGAAGGAATTTTGGCCTAACGCCATTGCAATAGGCGCCAGGTTATTCTTCTCTCTATAAATACAGAACCTCTTCCAGCATGAAAAGGGTCTGCAAAATTAGTCTAAAAACCTTATTATTTGATATACAGAGCTCGTAGCCTCTCTAAACCCTAGTCTCCTTTAGGTTTTCCAAAACTTAGCCACCATACACCAAATCCTAGCCTCCTATACACTCACATACACTCTTATACACTTATACACTAGCCTCAAAGCCTCCATTGAATACTTGAAGTGCTGCAACTTTGAAACTCCCGAAGATCGAAGACAAGTTCTCGAAGATTGAAGCGAACCAAGGACCGAAGCAAGAAAAGCAAAGCGTGCAAAGCAAAGCAAAATAAACAAGACACAAGGTAGGCTCCCTATTTACGTTTACACAACTCCCCCTCTCTGTTCTCCCTCTAAACCCACTTGGGTTTTCTTCTATTTTAATCCCCCATCTTCTCCCCCCCCCCCCCCCCCCCCCCCCCCCCCCCCCCCCCCCCCCCTCTTTCTTGCATGCTTGAAACAAGGGACTTCCCGGTCCATGTGTAGGATTAGGCTATTGGAGGTCACCATGTTGAGGGCTTTCTTTTAGTCTAACCAGAGACCGTGTGGGTTCGGCCCCTTTGATTATATGATGAAGCCTTTGACCTTGTATGTTCACAACCCCAACTTGTGTTGTGCAAATCATGATCTTGCATTTCTCTAAAGTTTGTTTTCAAAAGCTTGCATCAAAATCTTCTTTTTCAAAATTTATTTTCAAAATCACAATCCTAAGGTGAGTCTAGCCTTTCCATGATTAGGGTCACTTTAGGAAAGTGTTACATTTAAAGTGACTAATATGGTCCATATTTTCAAATCATTATTATTTTTCAAAACCACTATCTTAAAGTGGGTCTAGCCTTCTTATGGTTAGAATTGCTTTAGGAAAGTGAGATATTTTTATGGACTTTCTAAAAACTCTCTTTTCAAATCTCTTCTTCTAAAAATCTCTTTTCCAATACATTTTCTAAAAATTCTCTTCAAATCTCCTTTCCAAAGTTGTTTTCTAAAACTTCCCTTCACAAAACTCACTTTCCTAAAAACTCCTTTCCAAAACGCTCTCTTCAAAGTTCACTTTCTAGAAACATTCCCTAAATCTCTTTCCTACAAACTCTTTTCAAAACTCCTTTCTAAAAAAACTCTTTCCAAAAATTCAGTTCCCAAAAACTCTCTTTTCAAGTATACTTTCTAAAAACTCCTTTCTAGGATTTTCCTTACAAAAATCTTCTTTCTTTAAAATTCACTTTCCAAAAACTCTTTACCTTGGAGTCCAAGTCAAACCCTAGAGCCCATGATTAGGAAGCCCTAATTTTCTTGCCTAAAACATGTTTTCCAATCTTGCCTTAAAACCTAGGTTTCCAAAATCTATTTTCTACATCAAAACTATAGTCTTCCAAATCTAAGATTTCTAAAACTTCACCTACCAAATTCATGCCAAATCTAATCTTCCCTTTAGAAAACCAAATACAATCTTCCATTTAGGAAACTAGATCCTATCCTCCGTTTTTAGAAACAAAATCAAAACACCTTTTTTAGAAACAAAATCCAATCCCTTATTTTAGGAAATAGGAATCTCAATCCTTCCAACTCCAAAACTTTTCTATTTCAAATCTTTCCTAACCTCATAGTTTCCTAAACCTTAAGTTTTCAAAACTTAAACATTTAAATATTTTCTTAAACTTTAAACTTCCAAATCCTTCCTAGTCTAAACCTTTCCTAATTTCATACCTTTCCAAATTTCAACTTTCCAAATCTAAGTTTTCAAATCTTTCTTAAACTCAAACCTTTCCTAATTTCAAGAATTTCTAAAAGTCAAACTTTGAATTCTTCTAAAATTCTAAACTTTCCTAAACTTCAAATCTTTTCAAATTTGAAACTTTCTAAATTTAAAACTTTCTTACTTTTAAAACTTCTCTATTTCGAAACTTTCTAAACTCAAAACTTTTCTAAAATGAAACTTTCCAATTTTGATACTTTCCTAAAATGAAACATTTCCTAATTTGAAAACTTCCATAAAACGGAACTTTCCTATTTCAAAACTTTCCTAAGTCCAATATTTCCTAATTTTCCAAGTCCAACATTTGAGTCAAATCTTTCTTAACGTCAAGTCTTTCCTAAATCCTATCTTTCCTAAGTTTAGGTTTCCTAAACCTCAATCTTTCTAAAACAAGTACAAATCTTTCTTCTAAGTTCTATCTTTCCAAATCAAATTCTAATCTTTCTAATTCCAAATTTCAATTTTCAATCTTCTATTCTAAGTTCAAATCAAATCCTTTTTCAAATCAAAAATTTATTGTCTATCAGACTCTTGTCTGAACTACGATTGACCTGATTTCTCCAAAGGGATACGTAGGCAACCCTCATGGGTGCGGTCACAACCTTTTTCAAGCTTCTATTTCCACAACCTTTTTCCAATTTTCAATTCTATAACTCTTTTCAAATCTCCAATCTATTTTAAAAATCAAATCAAATCTATATTTTCAAATCTCTTTTCAATTTCAATTTCGAATCTATCTTTTCAAGTCTCTTTTCTAAAATCAAATCAAGTTATGTTCCAATTTATTTCCAAATCAAATCTTTCTATTGCATTTGCATATCATGCATCATGATAGTTTCTTTCTAAAATTTCTTTTCTAAAGTGGATAGTTTTGGACATTTGTTAGTTGAAGACTCTCAAAGGTGTGAGTTTAGGGTGAATAGATATGTAGGTACCACAAGGGCAGGGTAGGATGATGGCTTAGGGCGTCTTCCCTACACGTAACCAACCTCCGAACCTAGAGTTACTGTTTTCGAAAGACCAAAACGGAGTTATTTTTCTAAAAAGGGCTTAAATATTTTTCAAAGGTTGCTAAACAACCTCTTTTCTTAAAAACCCTCTATTGAGGTACTATTTTCAAAATCATTTTCAAAAACCCTAAGTGTAGTCTTTGGATTGTGCTTAATTTTTAAGTGACCTAACTCACCTTAATCAAGTTAGGTGGCGACTCCCAATTTTTCCAAAAGCCCTTTATTTAAAATTAATTTTCAATTCAAACCTAGTCACACTCATTCTTCCAGGAGGGTGAGTTCTAACGAGAGAGTACAGTATTTTTCCCGCTTATGTGTGTATACATTGAGTGCGAAAAATCTAGGCATGACACTCGGAACCTTCCGGATCACTCCTGGACTTTTTGGAGTCACTCCTAGTAGAGCCAAGTCAAAAATTGCATGGTAGTCACTAGGACAGGTGCCCAAATCTTTTGCCTTGGATTTCTTGCCGTCCTAAACACTTTCCTAAGTGGCTGCCGCCACTCCTAGTGGCGCCAATGGAAACTTTGCCCTGGCGCCACTACAACAAGTGCCAAGGCTGTTTTGTTTTCTTATAAATATAAACCCCTCTATGTAAAAGAGGTCGGCAAATATAGTCCAGAAACTCTCTCTCTCTCTAAATTTAGAGCTCAAAGTCTCTCCAAACCCTAGCCCTTTCAAGCCTCTTCAAGCCCTAGTCTCCGCACACCTTATATACTCAAACACAAGCCTCCAAAGCATCCACTAAAGACTCAAGTTCTACAATTTCGATGCTCTCAAGGTTTAAGCAAACAAAGCAAGAAGAAGACAAGGTAGGGTTTCGATTTAATTTTATATAATCCCCCCTCTCTTTCTTCTTTCTCCTAACCCACTTGGGTTTTCTTTTATTTTAATCCCCATCTTCTACCACTCTTTCTTGCATACTGGAAACAAGGGACTCCCCTATTCATGTCTAGGAATAATTTTTGAAGGTCACCGTGTTGCAGGCTTTCTTCAAATTCAACCCTTGATAGTGTGGGTTTGGCCCTCTTGATTATATGGTGAAGCCTAGTGTTGCATGTTCACAACTCTCTTTGCATTGTGCATATCATATTCATACATTTATTCAAATTTATTTTCAAAGGTGTTTTCAAACTTGCATCAAAACTCTTTTTCAAAACTTGCATTCAAAATCTTCTTTTTCCAACTTGTTTTCAAAATCACAATCCTAAAGTGATTCTAACTATTCTAAGGTTAGGGTTGTTTTAAGAAGGTGTTATATTCATTGTGACCGTCAAGGTCCATATTTTGGGTGTAAACCCTAAATTATTTTTATCAAAATCACAATCTTAAGATGATTCTAGCCATTCCATGGTTAGGGTTGTTTTAGAAAAGTGCGATATTTAATGGGATCATTATGATCCATATTTCAAATCTTTATTTTTTTCAAAATCATAACCCTAGAATAGTTCTAATCTTCTTATGGTTAGAATCATTTTAAGAAAGTGAGAGATTCAAGAGATTTTCAAAAGTCCATGTTCAAACCTCTTTCCAAATTGTTTTTTAAATCTACTTCTTAAAAACTCTTTTCAAACTATTTCCTAAAATCTCCTTTCAAAAATCTACTTTTTAAAAACTCTTCTCAAAGATCTCCTTTTTAAAAACTCTTTTCAAAGAGTCCAAGTTAAGCCCTAGAATCCATAGTTAGGAAACTTTAGTTTCCTTTCCTAAAATCATGACTTCTTATTTTGCCTCAAATCATAGGTTTCCAAAAATTATCTTCTACATCAAATCTTAGGTTTTCAAAACCTCTTTTTCTACACCATATCATGGATTTCCAAATCCAAGATTTTGAAAACTCTACCTTTCCGATTTCATGTTAAATCACATATTCCAACTTAAGAAATCAAATCCAATCTTCCAATTTAGGAAACCAAATCAAATCCTCCAATTCTAAAAACAAAATCAAATCACCTACTTTTGAAAATAAAATCTAATCTTCAACATTACGAAATAGGAATCAAATCTTTCCTAATTCAAATCTTTCATAATTTCAAACTTTTAAATCTTTCCTAATTCCAAACTTCCAAATCTTTCCAAAAGCAGCTGTTTCCTAATTTGTAAACTTACCTAAATTCAAAACTTGTCTAAAATTAAAACTTTCCCAAAATAAAACTTTCTTAATTTGACACTTTCTTAAAATAAAACTTTCCTATTTTGGAACTTTCCTAATTCAAATCTTTCCCAAATCCAAGCTTTCCTAAATCCTAACTTTTTAAATTCTTTCAAATCAATGATTCAAGTCAAATCTTTTCTAAGTCTTTCAAGTCAAGTATTTCTAAATCAAATCAAAATGCTTTTGATTTGCCCCCAAAGGTGCTCTATTTATCTGTAAGTATACAGTTGACTGTTGTAATTTTATCCGGAAAGTCCAGAATCGTGTTTCCTCAAGGACTATGCCCAATATAGGCTATAGCACTTAACTCACATTAAACTAACTCGGATTGAATGGAAATTATGTGAATTAAATCTAAATAAAAGGAAAATTATAATAGACCAAAAATCTTTTAGGTTTTGATGAGAGTTTTGAATTACTAAACTATTACAATGGAAATAAAAGTAATTAATAACTAGACAACTAAATTAAAGCAAGTTGAAATTAAAATCTTGGGATTAATCGATTTAACCAATTGTGTCTCTTGGAATTCCAAAGGAAATGTTTTTATAATTCAAATCTTTTGACTACGTTGTGAGTTTTGAATTCGGAAGTTTTAGCGATAAAAACCAAATGTTCTTTAGAAATTCAACTTCTAGAATAAATCGGGTTGTTAGATTTAAGGACAAATACCATTGAATCGTGGAGCACATATACTGAATACAGACTCATACATAAACATTATCAAACATAATCAATCATCCAAGTTTTTAATGATTCATAAAACGAAGAAGACAAAAAACGATAAAAATGGAAAATTATAACTTTGAAATCCTAGATTTTACCTCCTTTGTTCATCCAAGACTTTTAATCGGTCTTTACAATTAATCCTGAGATGGAGAGAGTTAGCTACTCATCTCCATCTATGGAAAACTTCGAAATAATAGAAGAAATACTGGAAATAATAATTTAATGCGAAGAAACAAGAGAAATCTTGAATATAGTGCAAGGAATAAAAAGAACTCGTATTGAACTTGTGTTTAAGAGATTACAATTACAAATAAGCAACAATCTTACAAAAATAAGCTAATCTAATGAAAAACTTACAAAAACTACCTAAAATGGTCACCTCCTTCGAACAAAAATCGAGTTGTATTTATAGGGATCGTGAAAAAACCCTAGATTCCAGTCAGAATTTTACCTTGCCGTTCAAACGGCAAAACGGTCATTCGAACGCCGAGGCAAAATTGGATTTTGATGCTCTCTGGCCGTTTGAACGCCCATTTGGGGCGTTCAAATGCCAGGCCATTTTTCTCTTGTCATTCGAACAACAAGCCCCTATTTTACCCGTTTGTTGCAGCTCGATTTTGATTATTTTATAGGTCGATTCAGCCAGTGCACATTAGAAGGAAAGTTGTAGAGCTTGAAGTCTTATTTCTAAGAATGCAAAAATCAGCTCAATCAGGTATCAGAGTGAAGTTATGGCCAAAATACTGAGACAAGTTAGACTTCAAAATCCTGAAATTTTTTGCCTTGGCATTCGAACGCCAGGCTAACATTTGAATTGATACCTCTTGGGCTGTTTGAATGCTTGTTTTGGGCGTTGCAACACTGATTTTGCTCAGTTTTCGCTTTTTTCTTGATTTTGAGGCCCTTCGAAGCAAAATTAGCGGATGCACGTTAGACATAAACATTTGTAACTTGTTGAGATCTTTTCAATGGCATAAGAATCAGCTCAATCAGATATCTTTAGCAAAATATGACTCCTTTTCGGTAGATTTTGCCCAATGATATTTTCTCATTTTACGTGCTGCAAGTCCTGGATCATCATTAAAGCACTAATTCCATCTCTTTAGCATTAATAACCTGAGAAGACAACCAATTTGAGTTTATTCACAATATAAAAATGATATAATACAATTACACATATTCTAAGCCTAATAATGGCACATTAGAGACCAATGATTACACTTTTAAGGTACAATTGGCTTTTGAAATCTTTCTTAAATCCCATCTTTCTTAAATCTAGATTTTTTTAAAATCAAAACTTTCTTAAATCAACTTTTCAAGTCTAAATCAAACATTCTTATTTTAAGTACATGCTTCAACTCTAGATCACCTAAATCTTAGGACACCTAAACCCTAGTTCAACCCTAACCTTAAAGTCAAGAAGCTTCAACTCTTTTCAAAGACTTTTCTAAAACTCCTTTCAAAACCAAGATGATTTTCAAACTTCAATCAAAGTCAAGATGTTTTCAAAACTTAATTCCATCTTTCCAAATCAAGTCCAAGTTCTCTTTCAAAATTCAATATTTTCAAATCAAAATCAATTTCAAATCCTCAAGTCCTATTTCAAATCAAAGTCAATTCCAAGTTCAATTTTAAATCCAAGTTCAATTTCAAATCAAATTTCGATTTCTAATTTTCCTATTCAAAGTTCAAGTCAAACTCTTTTGAAATCAAACTTTTTCAAGTTAAACTTTTCAAAAATCTCAGTGTTTATTTTCAATCGTACTCTTATCCGAACTATGACTGGCCTGATTCTCAACAAAGGGATATGTAGGCAACCCTCATGGGTGTGGTCACAACCTTTTTCAAATTTCCAATTCCATAATCTATGTCCAATTTCCAATTTCTAAAACCTTGTTTCAAACTTCAAATCTTTTTTTCAAATCTATTTTCAAAATCAAATATTTATTTTCAAAATCAAATTTTTTTCTTGCACTTGCATGTGATGGATCATATCAAACCTTTTTTCTAAAAATTCTTTTCAAGGTGGATAGTATTGGACAATTATTAGTTGAAGATTTTAAATGAGTGAACTTAGGGTGAATAGACATATAGGCACTGCAAGGGCGAGAGAGGGTAATGATCTTTGAATATCTTCTCTACACGTAACCTACCTTTGAACTTAGAATCACTATTTTCAAAGACAAAAAATGGAGTTATTTTCAAAAAGGGCCTAAATCTTTCCAAAGGTTGCCAAACAACCTGTTTTCTTTAAAAACCCTTTCTTGAGGAAGTTTTCCAAACCTTTTTAAAAAACCCTAAGTTTAATTTTCGGATTGCACTTAGTTTTAGATGACCTAACTCACCTTAACAAAGTTAGGTGGCGATTCTAAACCTTTTTTCAAAAGCCATTAATCAAAACAACTTCAAGTTCAAACCTAGTCGCACTTGTCCTTCTAGAAGAATGAATTCTAACGAGAGAGTACCATGTTTTTTTTCCACTTATGTGTGTTTTCTCAAGTGCGAAAAATCCGGATGTGACACATTGGTGAACTTTTTTGTATGAAATTTTCTACAACAATAGAAATTTTCATAGTAAAATAGATTACCCCATGGAAAGAGTAAAATGAGCAAGTATGTGGTTACTCATGCACTTCCCAATTTGAGCTTCCTTATTTTATGTGAGGTTATATTTAAATAGTGCCATTTGTGAGTTTTTTTTCTTGCGGTAAAAATTTTAAATTTCAAAACTTATTCATTTAGCTATGATAATGTCTCTCTATAAAATAAAATAAAAAATAGACTCATGACATTACATAAATAAACTGTCACACCAAGTAAACATAATAATATGGTGTGACAGTTACTCTGGCCAAAGACAGAGCTAGGTGAGGGAAGGGGGCAAATACCCCACTGAAGTTGCACAAGAAGTGTTGTAAGAATTTGGAAGCTTTCTTTATCTATCCATTAAAAAGTAGTCATTCTAGAGGGACCACATGCAACCACGTGCCCCCTCAAAATTTGGAAGGCTAGCCTATTGGGTGTTAGAAATGCATTTATTAGTTAGACAGAGCCAAAGCTTGTGGTCTCCTTTTATGAGGTCCTTTTATGAGGTTAGGAGTTCGATTCTTAAAGCATTTTGTTGTTGAGCTATTAAGCTAGCGGTGGTTGGGTCAGGATAAAGATACTCTCCATTTCATTGTTGGAACATTCGTTTAAATTCAACTCTAACCACTACATTTTTCTTCTTTTTTTTTTTTAAGTAAAAAGGTGAGAATGGACAACCAGCATAGTAATCCCTTTAGGCGTGACCATAAAGGTTCCCACTAGCTATGAAATGTTCGATTTGAGCCACAGCTACTAATTTTTGAGAGGGCGAGCCTGTCACCGCAGCCCCACCGAAGTGCGATCGAACATTAAGTCATTTCTCAACAACATCTAGTTCACGCAACTACTATCACAAGCGGGTTCGAACAAGCTACTACTAAAAAGGGCAAGTACTTATCTTAGCTACTTAAGCCAACTCAACTACCACCTTGATGGTACCCTCACCATGGCATAGCTCTTTGTCAACACCTTTTCAAAAATTAAAACAACAGATGATAAGCTTAAAGAAGCATTTTCACCCTTTGGTTAGCATCTTGAAGCAAAAGGCATTGTAAATTACTATTGGTAAGATACTATACATAAACCAATTCTCAATTCATTATCTCAACCACAACAAGTGAATGAGTTATATGTGCATTTAATTCATGGGGATCTCACTGTATTACGTTTGTGGGTGAGAAAATTAATTAAGAAATTAGTATATGTATAACATTACTGTTTTGGAACGACTAATGACATTTATTGAAAGAAGCACAAAAGTATAATTTAGAGGTTGGGTTCAAGCATCACACAGAATCCAAAATTACATCAATGGTATTAGAGAAAAAAATTATGATCACATTAAGATATTATCTTTGTAACCTTAATTTCTTTTCATACATAAAATGCTTTGATTTCAAAGGGATTGAGAGAGATTGGTGAGAGATTATTGTAAAGAATTTTGGTTCTGAACTGGGATTTGGTATACAGAAAAGCAGAAGGAGAGTACTCACCCCATATTTCTCACAACCAGCAAATCATCTACCTAGGTTCATGTTAGTCTATGAAGTCCTCATTTGGGATAGCTTCCAAGAATTAAAAAGTCTTCCACCCATTCCTCTTCTTCCCTATTGCTTGCTTCTCTTTTCTTTCTACTCCTCTTCCCCTTTTTTTTTTGTCTTTTGTTATAAGCTAATATGGGCATATAAATGTTATGTAAGTTACACGTGACTGGGATAAGGCTATATGGGTGGCAAGAAAAGGTGCGAAAATACTATTTTGCAATTGAAAAAGGGTCATGTGAGATGCATGTAACTTTTTGCCATCAACTGCACAAACGGCAATTGACAAGAGAGTGACATTGCAATTAATTAATAACACAGTCGTAATTTTTAGGATTGTAAGTACAAGTCCTAAAGGAGGATTTAGTGTAATTCCAAGAGTACAAAGTGTATTTTAATGTAAAAATAGCCATTCAAATTCAATATAAAATTGTTTATATTCTATGAAGAATTGTATGGCACAATTTCAATAATGTACTTGTTTTTTCTGTACTTCTCTTTGTTTATTTTTGAACATTTACATATTTATGTACGTATTTTCTAGAAATTAATTATAACCTCGTTTGGTTTGTATCCATTTTGCATGTATGTGTTCTATAAAAAAAAAATTAATTTATTATACTTTGACTTGTAACGTAGGATGAATTAAATTCATGTCTCCGCATATGCCCTCCATTGCCTGATTATTCATATGTAAATGGTGTGAAATGTGTAATGGTAGCGTGGAACAACGACGATAATGTAGAGTTGCATCGTTTGGTGACTCTAGTTAGAGATGCCATTAATAAGATTGACGATGAGTATGCAAGAAAATATCAAATTTTCATGGGGCATGCACTAATACATGAACCATTCACACAAATCTTTGTGAAAGCTAGACAAAAAGAAATAGTGTTTGTAGCAATGAATAGTTGGTGCAGGTTTCCTTTCTATGAGGCTGATTTTGGTTGGGGAAGGCCCGTTTGGATAACTACTTATATACTCCCTACAATTAAACAATTTTCATTGGTGGACACCTCAGATGGTGGAGTTGAAGCATGGGTTAGCTTGCAAGAACAAGACATGCTCAGGTTTGAGAAAAAACCTACTAGGTTTTCTTTCTCACTAAGATAAACTCCAATTTGCTCGATAGGGCAGCAACTAGCTAGTGAGAAAATTTGATTGATGTTGTGTAAACTCATTAAATAAAGGATTGATCATTCATCTTGTTATCCTCCTAATACATATATCATGACAAGGGTTTGTTTGATCAATATATTATTGGAGAGCTTGATATACATTGTTGAGACACTTACTTAAGAGCTGAGAAAACTAACCGCCATGCCTTACTAATATGGATTTGATATGTGGCTTGCAATTGGACCTAATATGGAAAAAATTAGGTCTTTACTTTAATTTGATAGATGTGCAACAATTATAATAATCACATGTAATAAACTAAAGCAGTAAGCAATCACACAAGATGCACACATGATTTTTAGCGTGAAAATCCTTGTGGGAGAAAACCATAAGACTTAGTTCAGCCAACCAAGTACTATAAGAATGAATACAAAATAGTTAACTTACAATCCAACCTTAGATAATCCAATCCTCGGGTGCCAAATCTCCAAGTGTGCACGTGTGCTCTTCTTGTAACAACTGAGTCACACGATCACATATTTATCCTTTGATATGGTTCTTCAATGCTTGATTGAGTGTCGAGTCCACGACACTTCTGGAATCTATCAAGAACTGAACTCAAATCCACCACCGTCTTGAACTCTTTCAAGACATTTTCTCCATGTCGATAATCATAGTAGGAATGAAAGAACGTATTCCTTAGATTTTGAAAGCTCACAATCTGATGATGAAATATCCAATCTCTAACAAACACTCATATAGATGTCTTCTTGAAAGGCTTGGTGTATGTTGGAGAGATCTAGGTTGGCTAAAGGATTGGCTTGATGATTAGCTAGATTAGATAATTTCTCTAAATGGTTAGCTAGATAGATCTAAGCTTCTTTATATAGCCATAAGGTTGAGTGGAGTGTAGAACAACATCTGAGATGACCATTAAGAGGCTCTAGGTCAGCCTTCAATTAACATAAGTTGTCTTGGCAAATACTTCAAGGTCTGAGAGCACAATATTCAATAAATTGACATAGCTCGTTAAAATGCCTTAAGAGCAGGGTAGAACCAACTCTCTAAATCTTGGTCTTCGAAAACTCGACTAAGGTGGGCTTGACAGTAGGGGTATAATTCTGTCTCTGAATCTCTACAACCTTGGAGTGCGCCAAGGCGACCATGAGAGTAGGGTTCAAACTGCCTTCTGAATCTCTACAATCATTGAGGCCGCTAAGACGCCCTTGAGAGCAGGGAAGGATTAGCTCTTTGATTCTCTACAACTTTGCATCATGCTAAGGCCTTGAGAGCAGGGTACTGACTTGGCAATACTCTTCCTCTGTTGTTTTAGCCTTTTTGCCCCGAGTTCCGTAGCACACTTCATCCTAGAAGCTATCTAATCTCTAGTTTCGCAACATACTTCGGCCTAGAAGTTATCCAATGAATTCCTAGCTTCTAAAACACTCTTCACACATTACAAGACACAATTTCTTGCTCTTACAAATTTGGTCAACAAAATTATACGTTGTCAACAAAAGTGGCCAAACCCAATCTAGTCGTAACATCTTAGGCTTCTAAGCCAAGTAGTGACTTAACGTGGTATCAAAGCTTTGATTGATAACAGGTCTTGGGTTCAAGTCTCTCCATATGCATTTGTTCTCCGATTGCATTATGTTTGTCTCGATTTCTATATGTTGCATCTTCACTTGCAAAGCGGGGTTGCATATGAGAGAGGATATTGGAGAGCTTGATATGCTTTGTTAAGCCCCTTATTTAACAGTTTAATCTTTTAAATCAAGTGGTTACCTAACATCTATAACTCTTTCGAGTTGATTTTTTCATTGATTAAATTATTTTTATCACATTGCTTCAGGCACCTCACTAAGGCAAAGAAAAAAGATGAACTCAGTCTAATTGCAATTGCTGCCTGTTTAGAGCACTTTTCTCTTTTAAGAGCATGGAGTTTTTCCATATGTAGCTTAAATACTATTAAAATATAACTTGTTTACAAATAATGTGAAATTCATTCACTTGTGTTTAGCGTGTGAAAATAGATTAAGAATTTGGATTATGTATAGGAAAATGCTATTCTTATAGAATTTTTGTACAAAATTTGGTATCAAATGATGTGGCAACGACAATTTTGTAATCAAAAGTCATTATGATAGGTGTTTTTGTTTTGAAGTAAAAGACTCTTATTTAAACACATCATTCTACATGAAAATATTTATGAATTTCTATTTATATAGCATTACTTTTATGTATAGCACTTTCCTTTAAAGTATATCACACAAACTCTAGCATGTGTCATATAACTAAATAGCAATGTTATACACACTACATTTTTTGTATAGAAATTTCTATCCATATTGATCCAATTATTTATATTCATTTTTTTTCAAACTAAAACACACACCATTTGGCTCCTAATTTAAAAAAAAAAAACACTATAATTTTAATGCACTGCAAAAAACAAATTTACAAAAGCGGGCACCAAAATAAAATAAAGGAGAATCTTCATTTTTTTTTACTATATAATGTTATGCATATAGACATAAATTATAAGAATATAATCAAACATTCAACCCTTAGTTAAAAGGTACAAGTTTAAATAAAGGGGAATCCCCCTTTTTTTCACTTAGTGGGGTCCTAATTTTTCTTTTTTTCTTGTTTTTTTTTTTAAATTATTGAGGTCCCAGATAATAATAAATGTGATAGCTTGTACATTCTCTTTTATTTTTAGGGATAATTATAAAAATATCCCCTAAACTATGACTCATCATCACTAAATTTTTTTAGAACTCTAGAACATGACACATTGACTCCTTGAATTATCAAATTATATCAATCAACAACTTCTGTTAGCAATATGTTAGTAATGTGTTAAGAGATAATGAAAAATTATCATGTGACTTGCACATGTTTACAAAAGTATAGTTTTATACTTAAATTGACATTTTTTTTAAATAATATTGTCTAATTACTTAAACGCTCCTTAGATTGCCCCTATATTTATGTCATTTTAAGGGGTGCTTTCATTTCTTAGACATCTGTATAATAAGATCATGTTAATTTACGTATAAAACCATACTTTCGTAAATATATACAAGTCACATAATAATTTTTCATTAATTTTCTTAACGGATTGCTAATAGAAAGTGTTGATTGATATAAATTGATAGTTTAAGCATCAATGTATCACTTTATAGAAATCATGGGGGTTCAGTGATACTAAGTCATGGTTCATGAGTTTTTTTTTTGTAATTATTCTTTTTTTTAATGGTTGTTTCTTTATTATTATTATTATTATTATTGTCACATTTTGCTTCCTCTTCCATTATCTATCCTCAAAAGTACAAATAATAAATGTGAATGCCCCATCTATCTTTGTGGTCCCTTACTTCAGGCAGAATGCATGTCCTCTTTCGAATGAAGCTTGAATATGCTATTTTACCCAACTTCTTTAGCAAGTTTTTTTTGTTCTTTTTTATTGTGATTTTCAACTAAAAAAAATTCAAAAGGTTAAACTGAAAACTCGTAGAAAGATATAAACTTGAATTTCAATAGGAAAAAGCTAACAAATTAGTAAAAAGATAATTTAAAAAATATTAAGAAAAATGTTGATCCTCTGTGTTCTCAGGGAGTTATAGATGTGGAGCTACATGAGCTTCACTAATTTCTCTAGAGGAGGGGCTAAATTTGGCAGTAGTTTTGGCAAGCATTTGGGTGTTTTTAGAAGTGGATACGTAGGAGACTCCATGACCCTTTTGGGCTATTGATTACGCTCAGGATATGGCAATTTATTAATGCCCAAGTGTAGGTGTGGCGAAGCAGTAAATAAAATTCGATAAGACCAGAGTTGAACAATAGGGAACGGTTATCTAAACATACAAAGTTGGCGCTAGAATTCATTGATGGTAAAAATTTAGATACCGACCAAGCCATGTTGTTAGGCTCCGATTTTTTTCACTTGAGGAAAATACACATAAGTAGAAAAAGGACTCATCCTCCTAGAAGAATGAGTGTGACTATGTTTGAATTTGAAAATAGATTTGATTAAGGGCTTTCGAAAAAGGTTTGGAGTCGCCACCTAACTTGAACTAGGTGAGTTAAGTCACCTAAAACTAAGCACAATCCAAATATTACACTTAGAATTTTTCAAAATGTTTTGAGAGAGGATTTTTAAGAAAATAGGTTGTTTGACAACCTTTGGAAATATTTAAACCCCTTTTCAAAATAACTCTATTTTGGTTTTTTGAAAATAGTGATCTAGGTTCGGAGGTTGGTTACGTGTAGGGAAGATATCCTAATACCATCACCCTACCCTGCTCTTGCAGTACTTATATGTCTATTCACTCTAGATTTACTCATTAGAATCTTTGATTAATAAATGTCCAATTATATCCACTTTGAAATGAATTTTATAAAAAAGATTTAACATATGCATTACATGCAAGTGCAAGAAAAGAATTTAATTTTGAAAATATATTTGAAAAGAAAGATTTGACTTTTAAAATAAATTTGAGAAGACTTGATTTGGAATTTAAAAGAAGGTTTAAAAATTAGAAATATAATATGGAATTGAAGATTTTAGAATAGATTTTAAAATTACAAACTTGAAATAGGTTATGAAATTTGAAATTTGAAAAAGGTTGTGATCGAACCCATGAGAGTTGCCTACGTATCTCTTTTTGAGAATCAGGTCAGTCGTAGTCTGGACAAGAGTCCAATTGATAATAAACACTTTTAGGTTTTGAAAAGATTTGATTTGAAAAGAGTTTTATTTGAAAAGAGTTTGATTTGAACTTAAAATAGAAGATTTGGAAATTGAAATTTCATTTGAAATTGAATTTAAGGATTTTGAAATTGGTTTTGATTTGAAAAGATTGAAATTTGAAGAAGACTTGGACTTGATTTGAAAAGATTGAGATTTTGAAAACATTTTGACTTAGATTGAAATTGAAAAAGCATCTTGATTTAGAAAAGAATTGAAGCTTCCTAACTTTAAGGATTAAGGTTGAACCAGGATTTAGCTTCCTAGGGTTTAAGTAACCTAAGATTAAAACATGTAGTTAAATTAAGAAAGGATTTGATTTAGACTTAAAAAGTTCGATTTTAGAAAGTTGAATTTAGGAAAAGTTCGAATTAGGAAAGGTGGATTTAAGGAAGATTGTAAAAGAGATTTGACTTGATTTGAAAACACTTGATTATTTGATTTGAAGGAGTTTAGAAAACTTAAGGTTTAAGAAAGATTGGATTTGGAAGTCTTTGAATTAGGAAAGTTTTGAAATAGGAAAGTTTCACTTTAGGAAAGTGCCAAATTAGGAAAGTTTCATTTTAGGAAAGTTTTGAGATTAGGAATGAGTTGGGTTTGGAAAGATTTCAATTTAAGAAAGTTTTGATTTAAGAAAAATCTTATTTCTATTTCCTAAAGTAGAATATTTGATTTCACTTCCAAAAATAAATGATTTGATTTAGTTTCTAAAATTGAAATATTTGATTTAGTTTCCTAAATGGAAAAATTTGATCTAGTTTCCTAATTTGAAAGATTGGATTGACATAGAATTGGAATTGTTGAATTTTGAAAATCTTGGATTTAGAAAGCTATGATTTTGTGTAGAAAAAGAGATTTTCGAAACCTAGGATTTGACGTAGAAAATAGAGGTTTTGGAAGTCTATGATTTGAGACAAAATTGAAAGTCATGATTTTAGAAAAGAGAATTAGGATTTCCTAACCATGAAATCTAGGGCTTGACTTGGACCCCAAGAAAAAGAGACTTTAAAAAGTAAATCTTTTGAAGAGATTTTCTAGGAAGGAAACTTGAAGGTAGTTTTTAGAAAGTAAATTTTTTAAGAGAACTTTTGGAAAGAAGTTTGAAAAGGGTTTTTTGGAAAATAGATTTTTGAAGGAAATTTTTGAAAAGGAATTTTTAGAAAGTGAATTTTTGAAGAGAGCTTTTGGAAAGGTGTTTGAAAAGAATTTTTGAAAAATAGATTTTTGAAAAGAGTTTTTGGAGAGAAGTTTGAAAAAAAACAATTTTGAAAACCTTTTGAATATCTCACTTTTCTAAAATAATTCTAACCATGAAAAGATTAGGACCATTCTAAGTTAGTAGTTTTGAAAACAATATGGATTTGAAATATGGAACAATATGATCACAATAAATATCACATTTTCGTAAAATAACCTTAGCCATAGAATGACTAGAATCATCTTAAGATTGTGATCTTGATGAAAAACAAGTTAGGGTTTGCACCCAAAATATGGACCTTGATGGTCACAATGAATATTACACTTTTCTAAAGCAACCCTAACTATGGATTGGTTAGAATCACTCTAGGGGCGTGATTTTGAAAACAAGAATTTGAATGCAAGTTTTGAAAGATGATTTTGATGCAAACTTTGAAAACAACTTTTGAAAACAATTTTGAAGAGATGTATGAACATGATATGCACAATGCAAGTAGGTTCGTGAACATACAAGGTTTAGGCTTCACCACGTAATCAAGGGGGCCGAATCCACATGACCTAAGGTTAAATTAAAAGAAAGCTCCTAACACGGTGACTTTCAATCATCCTTCCTACACATGAATCGGGAAACCCTTGTCTCAAGCATGCAAGAAAAGGGGAAAAGAAGATGGGAATTAAAATAGAAGAAAATCCAAGTAGATTAGGAGAGAGAAGAGAGAGGGAGAATTATATAAACGTAAAGAGAAAACCAACCTCGTATCTTCTTTGCTTTGTTTGCTTTGTTTTTCTTTGCTTTTCTTAGACTTTGGAAGCTTCAAACTTGTAGCTCTTCAATCTTTAATTAATGGATGTTAGAGGCTTGTATATGAGTGTATGAGGTATATATAGGCTAGGGTTAGAGTGTTTAGAGGCTAGGGTTTGAAAAGGCCTAAGAAAACTAAGGTTTTGAGAGAGTTCAAGGTCTCTACACAGAGAGACAGAGTTTCTAGACTTAGATTGCCGACCCTTTTCATACAGGAGGGGGCTCTATATTTATAGATAGAAGATTGACATGGTGCTTGTTGTAGTGGTGGCAAGCAAAATTTCCTTCTAGTGCCACTCCCAATTTTTGGCTTGGCGCCATTGCTAGTGGTGCCAGCCACTTAGGAAATTTTTAAGGTCGGCAAGCAATGTATCTTTCAACCCTTAATACACAAGGCAAAAGATTTAGCTTCACTAGGAGTGACTCCAAAAGGTCCAGGAATGCTACGGAAGGCTGGGAATGGCCCAGAAGGCCAAAAATAGGTATAAACCCTTGAAATAATGTCCGGGGGCTAACAGACTTAAAAAACAATGTTTGGATGGTCAACTAAGCTATTAAGGGCAAAACGATCAACTAGACCGAAAAACCACCAAAATGGACTCAGAATGACTCACGAGAAGACTTGAAGGATGGAAACACTATCTAAAGTGTTTCAGAAGGTTTTTGGTTTGATTCCCATAGCTTGTGTGGTTGGAAAAGGCAACCGGCCTACCAGGGGTAAAACGATCATTTTGCACCGGGTTTGCCGAAATAGACTTAGAATGATCTGAAAAGGTATTGGAATGTTGGGAATACTATTAGAAGCACTCTCGGGAGGTTACCGGTTTGATACCTAGAGCCGGTATGGTTCCCGAAGGCACTCAGATACTAAGGGGTAAAATGATCATTTTGTCCGGATGATCCTGAAATTGGTCTGAGACTGACTAGAAGGCATCTGAACATGTCGAATCATCTTTGGGACGATCTTGGATGGGTAGACTTACTGCTCTAATGACTTAAGTACTTTCTCAAGAGGCATGCCAAAAAATCCCAAGGGGCAGTTTGATCATTTTTCACCGGAGTGGGTTAGCAGGCACTAGTGTTGACCTGGGTTTTGAGTGTTTCCATCACTCTGATGGGCTGTCACGAGTTGGCTTCCAAATGTATCTCATCTTTTGGTAAACGTGTCACAGCCAAAAGGCGAATTCGGTTCCACGACATAGGGGTTTATTGGCAATTCCCAATGTCAACTTGTGAGCGAGTGTTTCCGCCACTCTGACAGTGCGCGTTCATTCCAAAGGTGGCCTGATTTCAGGAAGCTAATATGTAGACTTATCGGCTAAGGAATCAACTTTCTCAAAAGATGTGCCAAATAATAGACATTCTTCATTGGCAGGCTAGCAGATGCCAAAGGTGGACCGTCTACTATCTCGGGGACTTGGGTTCCGTCTTGATCAACGAGTTTAAAGGGACTTATCATTCCAAAGAGTTTTTCAAAAAAACGTGCTGGACTAGATGATCTTATCACTTGAGGGATCAACTTTCTCGAAAAGCGTGTCAAATTTGATTTGAATTGGCATTGGATTTGAAATTGAATTTAAGATTGAAATGGGGACTTACCATCTCTAGGAAGACGTGCCAAATGGAATAGGACCGAGCAATGTCACAAGGGCATTTTGGTCATTTTGCCTCTATTGGGCCTAATGGGCTCGCAAAGCGATTGGTTGACTGGATTGAGTCTGGAAAATTGATTTAGACTTGAATGTGTTTGTTTCGGTTTGAATATGAGTCCGGGCGGGCTGGAGATTGCTGAGCGGGCAAAAATGGGATGCTTATACATGGTAAATATCGTAGTATTACAATGGCTTCAGTTGGAACCCAAGTCAACCTGTTTGAATTCTATCATGAATAGTACCGATGAGATTTGGACAGTTAGTGTTAAAAAAAAAAAAAGCAAATAGTGACTAAAATAAAATAGTTTATTTTAGGAGATTTGATGGTTGTTGAACTAGACTTTAAATTAAACTTAATAAAATAGTCTTGGATCCAATTGATCCGATCACCTAATTCAGCTGAAATTTTAACAGATGTTTTGTAACTCAAATCATTAGCTTTGTCTTGAGCCTTTAATTCGGAAGATTAAACTATTAGAATAAAAATTCAATAATAATTAAATCTAGAATAATAAAATTAAAGCCATAGATTCATACTGTCGATTTGTACAATAACTATACCAAACTAAGATTTGTGCATAGAAATTACCGAATTTAGTCAAGAATCTAAGTTTTCTCAAAGATTTAAAATTTAATTACCAAGAATTGAAAGATTTTAAAGATAAAATAATAAAGAATGAATTACTTCTGTTGATATTCCAAGATACTCAGATGATCTTCACAATAGGCTTAAAGAATAAAATTAGCTACTCATAGTATTGAAAAGAAAAAATATGACTTAAAAGATAACTTCATAAATAAAAATGTTTATTACAGTAGAAAACAGTAAAGAAAAGACTTAAATTTCAACAAAGATTTTGTAACTCAAATCATTGGATTCGTCTTGAGCATTTAATTCGAAAGATTAAGCTATTAGAACAACAATTCAATAATAATAAAATCTAAAATAATAAAATTAAAGCCATAAATTCATACTATCGATTTGTGCAATAACTATACCAAACTAAGATTTGTGCATAGAAATTATCAAACTTATTCAAGAATTTAAGTTTTTTCAAAGATCTAGAATTTAATTACCAAGAATTGAAAGATTTTAAAGATAAAACAATAAAGACTCAATTACCTCTGTTGATATTCCAAGATCCTTAGATGATTTTCACAATTGGCTCAAAAAATAAAACTAGCTACTCATAGTATTGAAAAGAAAAGATATGACTTGAAAGATAACTTCATAAATATAAAAGTTTATTACAGTAGAAAACTGACAAAGAAAAGACTGAAACAAAAAATTAATTGACTGAAAAATACAAACAAATTAACTAGAATCTAGACAAAAAATAAATTGAAGGAACTCTCTATTGGCCTTTGAAGCTCTCTCTTTCTCTTCCTCCTTCTTCACCAGGCTCCTTATCCCCTTTTCTTTGACTTTTGTTAGCCGCCCACCTGCACACAAGCATAAACGTATATATAATATACGTACATATGTATAAGTATACATATATATATATGTAATGATAATATAATATACAAACATATATATATATATAATACACACACAAATATAATATAATATAATATAATATTACACACACACACACACATATATATAATTAACACCGAGAAAAATGTCTATGTGCACGTCGACTTCATTTTGTTCGGTTTTAACTTTAAATTAATACAATGCATAAAAACATAAAAGAAAACTAATATTATATTAAAATGATAACTAATATGTACATAATCACTAACAATAACTTATAATTAGGGACTTCAATTTGTACTTTTTAGAGTACAATCAGCTATGAACTTGGCAAACTCCAAGTATAGGACCACCAATGGCTAGCCATGGGAACATCACCACGTGCATCCTCATTTTTCTATGGATGAAATGGTAGAGCCAAAACATTTATTCAGGAGGGGTAACCGTTAAATAAAAACGAAGAAAATTTTTGTATTTCATAATCAACAATAGGCCAATAAGGTATTTAACTTTTATATATACGTATAATGTATATAAGCTTAAATACATAATACATGATGATATTTTTAATGCAAAATAACTATTTGAGTGGGGTATTTATAAACTTTTAGAGGGGTAAATTGAGAAGTATTTCATGAATTGTTAGTTAAAATGACATTATCGAAACCTTGAGGGGGGACATTTACAAATTTCAAAGGGAAAAAATTAAAAAAGTTTCCAAATTTGTAGGCACAAATGCAAATATTAAAACTTTGACGGGGCCAAATGTCCCTTTTGGGCCTACATTGGCTCCGCCCCTGCATGGATGTGACAGAAACAAACTCAGACTCTACATATAAGAGAGTGACACTACTATAAAATCTTGGAATGAAAACATAAAACAAAACTAACAAAATAACCCACCATTGCCTGCTACTACTGCCCATCATCATCCACCACTCATTGTCGCTGTCGTCGCCATCACAACCACCTACCACTGCCAGCATCATACACTACTCACTGTTGCCACCGCCGCCATCATAGCTGTTGCACCCAGATTTTTTGCACTCGAGAAATACACACATAAGCGGGAAAAATATTGTACTCTCTTGTCAAAACTCATCCTCCTAGAAGAATGAGTGCGACTAGGTTTGAATTGAAAATTAATTTGAATAAAGAGCTTTTGAAAAATAATTTGGAGTCGCCACCTAACTTGATTAAGGTGAGTTAGGTCACCTAAAAACTAAGCACAATCCGAGGATCACACTTAGGGTTTTTGAAAACAATTTTAAAAATACTTCCTCAAGAGAGGGTTTTTAAGAAAACAGGTTGTTTGGCAACCTTTAGAAAATATTTAAGCCCTTTTTTGAAAATAAACTCCATTTTGGTCTTTGAAAACAGTGATCCTAGGTTCGGAGGTTGGTTACGTGTAGGAAAAACGCACTAAGCCATCACTCAACCCCGCCCTTGCGGTACCTATGTGTCTATTCACCCTAAATTCACCTATGAGAGTCTTCAACTAACAAATATTCAATCCTATCCACTTTAGAAAATAATTTTTAAAAGAATGATGCATGATATGTAAATGCAAGAAAAAAAGAGTTGGAAAATAGATTTGGAAAAGAAGAATTGAAGTTTGAAATTGGAAAGAAAGTTTAGAAATTGAAAATAGAGGATTCAAAATAGATTTTTAGAATTGGAAGTTGGAAATTGAACATAGAATTGAAAATTGGAAAGCAGTTATGGAATTGGAGATTTAAAAAAAGTCATGGAAATAGAAGTTTGAAAAAAGTTGTGACCGTACCCACGAGGGTTGCCTACATATTCTTTTTGAGGAATCAGGTCAGTCGTAGTTCGGAAAAGAGTCCGATAGAAAATAGAAGATTTTGATTGGAAGAAAGAAATTTTGATTTGGGATTTGAATTGCAAGATTAGGAAATTAGGATTGAACTTAGACCTAGAATTGAACTTGAAAGAGGATTTGACCCTTGGAAGAGAACTTGGACTAGATTTGAAAAGATAGAACTTTAGGAAACCTAGACTTAGGAAAGATGAGATTTTGGAAAGACTTGAGATTAAGAAAGATTTGACTCAAATGTTGGACTTGGAAGATTAAGGAAGAGATTGGATTTAGGAAAGGTTTGAATTAGGAAAGTTCCGTTTTAGGAAAGTTTCATTTTAGAAAAGTTTTTGAATTAGGAAAGTTTTCAAATAAGAAAGGTTTCGGATTTGGAAAGATTTGAAATTTAGGAAGATTTGAAATTAGAAAGATTTGAAAAGTTAGATTTGGAAAAGGTATAGAATTAGGAAGATTAAGAAGCTTAGAGTTTAAGAAAAGATTTAAAAATTTAAGTTTAGGAAACTTATGGTTTAGGAAGGTATGAGATTAGGAATGAGTGAATTAGGAAATGTTTAGACTAGGAAGGATTGAGATTCTTATTTCCTAAAGCAATGGATTGGATTTTGTTTCTAAAAGATGTGTTTTGATTTTGTTTCCAAAAACGAAGGATAGGATTTAGTTTCCTAAATGTAAGATTGGATTTGGTTTCCTAAAGGGAAGATTGGATTTGGCATGGATTTGGAAAGATGAAGTTTTAGAAACCCTAGATTTGGAAGACTATAGTTTTGACATAGAAAATAGGTTTTGGAAACTAAGATTTTAAAGCAAGATTGAAAATCACATTTTAGGAAAGAAAATTAGGGTTTCCTAATCGTTGGCTCTAAGGCTTAACTTGGGCGCCAAGAAAGGAAATTTTGGAGAGTGAGTTTTTGGAAGAAGATTTTTGGAAAGAGATCCTAAAAAGGAGTTTTTAGAAAGTGAATTTTGAAGAGAGAGTTTTTGGAAAGATTTTTTGGAAAACAACACTTTGGGAGAGTTTTTGGAAAGAGATTTTTGGAAAGAGTTATTTAGGAAGGAAACTTAAGGAGCATTTTGAGAAAGTGGACTTTGAGGAGAGTGTTTTGGGAATGAACTTGAAAAAAAGTTTTTGAAAAATAGATTTTTGGAGGGAGTTTTTGAAAACAATTTTGAAAAGGAGATTGAAGAGAGTTTTTAGAAAGTATGTTAGAAAAGAGATTTCTAGAGGGAGAGATTTGAAAAGAGAGTTTTGAGAAAGTATATACAATATCTCACTTTCCTAAAGCGATTCTAACCATAAGAATATTAGAACTAGTTTAAGATAGTGGTTTTGAAAACAATAAGGATTTTGAAAATATGGATCATATTGGTTACTTTAAATGTAAAACTTTCCTAAAGCAACCCTAACCATGGAAAGGCTAGAATAACCTTAGGATTGTGATTTTGAAAACAAGTTTTGAAAAAGAAGATTTTAATGCAAGTTTGAAAACGATGCTAATGCAAGTTTTGAAAACGAGTTTGAAAATGAATTTTGGAAGAATGCAAGATCATGATATGCACAATGCAAGTTGGGGTCGTGAACGTACAAGGTTAAAGGCTTCACCACATAATCAAGGGGGCCAAACACACGTGGTCTCCGGTTAGACTAAAAGAAAACCCCCGACACGGTGACCTTCCAATAGCCTAATCCTACACATGGACCGGGAAATCCCTTGTTTCAAGCATGCAAGAAAAGGGGGGGGGGGGGGGCGGAAGAAGATGGGGGACTAAAATAGAAGAGAACCTAAGTGGGTTCGGAGAAAGAAGAGAGAGAGGGAAGATGCGTAAACTTAAATAGAGATCCTACCTTGTGTCTTATTTATTTTGCTTTGCTTTGCGCGCTTTGTTTTTCTTGCTTCAGTCCTTGCTTCGCTTCGATCTTCAGGAACTTATCTTCGATCTTTCGGAGCTTCGAAGTTACAGCACTTCAAGTCTTCAATGGAGGCTTTGAGGCTAGTGTATAAGTGTATGAGAGTGTATGTGAGTGTATAGGAGGCTAGGGTTTGTGTATGGAGGCCAGGGTTTGAAAAACTTAAAGAAGACAAGGGTTTAGGGAGGCTACGAGCTCTGTATATTGAAGAGTAGGTTTTTTAGACTGAGTTTGCGGGCCTCTTCACACTGGAAGAGACTCTGTATTTATATAGAGAGGAATGACCTAGCGCCTGTTGTAGTGGCGCTAAGGCGCTAGACCAAAGTTTGGCTTGGCACCACTACTAATGGCACTAGCCAATTTGGAAAGTTTTAAGGTCGGCAAACAATGTATCTTCAGAAGATTTGAGCGCCTGTACTAGTGACTACCATGCAATTTTTATCCTAGCTTTATTAGGAGTGGCCTTGAAAAGTCTGGGACGGATTTAAAGGACCGAGAATGGCCCAAAAAGCTGAAAAGGGATACGAACCCTCAGAATAGGGCCCTGGGGGGTAATAGACTTGAAAAAGGATAACAAGATTTGTCGGAAGGGGTAACCAGGCCATTAAGGGCAAAACGGCCAACCGGGCCAAAAAGTTGCCAGGACGGACTCAGAATGTCCTGGAAGAAGACTTGAGATTTAGAAACATTATTTAGAATGTTCTCAAAGGCTACCGGTTTGATACCCAGAGCCGTTGTGGTCAGAAAAGGCAACCGATTCACTAGGGGCAAAACTGTCATTTTGTATCGGGTTTGCCGGAATTGACTCGGAATGATCCAGAAAGATCATGAAAGGTTGAGAATACTATAAAAAAACTTTCTCGGGAGATTACTGATTTAATACCCAGAGCTGGTGTGGTCCCTAGGGCGCTTGGATGCCTAGGGGCAAAATGGTCATCTTGACCGGAAAGTCTCAGAATTGGGGCGAAACTGACTAGAACGTGTAAGCACCCCATTTTTTACCGCTCGACAGTCTACACTCCGTCCAAACTTGTTTTCAAGTCATTGTGGGCATATTCCAATCCAAACAAATTCTCTAGGCCCAAATTCCGTCTTTCCATCGCTTCGCGGGCTTGTCAGGCCCAAATAAAGGCAAAATGACCAAAATGCCCTTAGGGGCATTGTCCTTTCCTTTCCAATTCCAATCCCTCTCTTGAGACAGTTTAATCCTCAAGACGGTTCCAATCCAGGCACGTCCCTTCGGAGACGGTAAGACCCCTTTCCAACCCTACTCTCGAGACAGTTTATTCCTCGAGACGGTTCCAATTCAGGCACGTCTCTTCGGAGATGATAAGTCCCCTTTCCAATCCCACTCTCGAGACAGTTTATTCCTCGAGACGGCTTCAACTCAGGCATGTCTCTTCGGAGACGGTAAGACCCCTTTCCAATCCCACTCTCGAGACAGTTTATTCCTCGAGACGGCTTCAACTCAGGCATGTCTCTTCGGAGACGGTAAGACCCCTTTCCAATCCCACTCTCGAGACAGTTTATTCCTCGAGATGGTTCCAATCCAGGCACGTCTCTTCGGAGACGATAAGACCCCTTTCCAATCCCTCTCTCGAGACGGTTCCCATCTAGGCACGTCTCTTTGGAGATGGTAAGTCCCCTTTCCAATCCATCTCTTGAGACAGTTTATTCCTTGAGACGGTCCGAGTAGTGAAACTACTCACAAAACCGTTAGAGTAGCGGAAATACTCACAAATAGGTCGATATAAGGAATTGCCAACAAACCTCTGTATCACGACGACCGCCATTAGAGTGGCGGAAACACTCAGAACCCAGGTCAACACCAGTGTTTGTTAACCCACTTTGGTAAAAAATGACCAAACTGTCCCTTGGACCTTTTCCGAGACTTTCCGGTTAAGATGACCATTTTGCCCCTAGGCATCCGAATGCCCCGGGAACCACACCGGCTCTGGGTATTAAACCGGTAATGTCTTGAGAATACTTTTTATAGTATTCTCAACTTTCCTTTACCTTTCCGGATCATTCCGAGTTAATTCTGGCCAACCCGGTACAAAATGACCGTTTTGCCCCTGGAGGGCCGGTCTCCTTCTTCGACCACACTGGCTCTGGGTATCAAACCGGTAACCTCCTGAGAATACTTTTTATAGTGTTCTCAACCTTCTTTTACCTTTTCGGATCATTTCGAGTCAGTTCTGGCAAACCCGATACAAAATGATCGTTTTGCCCCTAGTGGCCCAGTCTCCTTTCCCGACCACGCCGGCTCTGGGAATCAAACCGGCAGCCTCTAGGAACAATCTAAATAATGTTTCCAGATCCCAAGTCTTCTTTCGGGACAGTCCGAGTCTGTCCCGGCAGTTTCCCGGTCCGATTGACCGTTTTGCCCCGAAGGGCCCGGTCAACCTTTCCGACACATCTTGTCCTCACTTTTCAAATCAAATACCTCCAGGACACTATTTTAAGTGTTCCTGCTCCTTTCTGGCCTTCCGGGTAATTCCCGGCTCTTCCAAATCATTATCGGACTTTCCGGAGTCACTCCTAGTGAAGCCAGGCTAAAAGTTGCATGGTAGTCACTAGTATAGGCGCCCAAATCTAGTCAAAGATACGTTGCTTGCCGAATTATAAAGTTTCCTAAGTGGCTGGCGCTAAGCCAAGAATTGGCCTGGCGCCACTCTTAGTGGTGCCAAGAGCAATTTTGCCCTGGCGCCACTGCAACAGGCGCCAGGTTTGTCCAACTTCTATAAATATAGAGCCTCATTCAACGTGAAGGGGGTCTGCAAACTTAACCTAAAAATCCTATATTTCGATATACAGAGCTCGAGCACCTCCTAAACCCTAGCCTCCCTAGGTTTTCCAAACCCTAGCCACCCTATACCAAACTGTAGCCTCCTATACACTCCCCCATACACTCATACACTAGCCTTCAACCATCCTTTGAAGACTTGAGGAGCTGCGATCCAAAGCTTGAAGACAACTCTTGAAGACTGAAGGTGAAGATCAAGACGAAGACCGAAGACAGCACGACGTGTAAAATAAACAAGATATACGGTAGGCTCCCAATTTAAATTTCCGCACTTCTCCCTCTCTCTTCTCTCTCCTAACCCACTTGGGTTTTCTCTATTTTAATCCCCCATCTCTTTCCCCCCCTTTCTTTGCATGCTTGAAACAAGGGGATTCCCGATCCATGTGTAGGATTGGGCTATTGGAGAGTCACCGTGTCGGGGGCTTTCTTCTAGTCTAACCAGAGACCACGTGGGTCCGGCCCCCTTGATTATGTGGTGAAGCCTTAACCTTGTATGTTCATGACCCCAAATTGCATTGTGCATATCATAGTCTTGCATCTTCCAAAAACCATTTTCAAAGTTATTTTTCAAATCGTTTTCAAACTTGTTTTCAAAATTGCATCAAAATCTCTTTTTCAAAAACTTGTTTTCAAAACCACAATTCTAGGGTGATTCTAGCCTTTCCGTGGCTACGGTTGCTTTAGAAAAGTGTTACATTAAAAGTGACCTTTTTGGTCTATATTTTCAAATCTTATTGTTTTCCAAAACCACTTTCTTAAAGTGGTTCTCGCCCTTTTATGGCTAGAATCGCTTTAGGAAAGTGAGACATTGTCATACCTTCTAAAAACTCTCTTTTCAAAAAGTCTTTCTTCCTAAATATCTCTTTTCAACATACTTTCCTAAAACCCTCATTTTCAAAATTGTTTTCAAAAACTCCCTTCCAAAATCTATTTTTCAAAACTCTCTTTTTCAACTCCTTTCCAAAATCCTCTCCCCAAAATCCACTTTCTAAAAACACTCCCTAGATTCACCTTCCTAAAAATTCTCTCCAAAAACCTTTCTAAAAAAACAAACTTTCTTTCCAAAATCTTCCCTCTAGAAATTTCCTCTCTAGGATTTTCCTTCTAAAATCTACGTTTCCAAAAGCACACTTTCCAAAAACTCCATCTTCAAATTTACTTTCCAAAAATTCCTCCCTAGGATTCCCCTTCTAGAAAATCTTCGTTTCCAAAAAACGCATTTTCTAAAAACTCTTTCTTTAGAACCCCCATTAGGAAACCCTAATTTTATTTCCAAAAACATGGTTTTCAAACTTTGCCCTAAACCTAGGTTTCCAAAACCTCTCGTTTTCTACATCCAAACTATACATATTTTCAAAACCTCTTTTCTACGTTAAAATTTCACACTTTCAAAACTAGGGTTTCTAGAATCTCCCTTTCCAAATCCTTGCCAAATCCAATCTTCCCTTTAAGAAACCAAATCCAATCTTCCCATTTGGGAAACTAAATCCAATCCTCCGTTTTTGGAAACAAATCCCAAACCTTTCCTAATTCCACTTCTTCCTAATTTCCTACCTTCCTAAACCATAAGTTTCCTAAACCTAAACTCTAAATCTTTCTTTAAATTTCAAAATCCAACCATTTCCTAATTCTACCCTTCTTTCAAATCTTAACTTTTCAAACCTAAGTTTTCAAACTCTTCCTAAATTCAAACCTTTCCTAATGTCAAGATTTTCTAACACCCTAAAACTTTCTAAATCTTAATTTTTTCTAACCCTAAATCTTTCCAAATTCTAAACTTTCCAAAACTTCAACATCTTTCGAAATCTAAGACTTTTTCTAAACTCAAAACTTTCTTAATTCAAACATTTCCTAAACTCAAAACTTTCCTTTTTCAAACCTTTCCTAAAATGAAACTTTCTTATTTTCAAAAGTTCCTTGTCTTCAAAGCTTTCCAAATTCAAAACTTCTTTTTTTCAAAACATTTCTAAATTCAAAACTTTCCGATTTTCAAAACTTTCCTAATTTGGGAACTTTCCTAATCTTAAAACCTTTCGTTTTTCGAAAACTTTCTAAACTCGAAACTTTCCTATTTTCAAAACTTCCCTATTTCAAAAAATTTCCTAATTTGAAAACTTTCCTAATTCGAAACTTTCTTAATTCAAAACTTTCCTAAAGTTGAAACATTCCAAATTCAAAACTTTCCAAAAATGAAACTTTCTTAATTCGAGACTTTCCTAATTCGAGACTTTCCTAATTCAACATTTCCTAAATCCGACCTTTCCTAATCTGCTAAACCCTCCAGATCGAGTCAAATCTTTCCTAAGTCATCTTTCCTAAGTCTAGGTTTCCTAAACCTTAATCTTTCCAAAACAATTCCAATTTCTTATCTTCTATTCTAAGTTTAAATCAAATCCAATTTTCAATTCAATCTCTTTCTTCAAATCAACTCATCTCTTTTCAATCAGACTCCGGTCCGAACTACGACTGACCTGATTCCCCCAAAGGGATACTTAGGCAACCTTCATAGGTGCGGTCACAACACTTTTCCAATTTCAATTCCACCCTCATGGGTGCGGTTTTCAAAATCTTTCCCAAATCCCAAATTCCAATCTATTTTCAAATTTTCAATTTCAAAATTTCTATTTTCGAATTTCTATTTCCAAATTTTCAAACTTTCCAAATTCAATTCCATCTCTTCAAATCTATTTTCAAATCAAATTCTTTTCAAATTTATTTCCAAATCTATTTTTCAATTCTCTCTTATTTTACACTTGCATATCATGCATCATGTTAGTTTCTTTTTAAATATTATTTTTTTTTTAAAATGGATAGGATTGGCCAATATTTAGTTGAAGACTCTCATAGGTGAATCTAGGGTAGATTGACATGTAGGTGTCGCACCCAGATTTTTCGCACTCGAGGAATACTCACACAAGTGGGAAAAATGTTGTACTCTCTCGTTAGAACTCACCCTCCTAGAAGAATGAGTGCGACTAGGTTTGAATTGAAAACAGGTTTGAAATAAAGGGCTTTTGAAAAAGATTTGGAGTCGCCACCTAACTTGATTAAGGCAAGTTAGGTCACCTAAAAACTAAAAAAATATCTGAAGACTACACTTAGGGTTTTGGAAAACGGTTTGAAAATATCTCCTCAAGAGAGGGTTTTTAAGGAAAACGGGTTGTTTGGCAACCTTTGGAAAACATTTAGCCCTTTTTAGAAAAATAACTCCGTTTTGGTCTTTCGAAAACAGTGATCTAGGTTCGGAGGTTGGTTACGTGTAGGGAAGACGCATTAAGCTATCACCCTACCCCGCCCTTTCGGTACCTATATGTCAATCTACCCTAGATTCACCTATGAGAGTCTTTAACTAACTATAGTTCAATCCCATTCACTTTGAAAAACAATGTTTATAAACTAACATAATGCATGATATGCAAGTGCAAAATAAAAGCATTGAAAAATAGATTTGGAAAGAGATTGATTTGATTTGAAAATAGATTTGAAGAGACGGAAGTGAAATTGGAAAGTTTGAAAATTCGGAAATAGAAATTTGAAAATAGAAATTTGAAATTGGAATTTGAAAATTGATTGGAATTTGAGATTGAAAAGATTTTGAAAACCGCACCCATGAGGGTGGAATTGAAAGTTTGAAAAGTATTGTGACCGCACCTATGAAGGTTGCCTACGTATCCCTTTGGGGGAATCAGGTCAGTCGTAGTTCGGATCGGAGTCCGATTGAAAATAGAAGAATGGATTGAAGAAGGAAATTGAATTTGATATTGAATTTGATTTGAGATTAGAAGAAGGAGATTGGAAATTGAAATTGGAAAGATTGGACTTGTTTTGGAAAGATTGATTTTGGAAAGACTTTGTTTTGGGAAGAAGGAGGTTTAGGAAACCTAGACTTGAGATTAAGAAGGATTGGATTGGAATGTTGGATTTGGAAGATTTGGAAGGATTTGGAATCTTGAAATTTAGGAAAGATTTGGATTAGGAAAGTTTCGAATTAGGAAAATGTCATTTTTGGAAAGTTTCAGGTTTAAGAAAGTTTTCACTTAGGAAAGTGTTGTTTTAGGAAAGTTTTCAAACTAGGAGAGTTTCGAAATTAAGAAAGTTTTGAAATTAGGAAAGTTTTGAATTAAGAAAGTTTCGAATTTAGAAATGTTTGAAAAAAAGGATGTTTCAATTTTGGAAAGTTTTGAAAACAAGGAAGTTTTGAAAATAAGAAAAGTTTCGTTTTGGGAAAGGTTTGAAAAAGGAAAGTTTTCAATTTAGGAAATGTTTGAATTAGGAAAGCCTCGACTTAAGAAAGTCTTAAATTAAGAACTTTGAGTTTAGGAAAGTCTTAGATTTGGAAAGATGTTGAAGGTTTAAGAAAGTTTAGAATTTAGAAAGTTTTTAGGTTTAGAAAGATTTAACTTAAGAAGGTTTCAAATTTGGAAAATTTTAAATTTGGAAAGATTAGAATTTAGAAAGATTTGACATTTGGAAAGTTTAGGATTTAGAAAGGTTTAGAGTTTAGAAAGATTTAAGATTTTAGAAAATTTTAGAGTTTTAGAAAATCTTGAAAATTAAGAAAGGTTTGAATTTAGGAAAGGTTTAAAAGCTTGAATTTAGAAAGTTAAGATTTGGAAAAGGGGTTGAATTAGGAAATGGTTGAATTAGGAAAGATTTGAAAGTTGAGTTTTAAAATTTAGGAAAGATTTTTATGTTCAAGTTTTGGGAACTTAAGGTTTAGAAAAGTGGAAGTTTAGGAAAAATTTAGATTTTGAAATTTAAGGAAAGATTTAAAGTTTAGGTTTAGGGAACTTATGGTTTAGGAAGAAATTGAATTAAGAAAGGTTTAGATTTGGAAAGGATTGGATTTGGTTTCTAAAAGTAAAGGTTTGATTTTGTTTCCAAAAACGGAGGACGGGATCTAGTTTCCTAAACGGGGAGATTTGATTCGGTTTCCTAAAGGGAAGGTAGGATTTGGCTAGGATTTGGAAAAGAGATTCTAGAAACCCTAGTTTTGAAAAATTATAGCTTTGACATAGAAAATAGGTTTTGGAAACATGTATAGTTTGGACGTGAAAACAAGAGATTTTGGAAACCTATGTTTGGGGCAAAGTTTGAAAATCATGTTTTTGGAAAGAAAATTAGGGTTTCCTAATTGTGGGCTCTAGGGCTTGACTTGGGGCTCTAAAAAAAGAGTTTTTGGAAAGTGTGTTTTTAGAAATGTAGATTTTCTAGAAGGGAATCCTAGGAAGGAGTTTTTGGAAAGTGTGTTTTTGGAAACATAGATTTTGGAAGGAAAATTTTGAAAACAACTTTGGAGAGGAGAGTTTAGGAAAGTATGTTGAAAAAGAGATTTTTAGGAAGAGATTTTTAAAGAGAGTTTTTAGAAGGTGTAAAAACATCTCACTTTCCTAAAGCAATTCTAACCATAAGAAGGCTAGAACCACTTTAGGAAAGCGGTTTTGAAAACAAAGTTTGAAAATATAGACCAAATGGTCACTTTTAATATAACACTTTCCTAAAGCAACCCTAGCCATGGAAAGGCTAGAATCACCCTAGAATTGTGGTTTTGAAAATAAGTTTTTGAAAAAGAGATTTTGATGTAATTTTGAAAACAAGTTTGAAAACGTTTTAAAAAACAACTTTGAAAATGGTTTTTGGAAGATGCAAGACTATGATATGCACAATACAATTTGGGGTCGTAAACATACAAGGTTAAGGCTTCACCACATAATCAAGGGGGCCGGACCCACGTGGTCTTTGGTTAGACTAGAAGAAAGCCCCCGACACGGTGACTCTCCAATAGCCCAATCCTACACATGGACCGGGAATCCCCTTGTTTCAAGCATGCAAAGAAAGGGGGGGAAAGAGATGGGGGATTAAAATAGAGAACACCCAAGTGGGTTAGGAGAGAGAAGAGAGAGGGGGAAGTGTGGAAATTTAAATAGGGAGCCTACCTTGTTTCTTGTTTATTTTGCGCGCCGTGCAGTCTTCAGTCTTCGGTCTTCGTCTTGATCTTCGTCTTCAATCTTCAAGAGTTGTCTTCAAGCTTTGGATGACAGCTCTTCAAGTCTTTGAAGGAGGGTTGAAGGCTAGTGTATGAGTGTATGGGGGAGTGTATGAGTGTATAGGAGGCTAGGGTTTGTGTATAGTGGCTAGGGTTTGGGAAAACCTAGGGAGGCTAGGGTTTTGGAGGTGCTCGAGCTCTGTATATCGAAATATGAGATTCTTAAGTTAAGTTTGCAGACCCCTTTCACGTTGAACGAGACTCTGTATTTATAGAAGGAAGACAAACCTAGCGCCTGTTGCAGTGGCGCTAGGGCAAAATTTACACTGGTGCCACTAGTAGTGGCGCCAGCCAATTAGGAAAGATTTAAGGTCGACAAGCAACGTATCTTTGACTAGATTTGGGCGCCTGTACTAGTGACTACCATGCAATTTTTAGCCTGGCTTCACTAGGAGTGACTCCGGAAAGTCCGGGAATGATTTGAAGAAGCCAGGAATGACCCGAAAGGCCGGAAAGGAGCAGGAACACTTAAAATAGTGTCCTGGAGATATTTGACTTGAAAAATGAAGATTGGATGTGTCGGAAAGGTTGACCGAGCCTTTAGGGGCAAAACGGTCAACCGGACCGGAAAACTGCCGAGACAGACTCAAACTGTCCCGGAAGAAGACTTGGGATCTAGAAACATTATTTAGAATGTTCCCAGAGGTTGCCGGTTTGATACCCAAAGCCGGCGTGGTCGAAAAAGGAGACCGGCCCACCAGGGGCAAAACGGTCATTTTGTACCGGGTTTGCCAGAACTGACTCGGAATGATCCGGAAAGATAAAGGAAGGTTGAGAACACTATAAAAAGTATTCTTGGGACATTACCGGTTTGATACCCAGAGCCGGTGTGGTCAAAGAAGGAGACCGGCCCTCCAGGGGCAAAACGGTCATTTTGTACCGGGTTGGCTTGGAACTGACTCGGAATGATCCGGAAAGGTAAAGGAAGGTTAAGAACACTATAAAAAGTATTTTCGGGACATTACCGGTTTGATACCTAGAGCCGGTGTGGTTCCCGGGGCATCCGGATGCCTAGGGGCAAAATGGTCATCCTGACCGAAAAGTCTCGGAAAAGGTCCTAAGGATAGTTTGGTCCTTTTCCACCGAAGTGGGCTAACAGCCACTGGTGTTGACCTAATTTTTGAGTGTTTCCGCCACTCTAACGGTGTGAGTATTTTCGCTATTCGGACGGGGTTGAGTATTTCCGCTACTCGGACGGGGTTAAGTATTTCCGCTACTCGGACGGGGTTGATGATTTGTGAATATTTCTGCTACTCTAACGGTTCTGTGAGTACTTTGTCGCTACTCTAACGACTCTGTGAGTATTTCCGCTACTCTAACGGTTCTGTGAGTATTTCCGCTACTCTAATGGTTCTGTGAGTATTTCCGTTACTCTAACGGCTATGTGAGTATTTCTGCTACTCTAACGGTTCTGTGAGTATTTCCGCTACTCTAACGGTTCTGTGAGTATTTCTGCTACTCTAACGGCTATGTGAGTATTTTCGCTACTCTAACGGTTCTGTGAGTATTTCCGCTACTCTAACGGTTTTGTGAGTATTTCCGCTACTCTAACGGCTCTGTGAGTATTTCCACTACTCTAACGGTTTTGTGAGTGTTTCTGCCACCCTAACGGTTTTGTGAGTGTTTCCGCCACCCTAACGGTTTTGTGAGTAGTTTTGCTACTCGGACCGTCTCGAGGAATAAACTGTCTCGAGAGAGGGATTGGAATTGGAATAAGAAAGGACAATGCCCCTAAGGGCATTTTGGTCATTTTGCCTCTATTTGGGCCTGACAGGCCCGCGAAGCGATGGAAAGACGGAATTTGGACCTAGAGAATTGGATTTGATTGGAATATGTCCATAATGACTTGAAAACAAGTCTGGACGGAGTGTAGACTGCCGAGCGGTCAAAAATGGGGTGCTTACAATAGGTACCGAAAGGGCGGGGTAGGGTGATAGCTTAGTGCGTCTTCCCTACACGTAACCAACCTCCGAACCTAGATCACTGATTTCAAAGACCAAAAGGAATTATTTTTCAAAAAGGGCTAAATGTTTTCCAAAGGTTGCCAAACAACCTGTTTTCTTAAAAACCCTCTATTGAGGAGATATTTTCAAAACCTTTTTTTCAAAAGCCCTAAGTGTAATCTTCGGATTATTCCTAGTTTTTAGGTGACCTAACTCACCTTAATCAAGTTAGGTGGCGACTCCGAATCTTTTTCAAAAGCCCTTTATTTCAAATCAATTTTTCAATTCAAACCTAGTCGCACTCATTCTTCTAGGAGGGTGAGTTCTAACGAGAGAGTACAGCATTTTTCCCACTTGTGTGAGTATTCCTCGAATGCAAAAAATCTGGGCGCGACAGAACGCACCTAAACATGTCAGATTACCTTTAAGACAATCTTGGAAAGGTGGACTTACCGTTCTGAGGACTTAGGTACTTTCTCGAGAAACGTGCCAGAAATAGCCCTAGGGGCAATTTGGTCATTTTTCACCGGAGTGGGCTAGCAGGCACTGGTGTTGACCTGGGTTTTGAGTGTTTCCACCACTCTGACGGCGGTCCCATGACATAGGGGTTTGTTGGCAATTCCCTATATCGACCCGTTTACGAGTACTTCCGCTAGTCTGACGGTTGCGATGTTTACGAGTACTTCTTATACTCTGATGGTTTGCGATCATTCCTGAGACTGTCTGATCTCGGGAAGTTGCTGAATGGACTTAACGCCTGAGGAATCAACTTTCTCAAAAAGCATGCCGAAACAGACATTTTTGCATTGGCAGGCTAGCAGGCACCAAAGGTGGACCGTTCTGCCATCCAGGGGACTTGGGGTCTCGTCCCAGTCGACGGGTTTGAATGGACTTACCATTCCGAAGAGTTTACTTAGAAACGTGCCGGATTGGAGGGTCTTACCACCTTGAGGACTTAATTTTCTCAAAAGGTGTGCCGAATTTAATTGGAATTAAAATTGGAATTGGAATTGGAATTGGAATTGGAAATGGAATTGGAAAGGGGACTTACCATATTCGGAAAGACGTGCCTGTTGGAATTAGACCGACCAATACCCCTAAGGGCATTTTGGTCATTTTGCCTCTATTTGGGCCCGGCGGGCCTGCGAAGTGGTTTGATTGACGGGATTAGATTTGGAAAGTTGATTTGACTTAGAATATGTCCACATTGACTTGAATACAAGTCTGGACGGATTGTAGACTGCCAAGCGATCAAAAATCGGGTGCTTACAATAGCCGCCTCTACCCACAACCATCACTCATCATCATTGTCACTGCCACCACTATCCACTGCCACCCACCACCGCTGCTGCCACCAGAACCACCGCCACTACCAACTACCACAACCGCCATGACCATGCCACCCACCACTGACGACCAACAACCACCGATATTGTTGCCACCACTACCACCACCACCACACCACCCCCCCCCCACCCCCCACCCATATTCTCCACCAGGGATGAAACCAGGATTTCACCTGTGAATGGGCCAAGAACAAGTCTACAATTAAATTATCACTAATAATACAAGCTATATCATTATGCAAAATTTTTTAAAAAAATATTCATTTGGTTTTAATTAAGTTATGACAATAGAATTCTACCAAAAAATTAATTTTTCACTAAATTTCTAACATTTCAATATGTCCACAACATTTCATTGATTTCACTATCGCATAACATAGAATATTATTTAGGAAAAGTAAATCATAGTAAAAGCTATCATGATGGGACTTTTGTTTTAAAGTGAGAGGCTCTCATTCATCAATCTCATTATTTATATAAATTTTGTATGAATTTTCTTATTGTGTAACATTACATATATGGATTATATAGGGACTTGCTACAGGAGGACTATTCCACATCATGTAAAAAATTTTAACTTGAGGTATACTGCATATAAGGGGGCTATGTCACACCCCGATTTTCCTCACTTGGGGAGATACGGGGGCATGAATGATAAATACAAATAAAATAACATACTATAAAGTAATAAACTAAACTAACTGACATCTAGCCTAATATAACTTCTACTCCAAAAATAATAATAATAAATTGTGGGTCTACCCCTATAGAGGTCAAAACATAGTACTGAATAATGATTACATAACTAGGTCCTTAATACCTCAAAATTATAACAACTAGCATTATTGTCATATCTTGCGCCGTATATGTATCCATTTCATGGTAAGCGACTTAGCCCGGCGTAATTATTTTCAAGACATTTCAATTTACTTCACGCTATCTAGAATGTTTGCCCATGAGCGGGGTGAGTTGTAAAACTTAGTAGGAATATATCCAGCAAATACTTTACAATATAAGATGTAAAGAGATAACAATCTGTAATAATATTCCAATTCAAAGTCAATTCTTTTCTTTGATACAATATCAGTTTCACAGTATGTCATATCAAATGATATCAAACTTTGAATATCATGAGATTATAATCTTTAGATATTTTTGTAATTCAACAGACTCCCCACTATCATGCCAAGGGTTTCCACCCTTATAGCACTTACGCCAACAACATCAGTCCAAAAGACAAGACCCCTTCTTCCTTTTCACACTTACACGACGAAAGTAGTCCACCCGTGTAACTTCCATTGCCAACCACTCAAGCCTAGAAGGCAAGAATGTCACCACTTTACGGTCTGATTGACTAGGCTCTTATTAATATAAGTTTGAAAATACAACTGTTCTCCTCCATGCTGTGAGTATCACCTTCTATTACCTTACCATATAGCTATTTCTTTTAAATATTATGTAGTTGATTTAAGAGTTATGACAATTAAAAAATCATTATCATTATCTCAATTTTAGATATTTACAATAATAAAGACAAGACATAAAATATAGTTATAAAGCAACATTATTGAACTTTCTAAAATTAAAATATTTTTTCAAAAGTTATACTATCATCGTAATAGAGGGTATGAATCCCTTACCTAAAATTCAATTTAGCTTAGTTGTTCTGTGGTGTTGTCTCATTCTGCGTGCAAGCTTTAAACATATCATCGTTTGTATTATTTTTTAGATCTAAGTTAGTATATATGAATGCTAAACCTTCCCATCGTGTGTCCTAACTCTGACAGTATTCAGTCTTGATTAACTTAGCCCTACAGTTGCTCTGGTGTAATCCGAACAATTTCTATGTCATCCTAGGTGGTAAAATCTATCCATTTTTGTATGAATAAATAAAAATATATTTATATATATTTCAGGTATTTATACTTTTTTTGATATCCGATTGTCAACTTTGTAAAAAGAATGTCAAGTTTGCCCTTCTTTGAGTAGCAGTGTAAAAATGATCGTTTTCCACCTAATGGTTAAGAAATTTTAAAATTTGATTTTGAGTGATGAGAGTGTCTTACCTCCCTAGAGATTTTTTAGTAGTGTCTAAAAATGATTTTTGAATATTTTTAACTTGTCAGAAATTATTTTTAATAATTTTTCTTTGATAAAACACTACGAAATTCAGGAAAACTACTTTCGGGTGTTAGAAAAATACCAAACCAGCTATATCATATTTATTATATTACAATATAAATTTTATAAAAAAACTTAGGGTCCATAGGGTGACCTAAATGCCACCTCGAAGAGTGGGGTAGTGGTCTCCACCTTTCTTTCCCAACAAGCCTGTTTTCGAGGCTATTGCTACCCAGCTGCCATAATTCACCCATTTTAAGTCCAAATGATGCAAGGTCAGTGGCACTGGAAACTAGACATGAAGACCTTTCATTTGGCACTTGCCTCACCGACGAACGTCGCCGGTGACTAGAGAAAAAGTCCAGCGAAGTGGATTGTTCATCACCAGTGTTGTACTACTACCTGTAACTCCACTTTTTGGGATTTTACGGTCATCCCCAACCACCCCCCAGCACCCAAAACTTCACCCTATAATTCCTAGACCCTTGCCAATCCTTGGGTTTGGTTGAAAAAGTGCTAAATCTAGCTACCTAATGCATTTTTGCTCAAAAACAGTAACCTGGCATAACTTTTTACTCGCACCACATAGTACCTTCAAACTTGGTTTCTACCTGTATTTTTTAGTCTAGAAAATTTCTACATCGGTCTCATACCTTGCCATGACTTGAAGAAAATCTCCCCCAAACCCTCATGTATTAATAGAGCTTGGGTCAAGCTTCTTCTACCCCACTTCCAGCCCTCTAATCCCTATGCAATGCTCATAATAATAACTTAGAAATGATAAAAGATAGTTACCTTTGAAGTCCCTAAGCTTGGGTGCAAGAGGGCTTTTCTTTTCTTCCCTCTCTCCCTTTTTCTTTTTTTCTCTCTTTTTTTCTCCCTATTTTTCCTCTCCTTCTCTCTGTTATCTCCAGCAAATTTTTAGAGCCTACATTATAATGTAAGTCCCTTCATGCACTCTCTCTTTATATCACCAACTCCCTTAATTTAAGTAAATTTACTACCTATATGTCCCCTCTAATGTAGAATCTTACATTATTATGGGTTAAAAGAGTGCCAAGTATCAAACCAACATATAACCTTGCATTTCTAGAAGAATACTCGAGGATTATTTGGTCCTTTCTTAATTCAATAATCTATTTAATTAATCCATTATACTAAAATTGGCCAATCATGCAATTTCTTCATAATTTCATATTTAGATATATAGATTGATATTTGAAACTTTTGTCATTTTTCCTCGTTTGCCCTCTCCTTACATTCCAACCATATAGCTAACTTAGTTAGATTTTTAGTTAGTTTTCTAGTTTGGTTAGCCTCTAACCAATGAGGCTTTGACACCTCATCAAATTGTATAAGAATTGGTTACTTCATCTAGTTATTTCTTAACTAATTCTAATATGTTAATTTACAACTCAAATTATATCTTGCTAATGCATATTTATAAGTATGGAAATAATACTTAAATTCCTAACTTCTACCTATACTACTCCCCTAATTTATATTACTCAGCAAATTTAAGTGCATTCTAATTTACAGGAAATTACAAAGAAATTTTATTGTGAAGCTCATACTAAGAAATTTTAGTTTTGACAAGAGAAATTTTTCTATCAACTCTCAAATAGAGAAATTCTGTTGTCAACACTCAAATAGAGAAATTTTGTTGTCAGCATTTGAACAGAGAAATTTTATAGCAAAGAAACTTCAAAGAGAGAAATTTTACCATTAGGACTTCGAACAGGGAAATTCTATAAAGGTAACATGGTTTGGCCTGGTTTACATTAAGGTCATGGATTTTGCGGTTGTTACAATCTAACCCCCTAACAATAAGTTTCATCCTCGAAACTTGACTTAAACGAATAGTTCAAGGTATTTAAATCTCATATCAGCTTCTATTTCCCAATTTGCTTCTTTAGTTCCATGGTGTTGCCATAACACTTTCACTAAGGGTATCACTTTGTTCCTCAAGACTTGTTCGCTAGTTTCCAAGATTTGTACAAGCTTTTCTTCATAGGTAACATCCTCCTAGACTCACATATCTTGCCAATTAATTATGTGTGTGGGGTTCAATATGTATCGGCGCAACATTAACACGTGAATAATATTGTGTGCCTGAGTGAAATGTGGTGGTAAATCAAGTTGATAAGCCACTTTCCCTACACATCTTACTATCTCAAATGGTCGTACATATCTTGATGCTAACTTTCCCTTCTTTCTAAATCAAATTGTTCCTTTCCTAGGCATGATTTTGAGAAATACCCAACCTCCTTCTACCAACTCTAACGGTCGCCTTCATTGATCCACATAGCTCTTTTGTCGACTTTGTGTAGTGCGCAATCAATCTCTAATGATTCGAACCTTCTCGGTCATTTCTTGTATAAGATCTAGCCCATAGAGTCGTTCTGCTCCTTTCTTGAGCCAACTATTTGGGGATGTACAAGGTCTTCCGTACAATGCTTCGTGTGGAGCCATCCTTATGCTCGCTTGATAACTGTTGTTGTAAGAGAATTCCATTGAAGCTAAATGATCACTCCAACTTTCGTGAAATTCTAAATGTATGCTCTCACCATATCTTCCAATGTCTAAATTGTTCATTCAGATTGTCCATCAGTCTATGGGTGGTATGCCATGCTCAATCTTTAGTTGTGTCCTGAACACTCATTGAAGGCTTTTCCAAAATTCAGGTACGAAGTGAGAATCTCTATCAGACACAATCGACATGGATACTCTATGTTGCTGAACGATTTCCTTAATGTATAGTTTACTTAATGTATACAACGAGTCGGTCTTTCTAGTTGGTAGGAAATGAGTAGACTTGGTAAGTCGATCTACTATAACCCAAATACAGTTATAATTGTTTTGGGTCTTTGATACAAAGTCCACGGTGATACAGTCCCATTTCTGTTCAGTGATCAGTAATGCTGTAGAAGTCCTCTTGGCCGTTGATGTTCCACTTTTACTTGCCGACATGTTAAACATCTTGCTATGAAGTTTGCGTCGCCATTTTTCATTCCCTTATATTAGTATAGGCATTTCAAATCATGGAACATCTTGTTGCTTCCTGGAAGAATGGTGAACTACGTTTGATGTGCTTTGGCCAAAATCCTTTCTTGTACGCGGCTTGGTTTGCCACTAATAGTCTATTTATGTATCACAAGCTACCATCAGAATGAATAGCCCATCGTACCTCTCCACTCCCTCGCTCAACTTATAACTATTGCTTTTGGGTCCTCCATTTGTGCTTCAATTACTCCTCGTATAAGCGTAGGCTGAATGGTGACACTGTACTGGTAGATTTGTGACTCTTGCGTGCCTATCCTTTGGTCAAAATCCTCTAACGCTTCTTTTATTTTCCATGAACCTAGGATAAGACAACTCAGGTCAGCATGGTTTTTCCTGCTTAACACATCTGCAACTAAATTGACTTTCCTTAGATGATACTACAAGGTAAAGTCATAGTCTTCCAAATATTCAACCTATTGTCATTGTGGCAAATTTAAATCCTCCTAAGTCATGATATATTTCAGGCTTTTGTGGTCGGTAAAGATCTCAAACTTCTTGTCATATAAGTAACATCTCCATGTCTTCAAGGCAAAAATGAAAGCTACTAACTCTTAAGTCATGTGTTAGATAATTTACCTCCTACCTCTTTAATCGTTGTGACCCATTTGCGATTACCTGTTTGTCCTGCATTAGCACACATCCTAATCCCTTATGAGACATGTTAGTGTAAACTATGGATGACTTGCCGCTCATAGGTATAGTAAGGACTGGTGCTGTGGTCAACTTTGGCTTCAGTTCTTGAAATGCTTGTTCACATTTTTCGGTCCATTCGAACTTGGAGCCCTTCCAAAAGGAATCGTCAGTAATATCCTACTAAACCAAGGACACTTTGGATCTACGTCATGGTCTTTGGTGGCTGCCAATTTAACATTGACTCAATTTTAGATGGATCTACAACTATACTATCATTTGGAATGATGTGTCCTAGAAACTTAACCTTACGTGTCCAAAATTCACATTTGCTCCGCTTGGCATACAATTGATGCTCCTTGAAAAGTTGTAACACAGTTCGCAGGTATTGTTGGTGCTCCTCCTCAGTCTTTGAGTATATGAAGATGTCGTCGATGAACACTATCATGGACTCATCCAACTGTGCTCAAAAAACTCTGTTCACGAGATCTATGAATGCTGTTGGCGTGTTAGTTAGCTCGAAAGGCATGATGTCACACTCACTCCTAATCAAGTGTCATTAACACTATCTTAGGGTGAGTGTGATCACACAAGATAACAACCTATCAACGAAAACTCCTAACAATCCCAAAGATGGAAATTTTACAAAGATTCAACAACATCATTATATAAATAAAACCGCCTCATAATCCACCAATGTACATAAAGAGGACTACGAAATCAAACCCATAATAATTCAAAACTGAAACTTAAACAAACTCTAAAACTCTTATCCAATATACAACATGTACAAGGACTACAACTCAACACATGGAGCTCCTCGAAGCTCTCCAACTCGACATCAACAACAACAACAACAGTAGTGGACTAGACCTCCTTCTCATCGTACTTGCAAAGTAATCTGTGTGGGTGTGAGTTATATATCAACGTGCTCACAAAGATAATCAATACTCATCTTCATTGCTAGTTTCTACATAATCATAAATATCATTATTTTTTATAGATGATTTCAAAGCAAAATCTTTCTTTCTTTTCTTCTCATCTTTATCACCATTTGTGTTAAATTCATGAGTCATGAGTGAACCTAAGAGCTCATGCATGGTAAGCTTTGTAAGGTCTTTGGCTTCTTGTATGACAGTGACTTTTGGCTCCCAATTCTTTAGTAGACACCTAAGAATCTTTCTCACCAATTCAACATTAGTATAAGATTTGCTAAGATGTAAGCACCCCATTTTTGACCGCTCGGCAGTCTACACTCCGTCTAGACTTGTTTTCAAATCGTAGTGGACATATTCCAATCAAAACCAATCCTCTAGGTCCAAATTCCGTCTTTCCATCGCTTCACGGGCCTGTCAGGCCCAAATAGAGGCAAAATGACCAAAATGCCCTTAGGGGCATTGTCCTTTCTTATTCTAATTCCAATCCCTCTCTCGAGACAGTTTATTCCTCGAGACGGTCCCAGTAGCAAAACTACTCACCAAACCATTAGAGTAGCGGAAATACTCAAAAAACCGTTAGAGTGGCGGAAACACTCAAAACCCAGGCACGTCTCGAGACGGTAAGACCCCTTCCAGTCCCACTCTCGAGACAGTTTATTCCTCGAGACGGTCCGAGTAGCAAAACTACTCACAAAACCGTTAGAGTAGCGGAAATACTCACAGAACCGTTAGAGTAGCGGAAATACTCATAGAACCGTTAGAGTAGCGGAAATACTAACGAAACCGTTAGGGTAGCGGAAATACTCACAAATCATCAACCCCGTCCGAGTAGCGGAAATACTCACACCGTGAGAGTGGCGGAAACACTCAAAACCTAGGTCAACACCAGTGTCTGTTAGCCCACTTCGGTGGAAAATGACCAAACTACCCTTAGGACCTTTTCCGAGACTTTCAGGTCAAGATGACCATTTTGCCCCTAGGCATCCGAACGCCTCAGGAACCACACCGGCTCTGGGTATCAAACCGGTAATGTCCCAAGAATACTTTTTATAGTATTCTCAACCTTCCTTTACCTTTCCGGATCATTCCGAGTCAGTTCCGGCAAACCCGGTGCAAAATGACCATTTTGCCCCTGGTGGGCCGGTCTCCTTTTTCGACCATGCCGGCTCTGGGTATCAAACCGGTAACCTCCCGAGAGTGCTTCTTGTAGTATTCTCAGCCTTTCCTTATCCTTCCGGATCATTCCGAGTCAGTTCTGGCCAACCTGGTGCAAAATGACCGTTTTGCCCCTAGTGGGCCGATCTTCCTTTTCCGACCACGCCGGCTCTGGGAATCAAACCGGCAACCTCTGGGAACATTCTAAACCATGTTTCCAGATCCCAAGTTTTCTTCTGGGACAGTCTGAGTCTGTCCCGGCAGTTTTCCGATCCGGTTGACCGTTTTGCCCCTAAAGGCCGGGTCGACCTTTCCGACACATTTTGTCCTCACTTTTTAAGTCAAAAACCTCCAGGACACTATTTTAAGTGTCCCTGTTCCTTTCCGGCCTTCCGGGTCATCCCCGGCTCCTTCAAATCATTCCTGGACTTTCCGGAGTTACTCCTAGTGAAGCCAGGCTAAAATTTACATGGTAGTCACTAGTACAGGCGCCCAAATCTAGTCAAAGATACATTGCTTGTCGACCTTAAACCTTTCCTAATTGGCTGGCGCCACTAGTAGTGGCACCAAGCCAAAAAATGGCCTGGCGCCACTCCTAGTGGCGCCAGTGTAAAGTTTGCCCTGGCGCCACTGCAACAGGCGCCAGGTTTGTCCAACTTCTATAAATACAGAGCCTCATTCAACGTGAAAAGGGTCTGCAAACTTAACCTAGAAATCACACAATTCGATATACAGAGCTCGAGCACCTCCAAAAACCTTAGTTTCCTTAGGTTCTCTAAACCCTAGCCACCCTACACTAAACCCTAGCCTCCTACACACTCATACACACCCCCATACACTCATACCCTAGCCTTCAACCATCCTTTGAAGACTGGAAGAGCTGCCATCTAAAGCTTGAAGACAACCCTTGAAGGTTGAAGAAGAAGATCAAGGCAAAGACTGAAGATTGAAGACAGCAAGGCGCGCAAAATATACAAGACATACGGTAGGCTCCCTATTTAAATTTCCGCACTTCCCCCTCTCTCTTCTCTCTCCTAATCCACTTGGGTTTTCTCTATTTTAATCCCCCAACTCTTTCCCCCCCTTTCTTTGCATGCTTGAAATAAGGGGACTCCCGGTCCATGTGTAGGATTAGACTATTGGAGAGTCACCGTGTCGGGGGCTTTCTTCTAGTCTAACCAAAGACCACGTGGGTCCGGCCCCCTTGATTATGTGGTGAAGCCTTAGCCTTTTATGTTCACGACCCCAAATTGCATTGTGCATATCATAGTCTTGCATCTTCCAAAATCCGTTTTCAAAGTTGTTTTCAAAATCGTTTTCAAACTTGTTTTCAAAATTGCATCAAAATCTCTTTTTCAAAAACTTGTTTTCAAAACCACAATTCTAGAGTGATTCTAGCCTTTCCATGGCTACGGTTGCTTTAGGAAAGTGTTACATTAAAAGTGACCTTTTTGGTCTATATTTTCAAATCTTATTAAAACCACTTTCTTAAAGTGGTTCTAGCCCCTTATGGTTAGAATTGCTTTAGGAAAGTGAGACATTTTCATACTTTCCAAAAAACTCTCTCTTCAAAGATCTCTTCTTAAAAATTTCTTTTTCAACATACTTTCCTAAAACTCTCCTCTTCAAAATTGTTTTCAAAAACTCCTTCCTAAAATCTGTTTTTCAAAACTCTCTTTTTCAACTCCTCTCCAAAATCTTTTCTTCAAAATCCACTTTCTAAAAACATTCCCCACAACTCTTTCCAAAAACTCCCTCTTCAAATTCACCTTCCAAAAGTTCCTCTCTAGGATTCCCTTCTAGAAAACCTTCGTTTCCAAAAATGCACTTTCTAAAAATCCCTTTTTCTTAGAGCCCAAGTCAAGCCCTAGAGCTAACAATTAGGAAACCCTAATTTTCTTTCCAAAAACATGATTTTCAAACTTTACCCCAAACCTAGGTTTCCAAAACCTCATGTTTTCACATCAAAAATATACATGTTTCCAAAACCTATTTTCTACGTCAAAGCTATGGTTTTTCAAATCTACGGTTTCTAAAACCTCCCTTTCCAAATCCTTGCCAAATCCTATCTTCCCTTTAGGAAACCAAATCAAATATTCCCGTTTAGGAAACTAGATCTCGTCCTCCGTTTTTGGAAACAAAATCAAACCTTTGCTTTTAGAAACCAAATCCAATCCCTTCCTAATCCAAACCTTTCTTAATTCAATTCCTTCTTAAACCATAAGTTTCCTAAACCTAAACTTTAAACCTTTCCTTAAATTTCAAAATCCAACTCTTTCCTAATTCGAATCCTTCCTAAACTTCCACTTTCCTAAATCTTAAGTTTCCAAAACTTGAACATAAAAATCTTTCCTAAACTTTAAAACTCAACTTTCAAATCTTTCCTAATTCAGCCATTTCCTAATTCTACCCATTTTTCAAAATCTTTTTCAAATCCAAGCTTTCAAATCTTTTTTAGATTCAAACCTTTCCTAATCTCAAGATTTTCTAAAACCCCTAAACTTTCTAAATCTTAAACTTTCCAAATTTCAAATCTTTCTAAATTCTAAACTTTCTTAAACTTCAAATCTTTCCAAATCTAAGACTTTTCTAAACTCAAAACTTTCTTAATTTGAGACTTTCTTAAGTTGAAACTTTCTTAATTCAAACATTTCCTAAATTGAAAACTTTCCTTTTTCAAACCTTTCCTAAAACGAAACTTTCCTACTTTCAAAACTTCCCTATTTCAAAACTTTCTAAATTCAAAACTTTTCAATTTTCAAAACTTTCCCATTTCGAAACTTTCTAAAAATGAAACTTTCTTAATTTGAAACTTTCCAAAAATGAAACTTTCCTAATTCGAAACTTTCCTAAATCAGACTTTTCCTAATTCTAACATCTCCTAAAATCTAATCTTTCCAAATCTTCCAAGTCGAGTCAAATCTTTCCTAAGTCTAGGTTTCCTAAACCTCCATCTTTCCAAAACAAGTCTAAATCTTTCCAAGTCCTACTTTTCCAAATCAAAATTCAATCTTTTCAATTCCAAAATTCCAAATTCCAATTTTCAATTTTCAATCCTCTATTCAAAGTTCAATCTCTCAATCTTCGAATCCAATTTTCAATTCAATCTCTTTCTTCCAATCCAATCTCTCTCTTCAAGTCAATCTCTTTTCAATCGGACTCCGGTCCGAACTACGACTGACCTGATTCCCCCAAAGGGATACGTAGGCAACCTTCATAGGTGCAGTCACAATACTTTTCAAACTTTCAATTCCACCCTCATGGGTGCGGTTTCCAAAATCTTTCCAAATCTCGAATTCCAATCTATTTTCAAAATTCCCATTTCAAAATTTCTATTTTCAAATTTCTACTTTCTAAATTTTCAAACTTTTCAATTTCAATTCTATCTCTTCAAATTTTTTTTCAAATCTATTTTTCAAGTCTCTTTCCTTACACTTGCATACCATGCATCATGTTAGTTTCTATTCAAACATTGTTTTTCTAAAAATGGATAGGACTGAACTATGGTTAGTTAAAGACTCTCATAGGTGAATCTAGGGTAGATTGACATCTAGGTACCGAAAGGGCGGGGTAGGGTGATAGCTTAGTGCGTCTTCCCTACACGTAACCAACCTCCGAACCTAGATCACTGATTTCAAAGACCAAAAAAGGAGTTATTTTTCTAAAAAGGGCTTAATTATTTTCTAAAGGTTGCTAAACAACCTATTTTCCTAAAAACCATCTCTTGAGGAAGTATTTTTAAAATCGTTTTCAAAAACCCTAAGTGTAGTCTTCGGATTGTGCTTAGTTTTTAGGTGACCTAACTCATCTTAATCAAGTTAGGTGGCGACTCCAAATTGTTTTCAAAAGCCCTTTATTCAAATCAATTTTTCAATTCAAATCTAGTCGCACTCATTCTTTTAGGAGGGTGAGTTCTAACGAGAGAGTACAGCATTTTTCTCGCTTGTGTGAGTATTCCTCGAGTGCGAAAAATCTGGGCGCGACATAAGAGATTTTAAAGCATTTATAATATCAATGAATTTAGTAAACATGTCCGAAATTGACTCATCATTATTTATTTTAAACGATTCATATTTATGAACAAGCATACTAATCTTACATTCTTTGACTTGGTTGATCCCGTCATGTGTGACTTCCAATTTATCCCAAATATCTTTAGCTGATTCTCAAGTAGATATACGATTAAATTCATTTGCATTAAGAGCACAATAAACAACATTCATTGCCCTAGCATTTAATTGAACACTTTTCATATCTCTAGCATTCCATTCATTTTCTAGTTTGGCAATATTTTTTCCTTCTACAATCTTGATTGGTATACTAGGATCACTAACAATAATTTTTCATAATTCATAATCAGTAACTTGAATATATATTATTCTAGCTTTCCAATAGTTATAATTTGTGCCACTAAATAATGTTGGTCTATTGGTTGATTGACCTTCAGTAAAGGAAGTACTAAAAATGGTTGTCATAATTTACTCTAAGATGATTAAGTCCACTAGAAGAGCCCAGGCTCTAATACCAATTGTTAATCCAGGTGGCAACCCAAAAGGGGGGGTGAATTGGGTTTAAACAATAATTTAACAAATAATTTCAGATTTAAAAATTCTAACTAAAAATTTAAACAAATATTAATCAACCAATAATATATTGTAAATAAATGCGCAAGCAATTTAAACTATAAAGTAAAGAAAAAAAAAAAGAGAAGAGAATACGATACCAAGATTTATCGTGGTTCAACTTCAACTCCAAATACTACGTCCACTCCCCAAGACTCCTTCCTTGAGATTTATTTCCACTAGCCTTTTAACTCAGGCACTAGTCCTCCTTTACAACTAGTTTTTTTTTTAGATACTAGTCATACCCCTCCAACTAATTTTTACATAGGTGTTATTCACACCCAACCAAGTGATCCTTCACTCCAACTAATTTTTATACAGATCCTAGTCACACCAAACCCCTAAATATTTTCTCTAGTTAGTCTCTCTCTTACAAGAAGAAAGAACAAGAGTACAACCACTCTTGCTTACAAATAAATTCTGTCAAAGAAAAGATATACCAATGAAACTCTCAAAACATTACAAGACAAAAAACAATTAAGCTCTCAATGACTTTGTAGGATGAATATCACTTTCATGCACAAATTCTTGTTTCTCTTGTTATTCTTGATTGCTTCTCAAGTGTATCTCTATTTATAAATGAATATTGAAGGCTAATTTGTAGCTTCAAATGAGTTTCTATCGGTTAGAGAGCATTTAAAACAAGTCTTCTCGTTGAGTAAGTTGCTACCAAATTTGTTGTTGAATTTCTAATTAGATGGCTTCGCTTCCACCTCAATTTTCTCTTTGATAACGTTCGAATTTGAAAATGGACATAACATAAACATTGTAGAAATGGAAGTTAAAATTTTATAACCTCAAGAATCAAGTCCATTTATTGGAGAGATTAAAAGTTATGATCCAATTACTCAAACTGTCTCCCAATTGGCATATTTAAATTTCTACACAGATGACTTCACTTCTAGCTCAATTTTATCTTGATAATGTTTGAATTTGAAAATGGCTATAAGATAAAAGTTGTAGAAATGGAAGTCAATGTTTCTAAACCTCAAAAATCAGATAAATCCAATAGTCGGATCAAAAGTTGTGATCAAAATACTCAAACTGTCTGTTAATTGGCATATTTAAATTTCTACAGAGTTGCCTTCACTTCCATCTCGATTTTCTCCCTCATAACGTTTGAAGTTGAAAATGTATATAAAGAAACATTGTAGACATGGAAGTCATATTTTCCTAACTTTTAGAATCAGATTAATCTAACGATTGGATCAAAAGATATGGGCAGAATACTATGACTATATCATAGGATATAGTTTTATCGAATTTTCAACTTTAAAAAATTATTTTTAAGGATTTAGATATTACTTTCCAAACCCTGATCTCTTTTCAAGTGTTTCATAATCTTATAAAACTTTATTACACCAACTAGATCAAGGATTAAAAGTAGTGAATATATTTACTCAAGAAAACATTTATAAATCAAAATAAGTTATCATCAAAATCATTTAAAAAATTCCATATGAATAAACTTAGGGCTAACAAAAACTTCCATGCAAACCCAATACAAAGGCAAGTGTTCTAAAGATCAACATGAAGTTCTAGGGTCTCAAATAAAGCTCCAAAACATCAAAACATGACACTATGCAAGATTCAAGGCTTTCACATGGAAGCTCTAACCACTCCCCCACATCTCACCTCAATTTTCACCTCCATGGCATGAAATGATATGCTAGCATTCAAGAACCCATAGAAACACAATGAAAAAGCATGAACATGAGATTTCTCACATCAAACAATGAAACACAAACTTCCCCCTTTAATCTCTTCTCTTTCTCTTCCCTTTCCTTCTTTCTTTTCTTTTCTCTCAGTTTCTCTTTTGCCAAACACAAAATAATAATAAGCTCATCTCTCTTTTCTCCTCCCTTGGCTTCAATCCATCTATAGATACAACTTGTATTTATAGCTACACATGTTACACACACACAAGGCTAGCAAATGAAGCACACACCACACACACACCCCTAATGCACACACCTCCCTTAGGTGAAGCACACACCTAGGTGTTATACACTTAGCTCCTCCTTGCTTCCCTAATCCACATTATTAGCATGATCAATCATTCTTATGATAATTAATCATCATTAATAGTAAGCTAAGCATGGAGATTAATTAAGCTAATTAATTATGGGTTAAGCTAATTAACTGTGCTAAAAAAAATAACATAATCCCCCCCATGACATGCTCTCATTAAAAAATGCTAATGAAGCTCCTTGACTAAGGAAATCATGCTTAACAACATATGCAATTAAGCTAAACATGATGCTAAGCAAAATAGGGTTTTACACATGACAAGAAACTCATAGTGCCCGTCATGTTCGAAATGTTGTCTTGGGTATGTCCTCCTCTTTGATCTTCACCTGGTGGTATCACAACTGAAGGTCGATCTTTAAGAAGTAAGTTGCTCCTTTGAGTTGGTCGAACTAATCGTCGATCCTTGGTAGTGGATACTTATTCTTGATTGTGACTTTGTTCAATTGTTGGTAATCGATATGAAGTCGTAACGTCCCATCCTTCTTTCGCACGAACAATACTGGTGCTCCCCATGGCGACATACTCAAATGAACGAGCACTTTACTTTGAAGCTCTTCCAACTAAGTCTTTTAACTCTAGCTCTACAGGTGCCATATGTTATGGGACAATCGATATTGGGGTTGTGCAGGGTTGTAATTGGATGGCGAACTTAATATCTCAATTTGGTGGTAATCTTGATAATTCTTCAGGGAAAATTTTGGGAAATTCGTCGACAACTGGTGTAAAAAGTTAACTTGTTGATCTCCTCATCTTTAGCCACACCGTTTCTTATAAAACATAAATGGCTTTCGTATCTGAGTTGTCAAGTTCTATGGTCTTGCAACTTAAGTAGTAAGATTGATCCTTTTCTCCAATGAATTTAATTATTGTTTCTCTGGGAGGTATCATACTCACCTTTTACTATGACAATCAATCACTACTTGATGTTTGGATAACTAGTCCATTCTAAGGATAACATCAAATCCTTGCATTTCTAACACTACTAAATCTACCTTAAATTCCAAATTTGAGATCCTAAGTGAACAAGACCTACAAATTTGGTTGATACCTACTCTTTCGCTCACATATGTGTTGATGTGCATAGTTGATTTCATAAATTCAAGTTATTGTTCTAAGTTATGCATGAATCTAGCCCATATGAAGGAATATGTAGCTCCACAATCAAAAAGTACTCTAGCCCAAGATTTATAGACCAGTAGGGTACCTTCTATCACTGCATTTAAAGGGTCTTTACCATTCTGATTGGCAGGTAAAGCAAACATCCTTAGGGGTCCTCTGTTGTTCTTGTTTTCTCGCCCTCGAATGAGTGATGTTGCTCCGAGTTGGTTTTATGGTGTGCAAGCACCCCATTTTTGCCCACTCGACAGTCTCCAGTCCGTCCAGACTTGAATTCAAGTCAATATAGACATATTTCAATTCAAGCCAGCTTTCCAAACATAATCCAGTCAATCAATCGCTTCGCGGGCCCATTGGGCCCAATTAGAGGCGAGATGACCAAAATACCCTTAGGGCACTGCCTAGTCCAATTTCAAATGGGCACGTCTTCTCAAAGGCGGTATGTCCCCATTTCCATCTCAATTCTAAGATCAAAATCCAATTCCAATCTAGTTCCAATTCAAATCAAGTATGGCACATCTTTCGACAAAGTTGATCCCTCAAATGGTAAGACCATCTAATTTGGCACGTTTTTTTAAAAAAATCTTTGGAACGGTAAGTCCCTTCAAACTTGTTGACCGGGACGAGACCCCAAGTCCCCGAGATGTTAGAACGGTCCACCCTTGGCGCCTGCTAGCCCGCCAATAAAGAATGTTCGTTTTGACACGCTTTTCGAGAAAGTTAATTTCTCAGGCGATAAGTCCACCTAGCAACTTCCTGAGATCAGACAGTCTCTAGAATGATCACGACCTGTTAGAGTAACAGAAATACTCACAAACTTTGCAATCGTTAGAGTGGCGGAAACACTCGCAAACATGTCAATGTAGGGAATTGCCAATAAACCCCTTATATCACGGGACCGAACTCGCCTCTTGACCATGACACGTTTACCAAAGGATGGCATACCTTTGGAAACCAACTCGTCACAAACTGTCAGAGTGACAAAAACACTCAAAACCCATGTCAACACTAGTGCCTGCTAGTCTACTCTGGTGAAAAATGACCAAACTGCCCTTAGAGCTTTCTGGCCCGCTTTTTGGAGAAAGTACCTAAGTCCTCAAAGTGGTAAGTACACCTTTCCAAGATTGTCCTAAAAACAATCTAACATGATTAGGTGCATTCCAATCAGTTTTGGGCCAATTCCGAGACCCTCCGATCAAAATGATCATTTTGCCCCTAGATAGCTGAGCACTCGGGGAACCACGCCAACTTTGGGTATCAAACTGGTAACCTCCCGGGGATGCTTCTGATAGTATCCCTGGCCTTTCGATGCATTTTCAGATCATTATGAATCAATTTCGACAAGCCCGATGCAAACGACCATTTTGCCCCTAGTGGGCTAGTCGCTTTTTCCAACCATGCCGTCTTTGGGTGTCAAACAGGCAACCTCTTGGAACATTCTATTTAATGTTTCCAAGCCTCAAGCCTTCTTCCGGGACATTCCAAGTCCATCCCGGCAGCTTTCCGGTCTGATTGACCGTTTTGTCCCTAATATCCCGGTCAACCCTTCCAACACATCCTAGCATTATTTTTCAAGTCTACTACCCCCAAGACACTATTCTGAAGGTTCCTATCCCTTTTCGGTCCTCCAGGCACTTCTCGACCCTTTAAATCATTCTCGGACTTTTTGGAGTCACTCCTAGTGAAGTCAGGCTAAAAATTGCATGGTAGTCACTAATACAGGCGCCCAAATCTTCTAAAGATACGTTGCTTGCCAACCTTAAACATTTTCTAAATAGTTCGCACTACTAGTAGTGGCGCCAAGCCAAAAAATGGCCTGGCGTCACTCCTAGTGGCGCTAGTGGGATTTTTGGCCTAGCGCCACTCTAGTAGGCCCCGGTTTACTCTTATGTCTATAAATACAGAGCCTCCTTCAACATGAAAAGGGTGAGCAAACATAGTCCAAAAACTCTGTTTTTTGATATACAAAGCTCAAAGCCCTTCCAAACCCTAGCACTCTTTAGGTTCTCCAAAACCTAGCCTCCATATACAAAACCCTAACCCCTATACACTTAACCCTAGCCCACATACATTCTTATACACTCATATACGAACCTCTGAAGCCACCATTGAAGACTTGAAGTGCTGCAACTCGAAAACTCCCGAAGACCAAAGCAAGTGAGCAAGCAAAACAAAGCAAATAAAGCAACCAAAATAACAAAGACATAAGGTAAGCTTCCTATTTACGTTTATGCAATTCCCCCCATCTCTCTTCTCTCTTCTAACCCACTTGGATTTTCTTCTATTTTAATCTTCATCTTCTACCCCCCTTTCTTACATGCTTGAAACAAGGGATTTCCCGGTTCATGTGTAGGATTAGGCTATTGAAAGTCATCATGTCGGGAGCTTTCTCTTGGTCTAACTGAAGACCACGTGAGTTCGACCCTCTTGATTATGTGGTGAAACCTTTAATCTTGTATGTTCATAACCCCAACTTAGATTGTGCATATCATGATCATACATCTCTCCAAAACTTACTTTCAAAACTTGCATCGAAATTCATTTTCAAAATTGGCATTAAATCTTCTTTTTCCAAACTTATTTTCAAAATCGCAATCCTAAGGTGATTCTAGATTTTCCATGGTTAGGGTTGCTTTAGGAAACTGTTACATTTAAAGTGACTTTTATGGTCCATATTTTCAAATCTCTATTGTTCTCAAAACCATAATCCTAGGATGGTTCTAATCCCTCCATGGTTAGAATAGTTTTTGGAAAGTGGGATATTTTTAGAGACTCGTAAAAGTCCACATACAAATCCTCTTTCCTACATTATTTTCTACACCCTCTCCAAAATCTCTTTACAAATCTCCGTTCCAAAACTCTCTTCAAATTTACTTTCCAAAAATCTCTTCCCTAAAAATCTCTCTTTCCAAAAAGATCTATTTTCTAAAATTCCTTTTTCTTGGAGTTTGAGTCAAACCCTAGAGCCATGGTTAGGAAACCCTAATTTTCTCTCCTAAAACATGATTTCCCATCTTTCCTCAAAACATAGATTTCCAAAATATCTATTTTCTGCGTCAAATCTTAGATTTCCAAAATCACTTTTCCTATACCAAAACTATGGCTTTCCAAACATAAGTTTTCCAAAATTCCTCCTTTCCAATTCTATATCAAATCAAATCTTTCATTTTTGAAAACTAAATCAAATCTTCCATTTTTGAAAACTAAATCAAATCCTCCATTTTTTGAAACAAAATCAAATCATCTTTTTTTGGAAATAAAATCCAGTCTTTTATTTTAGGAAATAGAAATCAAATCTTTCTTAACCCAAACTTTTCCTAATTCTAAAACTTTCCAAATTCCAAATCTTTCTCAAACCTAATCAACTCTTTCCTAACAAGGAAACTTTACCAAATTCGAAACTTTCTAAATTCAAAACTTTTCTATTTCAAAATCTTTCTTAATTAGAAACTTTCCTAAAATGAAACTTTTCTAAAATAGAATTTTCCTATTTTGAAACTTTCCTAATTTCAAGATTTTCTAAATTCAATCTTTCCTAGACTCCAACTCTCCATGTTTTCTAAATCAAATTTTGCAATCCAATCTTTTATAATCTCAAGTCCTTCCTAAATCCTATCTTCCTAAGTCTAAGTTTCCTAAAACCAAACTTTCCAAAGTCAAACTTCTTAAGTTCAAATCAAATTCAATTCAATTACATGTTTCAACCCTAGATTACCCTAAGTCCTAGGATGTCTAGACCTTAGGTTAACCCTAACCCTAGAGTTAGGAAGCTTCCAACTTTTCTCCAAAAAAAATTTTCTAAACCGTGATGGTTTTTCAAACGTCAATTCAAGTCAAGATGTTTTCAAAACTCTATGTTTCCAAATCAAAGTTCCAAATCAAACTCTTTTCAAACCAAATTTTCTATCGAACTCTTGTCTGAACTATGACTGACCTGATTTCCAAAAAAGGATACATAAGCAATCCTCATGGGTGCAGTCATAGCCTTTTTCAAACTTTCAATTTCATAACTTTTCTTAAGTTTTCAATTCCATAGTTATTTTCAAACTTCCATTCCCATGATTATTTCAAGTTTCTAATTTCTAAATCGATTTTCAAATCTTCGATTTCAATGTCTAAAACTTTCTTTCTAATGTCAAATCCATTTCAAAATCAAATCAAGCATTTTCTCAAATCTATTTTCAAAGGCAAATCTTTCTTTTCAAATCTATTTTCAAAATCAAAGTCTTTTCTTACACTTGCATGTCATGCATCCTGTTAAATATCTTTTCAAAATTATTTTCTAAAATGGATAGTATTGGACATTTATTAATCAATGACTCTAATGAGTGAGCTTAGGGTGAATAGACATGTAGGTACTGCAAGGGCGGGGTAGGGTGATGGCTTAGTGCGTCTTCTCTACACGTAACCAACCCTCGGACCATAGATTTCTGTTTTCAAAAAACCAAAATGGAGTTATTTTCAAAAAAGGGCTTAAATGTTTTTAAAAGTTGCCAAACAATCTATTTTCTTAAAAACCCTCTCTTAAGGAAGTTTTCAAAATCTTTTTCAAAAAACCCTAAGTGTAATCTTCGAATTATGCTTAGTTTTGGGCGACCTAACTCACATTAATCAAGTTAGGTGGCGAGTCTAAATTTTTTGTAAAAACCCTTGATCAAATCAAATTTTCAATTCAAACCTAGTCACACTCGTCCTCTAGGAGGATGAGTTCTAACGAGAGAGCATTATTTTTTTCTCACTTATCTTTTTCGAGTGGAAAAAATCGAGGCGTGACATGGTGGCTAGTACGACCTTGGATGATGTTGGGGTGGTGGTGGTGGCAATGGTCGTATAGGTTGCTAGTACGGTGCTTGGCATGGTCGTGGTGGTATAACTAGAAAACTCTGAAGCGATTGGGCTTGAACAAGCTGGTTTCCGATTCGGTTTTTATTTTGGGACTTTAATGGCTAAGGACAGTCCCATTTGCTATGTCTCATGCATCCATAGTTAGAACATCCCTTGGTACGGTTCCTTGGTTGGTTTTAAGGTGTAGTTCTTTTTGGTGGAGGATAGAGTTGATAACCACCTTAACATCCTCCCTAGTTACCGTTACTACTACCGCTGCTTCCTCATTTGCTTTCCTTCCACGGTCCTCCTCTTTCGAACTCTCTTCTTACCATTACTTGTTATTGATCGTTCAACTCCTACTATACTCGCATAGCCCAATTGACCAGTTTGAAAAAGTTTTGTTCCATGAAAGCTACTACTCGGTCCCTAATAGCTAATCATAATCCCTTTTAGAGCCTTCATGCCTTTGTTTCTTCTATAGCCACTAAGTCAGATGCGAAACAGGAAAGTTCAATGAACTTGGTAGCATATTGAGCTACTATCAAGTTTTGTTGCTACAACTACATAAACTCTTCCATTTCGGAGTCTTTTACGACGTCTTTGAAATAGTATTGGTTAAAGAGGTCCTTGAACTCTTCCCATCTCATTTCGATCATATCTCTACTAGCTTTGGTTGCTACCCACCAATGATTTGCCTCGCCTCTCAATGAGTATGCTACAAATTCTATTTGGAACTCTGGTGGTCTGGTGGTGTTCCAACAATATCTAGCATCTTTCAAATTTAGCTCACCCACTCCTTGGCATATACCAAATCAGCTTCATACCAAAATTCAAGGGGATTTTATTTTTGAAAGTTTTTAGTAAGTGAAACTTCCCCTCATCATTGATCACAACTCTCAGTCCCACTCCTTATGGTGGTGGTATACAATTTTGATTATGTTGTTCAGGTACCTCAGGTGCTAATGGTATTCTTGGCTACCCTGAATCACAAGGTGTTGGTACTCCAGTGATATCGGTGCTATAGGTGGTGTAGGTTGTTGTCACGACCCACTTCATTTCTCTAGGTCAGGACAAGGGGGTTTAAGGGTTAGGGGTTTAAAGATAACGACATTTTATGAATATAGATCTCAACACAAATCAAAAAATCATAATTATTATTATTACAACACAAAGGAAAGCTAGTGAAACTATTGTCTTTAAGTCTCATTACAAAATAGTCCAAAGAGACTAATTAACTCGTGCTCTCCCAAAGCGGTGAGACCCATTTCCGTATTCATTTTCTTAAAAAACTCGTTGATCCTCAACTCCTGAAAATGTCCCATAAGATAGGAGTGAGCTATGAAGCCCAATAGGAATTTCATGATTTCCACAAAGTACAAGTTTAAATGCAATGCAGTAAAAAGAATGATATAGCATTTATATGTCCCTTATAGTTTCTTTTTACTAATACTAGGATCCTACAGGTATGTCCTACTCGAGCCATTTCCAGCCAATGGGTTCGCCCATGATACTCCTCCTTCATCAATTACGAATCCCATTCAAGATCATCTAGCCCGATATCAAGCCCCAATAAAAACTACCTTTTCGCAGCCCCGTGTACCAGTTGGTCAAGTTTCATCCATGATATAAACCCAGGATCTTTTCACAGTTTGGTTATTCCTCCCTAGTGATGCAAGCATATATGTAATGTACATTTTGATATCATTTATAAACAAGCATATACTCAATAAGCTAATTGGTAGAAAGGCATAAAATCAATACAGTAACTTGCAGATCATTTATTAGGGAAGAAAAATGAGCATGTAACTTAAAGAATGCATAGGTTCCTACTCTGATGATGTGCTTGGATCAAAGTGGTTCCTTGATTCACGTATTTTCTATGAAGGAAGGAAGTATTGAGCTTACATGTCATAAATGTCGGCAAAATCCCCGATTAAGCTCTTAAATGGCTATTCGTTATTTGGCCAGTAAATAAGAGAAATAGTAAAATTAGGTTTTTAGTAAGGGTAGGCTCGGTGGGACAGGTCCTTTGGAATCCTTCCCGTCTCCTGTCAAGAACGAAACTGCCTGGAATCAGAACCTAAGGATAGAATCTCAGATTTTACCAAGAGGTCTAGTGATCCCGCACTCTTCCATTTCTAGGTTCCTCATATTTTTAGAGGTTCAGTAGTAAAATTTTAGATTTTGCGCATTTATAATTAATTATCTATGATTTTTTGAGTCAAAACAATGTTTTTAATTTACAGAAAATTATATATATATATATATATCAAAAAATTCCAAAAACTTTAGAGTAGGCTTATTTGGGCACTGGGACCATGCCACCAAAATTTGGTGGTTATCGAAGGCTGCACACGCTTGAACGCGCCACTAGCCATGCGTGGGGGAGGAAGGCACAAAATTCTTCTTCCTCTACCGCGACTGGTGATGCTTCTCGCCCATTTTTCGGCCATCCACCATACTTCCTAGCCATGCATGTGTAACCTAGAGATAGCTAAGGACCTGGGCTACATACTCATGGCTAGAGCTCGATCTGTGGTGGCCGAAAGTGGTCGTTCTTGGTCAAAAACCCCAGTTACATGGCGGAACCCTAGGGTTCCAGACCTACAATTGGGTTTTTGACCCTCTTCTTGTGATTTTCTGGAAAAATATCCTTCATGAAAGTTGTTCTTGACGTCGAAACGAAGAAGTCCCAAGTGGATGCGTTAGCAATAGTGGCCGGCGGCCAAAGTTATGGCCTGGTGATGTTTTTCCGGTGAAGCTACCATTCCAGGGCCATTCTGGCGCATGCAAAGAGGTGTGAAGCCTCTCTAGGACTCCTTGGAGGTCCAGGAGGAGCCTCAAGCACCTGTGATAGGCCTCAGGCCCTAGTTCGAGCATTATCGATCAACCCAGCCGTGAATCCCACTATTTCTTTCCTTTGGTTTTTGTTGTGGCTACGACGGGGATGAGGGTAGGGTTACGGTGGGTTTAGGGTGGTGAGGAGTAGGGAAAGAGGTTCTACCTTGCTCGAGTTGGCCTCCTTCACTGACTCTCTTTCCCAAACTTCTCCTTCTTCTTCACAAGTAACTCTCTCTCTCTCTCTCTCTCTCTCTCTCTCTCTCTCTCTCTCTCTCTCTCTACACTCCTTCTCTACATCGCTAGTGGTGGACACACTATTAGGAAGGAGTTTGAGGCTCCACCCATGCTCATATATATAAAGGCAATGGGGTGGTCAAAGTGGGTGGTGGGTTGGTTGGTAGTATGGGGTATTTCCCCCCCCCCCCCGGTGTGGCCCTTTCTCTCTCTCTCTGACCAGCTAGTAGCTGGCCTGCAAATGCACTAGAGGTGGTGCATGGGGGACAAACAAAGTTGTAAGGGTGTTGCATGCATTGGTTAGGTTGGCACCCTATACCTCTCTCTCTCGGCGTCTCCCTCTCTCGATTTCTCTCTCTGTATTTCTCTACATCTCTCACTCTCTTTATATATAATAGCCACTAGGTGGCTTGGGCATGGGACACTTTTGTCCAACAAGTAGGGTGCAAAGTGTTAGTGGAGTATTACATTATTTTGTGATCACTAATGTGTGTTAGCTATATATATATAAGCACTAAATATATATATTCATATATATTAAGGCCATATGATTGGCCAAAGAATGTGTTGTCAATATATAAGTCACACTAAAGAGTGTAAGCACCCCATTTTTGACCTATCAGCAGTCTACGGTCCCCAGACTTGTATTCAAGTCAATGCGGACATATTTTGAGTCAAATCAACTTTTCAAGTCTAATCCTGTCTATTCATCGCTTCGCGGGCCCACCAGGCCCAAATAGAAGCAAAATGACCAAAATGCCCTTGCGGGCGTTGTTCGGTCCAATCCCCTAGGCACGTCTTTCTGAAGATGGTAAGTCCCCTTTCCATATTCCTAGACGCACGTCTTTCCGAAGATGGTAAGTTCCCTTTCCATATTCCCACAAGCACATCTTCCTGAAAACGGTGAGTCCTCTTCTCAAATTCCAATTCCAATCCGTCCCTCGAGAAAGTTGATTCCTCGAGACGATAAGTCTATCCTTCTGGCATGTTTACCGAAGAAAGTCTCTTCAGAATGGTAGGTCCCTTCAAACCCATCGACTGGGACGAGACCCCAAGTCCCCTAGATGATAGAACGGTTCACCTTTGGCGCCTGCTAGCCCGCCAATGCAGAAATGTCCGCTCCGGCACGGCTTCCAAGAAAGTTGACTTCTCAGGCGCCAAGTCCCTTTAGCAGCTTCTCGAGATCAGGTAGTCTTGGGAATGATAGCGAACTGTCAGAGTAGCGAAAGTACTCGTAAACATTGCAACCGTCAGAGTGGCGAAAATACTCGCAAGCAGGTCAATATAGGGAATTGTCAACAAACCCCTGTATCACGGGACCACCATCAGAGTGGTAGAAACACTCAAAACTCAGGTCAACACCAGTGCCTGCTAGCCCACTTCGGTAAAAAATGACCAAACTGCCTCTAGGGCCATTTTTTGGCACGTTTCTCGAGATAATATCTAAGTCTTCAGAACGATAATTCTACCCTTCCAAGATCATCTTAGAGACGATTCGGCATGATTAGGTGCCTTCTAGTCAGTTTCAGACCAATTCTGAGGCTTTCCGGTCAAGATAACCATTTTGCCCCTAGGCATCTGAACGCCCCGGGGACCACACTGAGTCTAGGTATCAAACCGGTAACCTCCCAAGAATGCTTTTTATAGTATTCTTGACCTTCCTTTATCTTTCTGGATCATTCTGAGTCAATTTTGGCAAACCTGGTGTAAAATGACCATTTTGCCCCTAGTGGGCCGGTTGCCTTTTCCGACCACACCGGCTCTGGGTATCAAATCGGTAGCCTTTGGGAACATTCTAAATAATGTTTCTAAATTTCGAGTCTCCTTCCGGGACATTCTGAGTCTGTCCCGACAGCTTTCCGGCCCGATTGACCGTTTTGCCCCTAATAGCCCGGTCAACCCTTCCGACAAATCTTGTCATCCTTTTTCAAGTCCATTACCTCTGGGACCCTATTGTAAGGGTTCCTGCCCTTTTTCGACCTTCCAGGCCATTCCCGATCCCTTAAGTCCTCCCTGGACCTTCCAGAGTCACTCCTAGTGAAGCTAGACTAAAAATTGTATAGTAGTCACTAGTACAGACACCCAAATCCTCTCAAGATACGTTGCTTACCGACCTTAAAACTTTCCTAACTAGCTAGCGCCACTAGTAGTGGCGCTAAGCCAATATTTGGCCTAGCGCCACTCGTAGTGGCGCTAGAAGCATTTTTGGCCTGGCGCCACTACAACAGGTGCCAGGTCATTCCCTTGTCTATAAATACAAAGCCTCCTCCAGCGTGAAAGGGGTCCACAAACGCTGTCTGAAAACCCTACTTTTCGATATACAAAACTCGTAGCCTCTTTAAACCCTAGCTTCTTTAGGTTTCTCTAAACCCTAGCCTCCATACACAAACCCTAGCCTCTTGTACACTCATACACACTCTTATATACTCATACACTAGCCTCAAAGCCTCCATTGAAGACTTGGATTGCTGCAACTACAAAGCTGTGAAGATCAAAGACAAACTCTTGAAAACTGAAGTGAAGACTGAAGCAAGACAAGCAAAGCAAAGCGCGCAAAGCTAAGCAAAATAAAGAAGACACAAGGTAGGCTTCTTATTTACGTTTACGGATCTTTCCCCCTCTTTTCTCTCTCTGAACCCCCTTGGGTTTTCTTCTATTTTAATCCTCCATCTTCTTCCCCCCCCCCCCCCCCCCCTTCTTTGCATGCTTGAAACAAGGGAATTTCCAGTCCATGTGTAGGATTAGGCTATTGGAGAGTCACCGTGTCGGGGACTTTCTCTTAGGCTAACCGGAGACCATGTGGGTTCGGCCCCCTTGATTATGTGGTGAAGCCTTAACCTTGTATGTTCACGACCCCAATTTGCATTGTGCCTATCATTATCTTGCATTCCTCTAAAATTTGTTTTAAAACTTGTTTTCAAAAGCTTGCATTAAAACTGTTTTCAAAACTTGCATCAAAATCTTCTTTTTCAAAACTTGTTTTGAAAATCACAATCTTAAGGTGATTCTAGCCTTTTCATAGCTAGTGTTGTTTTAGGAAAGTGTTACATTTAAAGTGACCAATATGGTCCATTTTTTCAAAACATTGTTATTTTCAAAACCACTATCTTAAAGTGGTTCTAACCTTCTTATGATTAGAATCGCTTTAAGAAAGTGAGATATTTTATATACTTTCTAAAAAATCTCTTCTCAAAAATCTCCTCTTAAAAATTTCTTTTCCAATATGCTTTCTAAAAACTCTCTCCAATCTCCTGTCCAAAGTTGTTTTCAAAAGCTCCTTTCAAAAATCTATTTTTCAAAAACTCCTTTTCAAACTCCTTTCCAAAAACACTCTCCTTGAAATTCACTTTTTAAAAGCGCTCCCTAGGTCTTCTTCCTAGAAAAACTCTTTCCAAGAACTCTTTCCAAAAACACCTTCTTCGAATTCACTTTCTAAAAGCACTCCCTAAATGCTTTCCTAAAATTTCACTTTTCAAAAACTCCTCTCTAGGATTTCTTCCCAAAATCTCCCTTTCTAAAAACTCACTTTCCAAAAATCCTTTTTCTTGGTATCCAAGTTAAGCCTTAGAGCCACAATTAGGAAACCCTAATTTCCTTCCTCAAAAACATGATTTTCAATCTTGCCTTAAAACTTAGGTTTCCAAAATCTCCTTCTTTACATCAAAATCATAAGTTTCTAAAACCTATTTTCTACATCAAAACTATAGTCTTCCAAATCTAGGGTTTTTAAAACTTCCCTTTCCAAATCCATGTCAAATCCAATCTTCCGTTTAGGAAACTAGATCGAATCCTCCGTCTTCGGAAACAAAATCAAAACATCTCTTTTTAGAAACAAAATCTAATCCCTTGTTTTAGGAAATAGGAATCTCAATCCTTCCTAGTCTAAACCTTTCCTAATTCACTCTTTCCTAATCTCATACCTTCCTAAACCATAAGTTTTTCAAAATTTCAAATCTTTCCAAATCTAAAGCTTCCCAAACTCAAAACTTTCTTACTTTCAAAACTTCCCTATTTCAAAACATTCCAAATTCAAAATTTTCCAATTTCAAAACTTTCTTAAAATGGAAACTTCCCTAATTCAAAACTTCCCTAAAATGAAACTTTCCTAAATCAAAACTTTCTTGATTCGAAACTTTCCTAATTCGAAAATTCCCTAATTTGAAATCTTTCCTAAAACGAAACTGTCCTAAAACGAAACTTTCCTAAATCGGACCTTTTCTAACTCAAACCCTTCCAAAATCCAATCTTTCCTAATCTTCTAAGTCTAACATTCGAGTTAAATCTTTCTTAAATTTCAAGTAGTTCCTAAATCCTATCTTCCTAAGTCTAGGTTTCCTAAACCTCAATCTTTCCAAATCAATTTCCTAATCCTTCAATTCCAATTTCCAATTTCCAATCTTCTAAGTTCAAATCAAACTCTTTTTCGAATCCAATCTACTATTTTCTATCGGACTCTTGTCCAAACTACGACTGACCTAAATCCTCAAAAAGGATACATAGGCAACCCTCATGGGTGCGGTCACAACCTTTTTCAAATCTCAAATTCCATAACCTTTTTCAAGCTTCTATTTCCACAACTTCTTTCAAATCTTCAATTCCATAATCTCTTTCCAACTTCCAAATCTAAAAATCTATTTTCAATCCTCAATTTCAATTTCTAAACTTTCTTTCCAATTTCAAACTTCACTTCTTTTCCAAATCTATTTTCCAACTCTCTTTTTCTGGCATTTACATATCATGCATCATTCTTTTCAAAATTATTTTTTAAAGTGGATAGGATTGGACATTTATTAGTTGGAGACTCTCATAGGTGAATTTAGGGGTAAATAGACATGTAGGTACCGCAAGGGCGGGGTAGGGTGATGGCTTAGTGTATCTTCCTTACACATAACCAATCTCCGAACCTAAGATCACTGTTTTCGAAAGACTAAAATGGAGTCTGTTTTCAAAAAGGGCTTAAAAGTTTTCCAAAGGTTGCCAAACAACCTATTTTCTTAAAACCCTCTCTAGATGTAGCATTTTCAAAAACCCTAAGTGTAGTTTTCGGATTTTGTTTAGTTTTTAGGTAACCTAACTCACCTTAATCAAGTTAGGTGGCGACTCCAAATGTTTTTCAAAAGCCCTTTATTCAAACCAATTTTCAATTCAAACATAGTCGCACTCATTCTTCTAGGAGGGTGAGTTCTAACGAGAGAGTACAGTGTTTTTTCCGTTTGTGTGTGTATTCTTCGAGTGCGAAAAATCTTGGCACGATAGTTGGTGACTCCACTGGGGACACTTAGAGGATTAGGCCGTAGTCATGTCTCTTTACCCTTCACCCATGTGGAGTCTTCAATTAACTTGTTCAATCCTATTCACTTTAAATCTTCAAATCCAAATTTTCAAAATTGTTTAAAAAAAAAGCATTTATTCATATTATCTTGTATTAAGTTTGCCATCCACATACTAACTCTTGCATCTTTGTTTTGTAGGTGCGCTTTTTGTTTAAATTTTATTAACTGTCATGCATGAATGTGATGAATAGGATGGATAGGAGTTGTTAGGCTCTTTCCTCCGCTTTCAAAAATCACAGACACACTGCACGTTTACTTGCATTCTGCATACTTGCATTTTTACTTTGATAGGACCCTTCTAGTTAGAAAGGGGGAACGGTATATTGGTTGTGGGCAAGATGCTGTTTCAGTTTCTTCGCCTACGACCTCTTGATGGTTCCCCCGCTCGGATCACCAACCAATCATGGCACCACCTCGGGGAGTGGGCCTAGGTTTGAAGATCCGGGGACTGAGCTTTTTTAGGACACATTAGTCAACCCTCAACCTCATGCTCATATAGACACCATGCATTGCCGAACCTCTGCCAGACTTAAGACACGCGCACCGTTTTCAAAACCATGAAGGAAAGGGTGACTGCTCTTCCTTTTATACCTGTTTATTCCTGTTGTTATAATGACTGTATTCTTACTGTTATAATGGTTGTCTAACTGCTCATACATGCATATGAACTTCAACTGTATTCTCTTTCCTTATACTCTATGCATCCATTTTCATGCATCCTGTATTCCATGTCAAGACAAGAGTTCCAAGTAACTCAAGTCACTGCATTCTCATTGTAAGTACCCCATTTTTGACCGCTCGGCAGTCTCAACTCCGTCCAGACTTGTGTTCAAGTCATTGGGGGATATTTTAATCCAAGTTAGCTCTCTAAGTCTAATCCCGTCTATCCATCGCTTCGCGAGCCTACCAGGCCCAAATAGAGGCAAAATGACCAAAATGCCCTTAGGGGCATTATCCTTTCATATTCCAATTCTAATCCCTCTCTCGAGACAGTTGATTCCTCAAGACGGTCCTGCACATTTTTTGAAGAAAATCTCTTCGAAACGGTAAGTCTCTTTAAACCTGTCGACCGGGACGAGACCCTAAGTCCCCTAGATGGTAGAATGGTCAGCACCCCATTTTTGCCTGTTCAGTAGTCTCTAGTCTATCCAGACTTGTATTCAAGTCAATATGGACATATTCTTAGTCAACTCAATTTTCCAAGTGTAATCCCGTCAATCAATTGCTTCACGGGCCCTTTGGGCCCAAATAGAAGCAAAATGACCAAAGTGCCCTCAGGGGCATTCTTCGATCCAATTCCAGTGGGCACGTCTTCTCGAAGACGGTAAGTCTCCTTTTCCAGTCCAATTCTAGTCCAATTCCAATTCTAATTAAATCTGACACACTCGAGAAAGTTGATTCCTCAAGGCGGTAAGTCCATCCTATTCGGCACGTTTCTGAAGAAACTCTTCGGAATGGTAAGTCCCTTTGAACCTGTCGACCGGGATGAAACCCTAAGTCCCCAAGATGGTAGAACGGTCCACCTTTGGCTCCTGCTAGCCCGTCAATGTAGAAATGTCTGTTTCGGCATGCCTTTTGAGAAAGTTTATTCCTCAAGCGCTAAGTTCATCCTGCAGCTTCTAGAGATTAGACAGTCTCTGGAATGATCGCGACCCATTAGAGTAATGGAAATACTCACAAACATCGCAACCGTTAGAGTGACAAAACACTCGCAAATAGGTCGATATAGAGAATTGCTAGCAAACCCCTATATCACAGGACCGCCATCAGAGTGACGAAAACACTCAAAATCCAGGTCAACACCGGTGCCTGCTAGCCCACTTCGGTGAAAAATGACCAAACAGCCCTTGGGGCTATTTTCAGCACGTTTCTCGAGACAATACCTAAGTCCTCAGAATGGTAAGTCCACCTTTCTAAGATTGTCTTAAAGACAATCCGGCATGCTTAGGTGCCTTCTAGTTAGTTTCAGGCCAATTCTAAGACTTTTCAGTTAAGATGACCGTTTTGCCCTTAGACATCCGAATGCCCCGAGAACCACATCGGCTCTGGGTATAAAACGGGTAACCTCCCGAGAATGCTTTTATAGTATTCCTGACCTTCCATTATCTTTACGGATCATTCTGAGTTAGTTCCGGCTAACTCGGTGAGGAATGACCGTTTTGCCCCTAGTGGGCTGGTCGCCTTTTCTAACCACGCCGACTCCAGGTATTAAACCGATAACCTCCTGGGACATTCTAAGTAATGTTTCCAAATCTCGGGTCTTCTTCCGAGACATTCCAAGTCCATCCCGATAGTTTTTCGGTCCATTTGACCATTTTGCCCCTAATGGCCCAGTCAACCTTTCCAATAAATTTTGTCATCATTTCTCAAGTCTATTACCCTTGAGACACTATTCTAAGGGTTTTTGTCCCTTTCCAGCCTTTTGGGCCATTCTCGGCCCTTTCAAATTATTCCCAGACTTTCCGGAGTGACTTTTAGTGAAGCCATGCTAAAAATTGCATGGTAGTCACTAGTACAGGCACCCAAATCTTCTGAAGATACGTTGCTTGCCAACCTTAAAACCTTCCTAAGGGGCTAGCACCACTCCTAGTGACGCTAATGTAATTTTTAGCCTGGCGCCAATGCAACAAGCACCAAGTCATTCCTCTGTCTATAAATACAGAGCCTCCTCCAGCATGAAAAAGGTCCAAAAACTCAATCTGAAAACCCTCTTCTTCGATACAAAGAGCTCGTAGCCTCCCTAAACCCTAGTTTTCTTTAGGTTCTCCAAAACCCTAGCCCCCATACACAAACCTTAGCCTCAATACAAAAACCCTAGCTCCTATACACTCATATACACTCAAACACTAGCCTCTAAAGCCTCCATTGAAGACTTGAAATACTGCAGCCCGAAGCTCACGAAGATCAAGATAAAGACTAAAGCGAAGACCGAAGCAAAGCAAGAAAAACAAAGCAAGCGAAGCAAAGAAAATAAAACAAGACGCGATCTAGGTTTCCTATTTACGTTTACGCAACTCCCCCCTCTCTCTTCTCTCTCTGAATCCACTTAGGTTTTCTTCTATTTTAATCCCCCATCTTCTTCCCCCCCTTTCTTGCATGCTTGAAACAAGGGACTTCTCGGTCCATGTGTAGAATTAGGCTATTGAAGGTCACCGTGCCGGGGGATTTCTCTAGTCTAACTGGAGACCACGTGGGTTCAACCCCCTTGATTATGTGGTGAAGCCTTAACCTTGTATGTTCACGACCCCAACTTGCATTGTGCATATCATGATATTGTATTCCTCCAAAATTTATTTTTTGACTTGTTTTCAAAACTTGCATCAAAACCGTTTTCAAAACTTGTTTTCAAAATTATAATCCTAAGGTAATTCTAGTATTTCCATAGCTAGGGTTGCTTTAGAAAAGTGTTATATTTAAAGTGACCAATATGATCCATATTTTCAAATTCTTATTGTTTTCAAAACCACTATCCTAAAGTGGTTTTAGCCTTCTTATGGTTAGAATCGTTTTAGAAAGGTGGGATATTTTTATGAACTTTCTAAAAACTCTCTTTTTAAATCTCTCTTTCTAAAAAAAACCTCTTTTCCCACATACTTTCTAAAAACTCCCTCCAATCTCCTTTCCAAAAGTTGTTTTCTAAAACTTCCTTTCACGAAACTCACTTTCCTAAAAATTCTTTTCCAAAATGCTCTCTTCAAAATTCCCTTTCTCAAAATGCCCCCTAGGTTTCCTTCCTGAAAACTCCTTCCTAAAAACTCTTTCCAACAATCTCTTTCTAAAAATTCCTTTCCAAAAACTCTCTTTCCAAAAGTTCACTTTCTAAAAACTCCTTTCCAAGATCTCTTTCCAAAAAATCTTCTTCCTTAAACATTCACTTTCCAAAAACTCTTTACCTTGAAGCCCAATTCAAGCCCTAGAGCCAACGATTAGGAAACCCTAATTTCCTTTCTTAAAACATGATTTTCAATCTTGCCTTAAAACCTAGGTTTCCAAAATCTCCCTTTTTACATCAAAACCATATGTTTTCAAAACCTATTTTCTACTTCAAAGTTTAGGATTTCCAAAACTTCATCTTTCGAATTCCATGTCAAATCAAATCCTCCGTTTTAGGAAGTTAAATCCAATCTCCCCATTTACGAAACTAGATTCTATCCTCCGTTTTTAGAAACAAAATCAAAACACCTCTTTTTAGAAACAAAATCCAATCTTTTGTTTTAGGAAATAGGAATCCCAATCTTCCCAATCTAAATCTTTCCTAATCCAATCCTTCCTAATCTCATACCTTCCTAAACCTTAAGTTTCCGAAACTTAAACTTTCAAATCTTTCTTTAAACCTTAAGCTTCTTAATCTTCCAACCTTTTCTAATTTCATACATTTTCTAATTTCATACCTTTCCAAATCTCAACTTTCTAAATCTAAATTTTCAAATCTTTCTTAAACTCAAACATTTCCTAATTTCAAGTATTTCTAAAACTCAAACCTTAAATTTTTCTAAATTTCAAATCTTTCTCAAATTTCAAATCTTTCTAAATCCAAAACTTTCTTTCTCAAGTTAAAACTTTCTAAATTCTAAATTTTCTAAAAATCAATTCCTTCCTATTTCAAACTTTTCCTAATTCAAAACTTTCATAAAATGAAACTTTCTTAAAATGAAACCTTTCCTAATTCGAAACTTTCCTATTCCAAAACATTCCAATTTCAAAACTTTCTAATATTGATTCTTTCTTAATTCAAAACTTTCCTAAATCGAAACTTTTCTAAAATGAAACTTTCCTAAAACGAAACTTTCCTAATTTGAACTTTTCCTAAATCCAATCTTTCCCTGATCTTCCAAGTTCATTATTTGAGTCAAATCTTTCTTGAGTCTCCAGTCCTTCCTAAATCTTATCTTTCTTAAATCTAGGTTTCCTAAATCTCAATTTTTTCAAAACAAATCCAAGTCTTCCTTTCAAGTTCTATCTTTCCAAAACAATTTCCTAATCTTTCAATTCCAAATTCCAAATTCTAATCTTCTATTCTAAGTTCAAATCAAATCATTTTTCTAATCAAAATCTGTTTTTCAACTCAAACATTTTATTTTCTATTGAACTTTTGTCTGAACTACGACTGACATGATTCCTCAAAAAGGGATACGTAGGCAATCCTCATGGATGCGGTTATAACGTTTTTTCAAATCTCCAATTCCATAACTTTTTTCAATTTCTAATTTCAAAATTTATTTTCAAATCCCTACCTCCAATTTCTAGAACTTTTTTTTCAAAATCAAATCTATCTTTTCAATTCCATTCCAATTTCAAATCAAATCTATTTCAAAAATCGAATCAAGTCTCTTCAAATCGATTTTTAAAATCAAATATCTTCTCTTGTACTTGCATATCATGCATCATTTTTTAAAAAATTCTTTTTTAAAGTGGATAGTTTTGGACATTTATTAATTGAAGACCATAATGAGTGAATCTAGGGTGAATAGACATGTAGGTACCACAAGGGCGGGACAGGGTGATGGCTTAGTGCGTCTTCCCTGTACGTAACCAACCTCCGAACTTAAATCACTGTTTTCGAAAGACCAAATTGGAGTTTCTTTTGAAAAAAGGCTTAATTTTTTCCAAAGGTTGCCAAACAACCTGTTTTCTTAAAAACCCTCTCTTTAGGAAGTATTTTCAAAATCGTTTTCCAAAAACCCTAAGTATAGTCTTCGGATTATGTTTAGTTTTTAGGTGACCTAACTCACCTTAATCAAGTTAAGTGGCGACTTCAAATGTTTTTCAAAAGCCCTTTATTCAAATTAAATTTTCAATTCAAATCTAGTCGCACTCATTCTTCTAGGAGGATGAGTTCTAAGGGGAGAGTACAATATTTTTTCAGCTTGTGTGTATTTCTCGAGTGTAAAAAATCTGAGTGCGACAAAAGTGACACAAAAATAAATAGCATTTAATGACATTGATGTGTGGTAAAAAATGAAACATAGAAATCTACGGAGAACGACATGAATCTCATCCAAAAAAATAACTACATATTTCACCTCCCCAACAATGAAAACTCAATATCTCTTGCTAGAAAGCTATTCAAATGACCAAATCCCAAAGTAACAAAGCCATAACTTCAACGAAATGGGAGATCAAATGGTGGCTTAAAATATAATAAAAAGAACGCAAAGTGCTTAAGGAGACCAAATTATTACATCATTTCTAACTTTTCCCGAAAAAAAGGTCATATAAGAAACAACTTAATTATTGTGATAATATGTTCAACTCTGATAGGTTAAAGCTTATTGTTGGTCTACTCTCAGTCATACACAAAAGCAAAAATAAGAGTTATAGGCTAGAAATTGCACTTGAAAAAGGTAACCTTCTTCAACTATCCTTGATAAGGGGTAGCGAAAGAGAATAAAAGAAAGGGAAAAACAGAAGAATAGAAGAAAATATGTAAACAATTTTCCATTATTCGGCTATCGTAAAAGCAGTGCAATTATCCTAGGGAGTTAATTATGAAATTTTTTTGAAGAACCGAGGTTAAATAAAACTCAATATTTAAAGGAAAAATAGAGCTAACTAGAAGTATTTCTTAGTTTATCTGTTAAATTAAACCTTGGTGATCTCTGTGTTCTATTTCTCATTGAGCTCTTGCTTTTTTTGACATTCCATTCAATAAACTTTATCAAAGCATCCATACCTAGTTGGGTACCCATTCATCCCAGCTATTGAAGAAAATTTCAAAAAGTTTAACTTTACCATCTTGGCCACTACGGCACTAAAATTGGGTAGTACATATTCCTTTCCAATGAAGTGCCAAAATTCCAAATGCTTATGTCCCTCTTTCTTCTAATAGAACTATATTCAAATATAGAGACATCAAGATGTTAAAGCTAAAATACAATCAAAGTTCCAATTGACAAGAAGAACTCGTGCATAAGTACAACATGATAAGACAACCATAACATTCGATTATCTCCCATCAAGAAAAAATATATATAGAACTTGGCAATTAATTGATGGCAATTGAAGTTCATGGTAAATCTACAAATGCCCCATATAAAATCTATAAATTGTTGTGGCCTTGGTAAGCTCAAGAATATACAGCAAAGGTACCACTAATAGTATAATGGCCCAAAGGGTACTTAAGCATTTTTTTCTTCTTCTAAGTTACTCATCTTCAGATATGTGGTTCCATAGAATACTACGTTTGCATGTTAGATCACAGAACACATAAATAGAGGTAAAAGCCAAAAAGCATTCCACAAACAAAACACTCGCATGTTGTTACAGTGTAGAAATTTATTTAGGAAACAGAATGCTTACAAGATAATGAATGAAGTATCTCTATTGCCTCATGCAATATTAAAATTTTGTGTGTCTTGCAAATAAAAAAAATCATGCACTATACAAGACTAAGGCCTTAAGCAAATAAAAAATTATAGGCCTTACGTTATTTCTGTGGTTTAAGTAGGGAAGACAAAGGCGATATTGGGTTGAAATCGGTAGAAACACCACCACTTTGTTTTTCAATCTAAACTTCAAATTTCTTCTGCTGCATTACATAAATGTCCAATCTTTCTGTGTCTGTCCAGGAAACCAAAAACGTAGCATAAAGCAAGGAGAATAACCAATTCTTATACGTGTATGAAAAATATACAGTAAATTGGATTTGCATGTCTTCCATGGATTGCAATGATCTAGTCTTGAACTGAGTTTCAGTGAATAGATAGACAAAAGGAAAAAAAAATGTGTTGAAAAGCGACTGCCTTTATCGGGGGAAATGAAATCGGAGGGGCAGGGGATGTCGCATTGTTGCTGGTTTTGCGTGTCAAATATGTTCTTGCGTTTGGTCCGTTAGTGCTAGAAAACTACAAGTATTCTGCAGTCCCTTTGAGCGACCCAGTGATCACGTTCTAGAAGTAGTCGGTGTGGCCGGGGAAATCAATGTCGCTAAGCTTAATGCCGATTCTCCCTCTCTTTCTTGACCAGACGGGAAAGAGACTGAAATTTGGGAGAGGCATATTGCATGGCATTATCACAATACAACCGTGAAATCCGAGCATAGCAAGAAAAAGAAATATTCTTAATCTGGCATATAAGAGATAAACAGAAGAAGAAAAAAAAAAAAAAAAAGAAACAACAGAGGAAGAAAAGAAACATTCTGATGATTATATAAATTTCGTCTCAACGTCCGTCCAGGAGAGGTGTCGTTTGGACAAGGGCGTTTCATTATGGAGTTGCCATTAAGCGAAGGTTACTTTTGAAACTACGCCATTTAATGAGGGTTAATTTTGACATACAAACTGTGGCAAACATACTCGCTCTTTTAAGTAGTAGATAGAGATAGAGATAATAAATACAATACACTCTATTGGGTGTAAGAGAAACGTATAACAAACGCAATACACTATAGGGTGCAATAAATACATTTCTAACATCCTATAGGCTAGCTTTCCAAATTTTTAGGAGAATTACAAACGCAATACACTATAGGGTGCAATAAATACATTTCTAACATCCTATAGGCTAGCTTTCCAAATTTTTAGGAGAATTACTGCCGATCCAGGATTTTATGTGAAGGGAGGCTAGGATAAAAAAAAATTGTTCAAAGAAGGAAAAAAAAAAAATTTTAAATTTTAGAGGCCCATTACACTTTTTTTTAATATACAAAAATCTATGAGATTTTTAAAAATTTTAAAAATTTTGTAAGGCCCACAGCTCCCACGCCTCTATCAGCCATTGTCTAGAATGACGACTTTTTGATGGAAGGATTAAAAAAGCTTCCCAAATTTCTTGCACTACTTTTTTAAGGGTTCAAGTGAACGTCTTGGGCGACTTTCAGTGGTAGTACGTGTCCCTTTCCCCAACCTGGCTCCGTCTTTTGTCTAAAGTGATTGTCATATGATTACGCTTCAAAAGTGTAATTATAAGGCTTTAATTAGTACTTTGTTAGTAATAGTTTATGATTATTTATATTTTTTAGTTATATTTTGATATTAATTAAATTTATAATGCTTTATGTAGGTTTTGAGCTTAAATGGAATGATTTCGAATGCAATTTAATCATAGGTTTCAATAAGTTGCTGTCAAGGTACAAGCTACTGAATTTGTGGTACAAGTTGTTGAAGCACGTAGAGTTAGAACTTTGAAAGCCCATATCTCGTGAACGAGAAAGGTTATTCAGGCTCATAATATGTCGATTTCATATAACTTTTCGAGACCTATAACTTTCGTGAAGGGACCCAGCCCATCTAAGCACTCACTGAGAATCCTCCGTACAACTAACGACAGGATTTATAGATTAATTCACTTTTTAGTTAGAGATAGATTAGTAGGTAATAGAATAGGTTTAGGAGTTCTATGTTCTGAAGGAAAAAAAGAATTCTAGGGTTTGTCAAGGGTTTTAGAAGGAGGAATCATCCAAGCTTTGGAGGTTACGAATCTTTTTATCTTTCAAGGGAGCATCTTTAATCTTTAGTTTTCATATTTATTTTTTTCTTTCTTGTTCAGTTGTGAATTTCATATTATATTCCTTTAATGCATCGTTTTATTTCTTTAACTATTATTTCCATTCTTTCAATCTTTATAATGCATTTTAGTAGCTAAATCCGTTCTTGGTATGGGTTGAGAAAGTAACTAGGGTACAGGTATAAATTCAAGATAATTATTTATTTTTCAAAATTTTAACATCTTGAACCAAGATTTATTTTCTTGCCCATGAATATCTTCGAAAACAATATTCTTGATCATATCTGGCATGTATGTATAGACTGATTTGTAAGCAGAGATACGTATACTTAGAATTTTTGATAAGAATATTGATTACAACTGCATATATATTCCTATTATGAGTACTTTAAAAATCTACTATTCTTGATTAAGTTTCAAACATACCTTGTAGACAGGTTTATAAACTGTGACAAATATGAATGAGATCCTGGTATGAACACTAGTAAATAACTGAATATCAACTCCAAAAGGGTAATCGAGTCTTAAGTTTCTTTAATCAAAACTATATTGGGAACTTACCTGTAGACCTATTACTGGATCAACCCTACCAAGACCTTTTCATAATATTTGAATACATCCCTAAAAATTAGTTTAATTTTATTGTCTGATAATTTAGATCAATCATATCCAACAATTGATTTTTACTTTCTTTTTGGAAGCTTTCATGCAATTTTAAGTGACTCTAAGCTCGTTATTATTTTGTTCTGATTGTAGACCTTGTCAGATTAAGTTTATTTCTTGTATTCCCTATGGATCGACCTCAGACTTACCAAGATAGTATTACTGCATCGCAACTGCATACTGGCGGATATAAATTGCACTATTCAGAAGCGATCAGTTTTTGGTGTCGTTGTCGGGGAACCTTACAAAGCAAATAAGCTAAGGTAAAAATAAATAAAAAAAACAAACATGGCAAAAAATAAAAATATACAAGAACAAAAACAAAGCAAATGAACTTGAGAGGAATTGATTCCTGCAAAAACAGCTTCACCATCAAACTATAACAACGAAGGAAAGTCAATCGCTCAATTGGGTAACCTCGTTCCATTCCTACTATCTGTGAGCATATTAGATTTTCTTTTCTTTATTTTACTAGTTTCTTTTAGATAAATTTTATATTTGTTTAGAGGAGGTTTAGGATTTAATTGCAAATTGGTGGATATTTTATGTGGAGATTGCTGATTCGGTTGGAAATTTAAATTAAATATTGTTTTATCTCTACTTCACTGTTATGGTAGATTGGTGTATTTATGTGCATTGCATTGCACGTCAGTTTGGTGAAGGGACAGTACACATAGACTTTTGAGAACAACCCCACCTATTTACACCACTCGATCTAGAGTTTTTTCTGATACTACACCAATACCTATAGACTTTGACATGGCCCATTTACTAGGTGATGATGGGAATATAGATGGGGGTAATAACATGCAACCCCCAGAACCCCAAGTACCTGCACCACCACAGAGAACTATGAGAGATTATCTAAACCCACAAATACAAACTCCAAACTCTTGCATTATATTACCTCTTGACCAAAATGCATTCCATCGTAAGTCAGGTATCATGCAACTAATCACACATTTTCATAGGATGGATTCTGAAAATCCATATACCCATCTTAAAGCGTTTGAAGAGGTCTATAACATGTGTTTTAATAATACCTGCTCTGTCGAGACCATCCGTCTCAAATTATTTCCATTCTCATTAAAGGATAAAGCTAAAATTTGATTAAATTCTTTAAGGCCTAGGTCTATTCCATCATGGGATGTCCTTCAAGACGAGTTCCTAAAAAAGTTCTTTCCTGAGCACCGCACAGAGGAGATTCGTTGCCAAATTTCACAGTTCACTCCTTTTGATAATGAAACATTTTACCATAGTTGGGAGAGATATAAAGAACTTTTGAATTCATGTCCTCATCATGGACAAGACCCATGTAGGTTGGTTAGTACTTTCTTTTCTGCCTTGACTCCCGAACTCAAAAGGTTTATAGAGACAATGTGTAACGGTTCTTTCTATAATAAATCTCCAGAAGAAGCTTATGACTTCTTTGACTTTCTAGCTGATAACACGAGAGATTAGGACACCACAGGGACTAAAAATCCCAAGATTAGAAACAACTTAAGAACAGGCACCATATATCCGTTAAGACATTTAGGTGAGGATAATTCAAAAATAACCACATTGACTAAGTGATTAGAGGCCTTAGAAATGAAAAATATTGCAGCAGTTGAGAGTGAAACCCAAGTTAATTGTAGTGTGTGTGATAATGATGAGCATAGGACAGATCTTTGTCCTAAAATTCCATCCTTTAGGGAAGTGTTGCATGGTCAAGTAAATGCTATTGCCCCTTATAGTAAACCAACACAGGCCCCACAAGGACAAGGAAACCCATAGCCACCTACATATAAGACAGGGTGGAGGAACCATCCCAACTTCAATTGGAGGAATGATGGTAACTCAACACCCCAACAATTCCAACACCCACAACAATTTAATGTCCCCCCTAATCAATACCAAGCACAAGGTCAACAATTTCCATCACCAACAACAAACATATATAGACCACCTCCTCTGAAACCTGTAGAGGATCCTTTGACCCAATTCATACAAGTACAGCAAGCAACTAATGCTAGACTTGATAAATCTATTGAAGAGTTAAAAACTTTATTTGCTCAATCACTAACCAAAGAGAAAGGCACATTCCCTGCACAACCATTACCCAACCCAAATAAACAAACTCATGGTGTAGAGATAAATCCAAATCCACCAAATCATGAGCAAGTTCAAGTAGTAACCACCTTAAGGAGCGGAAAAGCCATAGATAAAACTATTCCAAGTAAAGAGTCTGCACCTAGGGAGGACACTAGCGAGAGAGTAGAAAAAACAGTAGAAGAGGATAGACACAATCCTAAAAAGGTAGTGGAGTTAGGAAAGAAGCCTAGGGATGATGAGTCTAGGGATAAATCTGCGGACATTGACGTAGAGGATTTCTCACGTGTTCCATTTCCTCATAGATTAGCCAAACTGAAGCAAGAACTAATAAATTCTGAAATTTATGAGGTATTCAAGCAAGTGAAAATCAATATTGCATTCCTAGATGCCATTAAGTAGATCCTTTTATACGCAAAGTTCTTAAAGGACTTGTGCACCATAAAGAGACAGCTCACTGTGAGAGAACCTCTTTTCTAAACCAAGAAGCTAGAGAGGTTCTACAAGTAAATCTTCCACCAAAAAACAAGGACCCGGGGAGTCCGACCATTCCATGCATAATTGGAGATCATAGGGTTGATAATGCTTTGCTAGATCTAGGATCTAGTGTGAACCTGCTACATTTTTCTGTTTATCAACAGTTAGGGTTAGGAGAGTTGAAACCTACTAGAATCACCCTACAATTAGTTGATCGATCGATTAAGATTCCTAGGGGCATGGTGAAAGATGTGCTTATCCAAGTGGATAAATTCTACTTCCCAATTGATTTTATAGTATTAGACACCGTGGGGAACTCAAATGATCATTCACCTATCTCAGTCATTTTAGGTCGTCCCTTCCAAGCAACAACCAATGCTATTATTCGTTGTAGGGGCAGGGAGTTAAACTTATCCTTTGGAAACATGACTGTAGATATGAACATCTTCCATGCGGATAAGAAACCGGGAGAGTGTGAAGACATCAGGGAGATTAGCATGATAGATATTCTAGTACAAGAACATTTTAATAGAGAATTCTTGACAAATCCACTTGAGAGAGCCTTAATCCAAAATGAGAAAATAGAGTGTTTAGAAAAAATAGTGATAGATGAGGAAGCAGCAAAGTGTGTTCCTGCTATGTCTGTGAGTCATTGGACCCAATGTGTTGAGCCATTAGGGCTCAGTGCTTGTAAACCTGAACCATCAGAAGTGGAAGCTCCTATTCCGAAGCGAAAGCCATTGCCATCTACTCTTAAATATATATTTTTAGGCGATGGTGAATCTTACCCAGTAGTGATATCTTTTAACCTGTCTGAAGGCCAAGAGGATCGATTGAAGAATGTGCTTTTAAAGCACCGCAAAGCCATAGGGTGGTCAATTGCTGATTTGCATGATATTAGCCCATTAGTTTGCACACATCGCATATACTTAGAGGAAGAGGCTAAACCTGTTTGCCAAATGCAAAGGCAATTGAACCCGAATATGAAAGAAGTAGTTGGAGGAGAAGTCTTGAAACTTCTCAATGTGGGTATTATTTACCCAGTAGCTGACTCTAGGTGGGTGAGCCTTACCCAAGTGGTCCCTAAAAAGTCTAGAGTAAAAATGGTGAAAAATGACAAAGATGAATTAGTACCAACTAGGATCCAGACAGGATGGCGCATGTGCATCGACTATAAACGTCTCAATGCCGTCACCACCAAAGACCACTTTCCATTACCATTCCTTGATCAAGTCATAGAGCGTGTGTTGGTTAAAGCATATTATTATTTTTTGGATGGGTACTCAGGCTACAATCAAATTGAAATAGCCCTAGAAGATCAAGATAAAATTACCTTTACTTGTCCTTTTGGCACATATGCTTATAGAATAATGCCTTTCGGCCTGTACAATGCACCGACCACTTTCCAAAAATTCATGATAAGCCTATTCAGTGACATGGTAGAGAGAATCTTGGAAGTTTTTATGGATGATTTTTCTGTCTATGGGAATACCTATGACCAATGCCTAGAAAATTTGAAAAAAGTTTTACAAAGATGCAAAGAGACTAATTTGGTCCTTAATTGGGAGAAGTGTCACTTTATGGTGACACAAGGGATAGTTTTAGGACACATAATTTCAAATAAGGGGATAGAAGTTGACAAAGCTAAGATTGACCTTATTCAGAACCTTTCACCCCCTACCAATGTTAAAGATGTCCATTCATTTTTAGCGCATGCCTGGTTTTATCGGCGATTCAGTCCAGGTTTTAGTGCTATTTCTCATTCTATGTGTCATTTGTTATCCACAGATGTTCCATGTGAATGGACATCCCCTTGCCAACAAGCTTTTGACAAGCTAAAAGGGCTCTTGACCACTGCACCCATCATGCAAGCCCCCGATTGTTCTTTACCTTTCAAACTCATATGTGACGCAAGTGACTTTGCTATAGGGGCGGTGCTTGGTCAACTAAAGGAAAGAAACTATATGCCATCTATTATGCTAGTAAAACTTTAAATGACAGACAAATGAGCTACACTACCACCGAGAAAAAGCTTCTTGTTGTGGTCTTTGCACTTGATAAGTTTAGATCCTACTTAGTCAGCTCACTCGTCATAGTTTATACTGATCATGCCGCACTTAAGTACTTGCTCACCCAGCCAAACGCTAAGCCACGACTAATTCGTTGGATTCTACTCTTTCAGGAGTTTTATATAGAAATCTAGGACAAAAAAGGGATAGAAAACGTGGTAGCTGACCACTTGTCTCGCCTTCTTGTCGATGGCAGAGACCAAGACAAATCTCCCATTTCAGAACATTTTCCTGATGAACAACTTTTTTCCATCCAGTTTGTCACTCATATTGGTACCCCTTGGTTTGCGGATATAGCTAATTACTTGGCTTCAGGTAAGATTCCATCTCAATGGTCATCCAATGATAAAAAGAAATTTTTTCGCAATGCTAAAGTTTTCATGTGGGATGACCCATACTTGTACAAGTATTGCTTTGATCAGGTGATTCGACATTGTGTACCAGATAATGAATTTCAATCCATAATTAGTTTTTGCCACTCATATGCTTGTGGTGGGCATTTCTCCACCAAGAAAACAATTGCTAAAGTCCTCCAATGTGGATTTTATTGGCCGACTATGTTTTAAGATGTCCACACATTTTGTACTATTTGTGACAGATGTCAAAGACTAGGTACTCTTACTAGAAGAAATATGATGCCCTTGAATCCCATAACTGTCATAGAAATATTTGATTGTTAGGGTATCGACTTTATGAGGCCGTTTCCTTGTTCTTTTTGGCATTTATTCATTTTAGTGGGTATTGATTATGTATCTAAGTGGGTAAAGGCAGTGGCATCTCGTACAAATGATCACCCAGTGGTGATTAAATTTCTAAAAAAAAAACATCTTCTCAAGATTTGGGATGTCGCGTGCTATCATAAGTGATGGTGGCACCCATTTTTGTAATAGACCTGTTGGGGTCTTGATGCGTAGATATGGAGTGCTCCACAAAGTCAGGACGCCTTACCACCCGCAAAGCAATAGCCAAGTAAAACTCGCCAATAGGGAAATAAAACATATTTTAGAAAAAACCGTGAACCCCAACCACAAGGATTGGTCCTTAAGGTTGGTGGATGCACTCTGGGCATACCGGACTGTATACAAAACACAGTTAGGCATGTCACCCTATAAGCTCGTTTATGACAAAGCTTGCCATTTACTTGTTGAGGTTCAACACAAAGCTTATTGGGCCATTAGGCAAATGAATGAAAACCCCCACGACGCTGAACATCATCAAAAACTTCAACTCTCAGAGATGGATGAAATACGTAATGACGCGTATGAAAATGTGCAAATTTCTAAAGCAAAGATGAAAGCTCTTCACAACCAACACATTTCTTTAAAATCTTTTGACATTGGTCAAAATGTCCTTTTGTACAACACTGTCGTGCCCAGATTTTTTGTACTCGAGGAATACACATACAAACCGAAAAAACACTGTATTCTCTCGTTAGAACTCACCCTCCTAGAAGAATGAGTACGACTAGGTTTGAATTGAAAATTGGTTTGAATAAATGGCTTTTGAAAAACATTTGGAGTCACTACCTAACTTGATTAAGGTGAGTTAGGTCACCTAAAAACTAAGCACAATTTGAAAACTACACTTAGGGTTTTTGAAAACGATTTTTGAAAATACTACTTCTAGAGAGGGTTTTTAAGAAAATAGGTTGTTTGGCAACCTTTGAAAAACTTTTAAGCCCCTTTTGAAAATATATTCCATTTTGGTCTTTGAAAACAGTGATCCTAGGTTCGGAAGTTGGTTACGTGTAGGGAAGACGCACTAAGCCATCACCTTACCCCGCCCTTGCAGTACCTACATGTCTATTTATCCTATATTCACCTATGAGAGTCTTCAACTAACAAATGTTCTATCCTATCCACTTTAGAAAAAGAATGTTTAAAAACACATGATGCATGATATGCAAGAAAAGAAAAGAAAGTTGGAAAATAGATTTGGAAAGAAATTGGTTTGAAAGAAATTTGAAAAGATAGATCTAAAATTGGAAAGTTTTAGAAATTGGAAATAGAGATTTGGAAATAGAAATTTAGAATTGGAAGTTTGAAATAGATTATGGAATTGGAGATTTGAAAAAAGTTGTGGAATTTGAGATTTGAAAAAGATTGTGACCGCACCCATAAGGGTTGGCTACGTATCCTTTTTGAGGAATCAGGTCAATCGCAGTTCGGACAAGAGTCCGATAGAAAATAGAAGGTTTGATCGGAAAAAGAAATTGAATTGGAATTTGGATTTGATTTGAATTTAGAATAGAAGCTTGGAATTTGAAATGGAAGAATAGAGACCCTAGACCTAGGAAGGTAGTATTTAGAAAGGACTCGAGATTAAGAAAGACTTGACTCGAATGTTAGACTTGGAAGATCAAAGAAAGATTGGATTTAGGAAGGGTTCGAATTAGGAAAGGTCCGATTTAGGAAAGTTTCAAAATAGGAAAGTGTCATTTTTGGAAAGTTTCATTTTAGAAAAGTTTCAATTTAGGAAAGTGATGGATTAAGAAAGTTTTGAAATAGGAAACATTTCGTTTTAAGAAAGTTTTGAAATTGGAAAGTTTTGAATTTACAATATTTTGTAATAGGAAAGTTTTGAAAGTTGGAAAGTTTCGAATTTAGAAAGTTTTAGATTTAGAAAGATTTGAAGTTTAGGGAAGTTTAGAATTTTAGAAAGTTTCAAAGTTTGAGTTTTAGAAATTCTTGAAATTAGGAAAGGTTTTGAGTTTAAGAAGGGTTTGAAAACTTAGATTTGGAAAGGGATGAAATTAAGAAAGGTTTGAAAGCTTAAAGTTTAAGGAAAGATTTAAAAGTTTAAGTTTAGAAAACTTAAGGTTTAGGAAAGTACTAGATTAGGAAGGAGTTAGATTAGAAAATATTTGGGTTTGGAAGGATTGAGATTCCTATTTACTAAAGCAAAGGATTGGATTTTGTTTCTAAAAAGAGATGTTTTGATTTTGCTTTAAAAAACGGAGGATAGAATCTAGTTTCCTAAATGGGAGATTGGATTTGGCATGAATTTGGAAAGATGGAGTTTTGAAAATTCTAGTTTTGGGAAGAAAAAAAGAGGTTTTGGAAACCTAGGTTTTGAGGCCAAAATAAGGGATTGGAAGTCATGCTTTTGGGAAGGAAAATTAGGATTTCCTAAACGTGGGTTCTAGGATTTAACTTAGGCTCTAAGGAAAGAGTTTTTGGAAAGTGAGTTTTTAGAAAGGGAGATTTTTGGAAGGAAATCCTAGAGAGGAGTTTCTAGAAAGTGAATTTTGAAAATAGAAAATTTTTGGAAAGAAATCCTAGAGTTTCTAAAAAGTGAATTTTGAAAAGAGAGTTTTTGAAAAGATTTTTGGAAGGGGATTGTTGGAAAGAGCTTTTAGGAAAGAGATTTAGGGAAGAGAGTTTTCTAAGAAGGAAAACTAGGGAGTGTTTGTAGGAAAGGAATTTTGAAGAGAGTGTTTTGAAAAGGAGTTGAAAAGGAGTTTTTGAAAAATAGATTTTTGGAGGGAGTTTTTGAAAACAACTTTCGAAAGGAGATTGGAGAGAGTTTCTAGAAAGCATGTTGGAAAAGAGATTTTTAGGAGGAGATTATTAAGAAGAGATTTTTAGAAAGTAAATAAAATACCTCACTTTCCTAAAGCGATTCTAACCATAAGAAGATTAGAACCACTTTAAGATAGTGGTTTTGAAAACAACAAAGGTTTTGAAAATATGGATCATATTGGCCACTTTAAATGTAACACTTTCCTAAAGTAACCCTAGCCATGGAAAGGCTAGAATCACCTTAAGATTGTGATTTTGAAAATAAGTTTTGAAAAAGAAGATTTTGATGTAAGCTTTTGAAAACGAGTTTGAAAATAAATTTTGGAAGAATGCAAGATCATGATATGCACAATGCAAATTGGGGTCGTGAACATACAAGGTTAAAGGCTTCACCACATAATCAAAGAGGCCGACCCACGGGATCTTCGGTTAGACTAAAAGAAAGCCCCCAACACGGTGACTCTCCAATAGCCTAATCCTACACATGGACCGGAAAAATTCCTTGTTTCAAGCATGCAAAGAAAGGGGGGGAAGAAGACGAGGGATTAAAATAGAAGAAAACCCAAGTGGGTTTGGAGGGAGAAGAGAGAGGGGGAAGATGCGTAAACGTAAATAAGAAGCCTACCTTGTGTCTTCTTTATTTTGCTTAGCTTTGCGCGCGTTGCTTTGCTTGTCTTGCTTTAGTCTTCACTTCAATCTTTAAGAGTTTGTCTTCAATCTTCAAAACTTCAGATTGCGGCACTTCAAGTCTTCAAAGGAGGCTTTGGAGGCTAGTGTATGAGTGTATAGAAGTGTATGTGAGTGTATAGGAGGCTAGGGTTTGTGTATAGAGGCTAGGGTTTGGAAAACCTACAGAGACTAGGGTTTAGAGAGGCTACAAGCTCTGTATATTGAAAAGTAGGGTTTTTAGACTGAGTTTGCGGACCTTTTTCATGCTGGAGGAGGCTCTATATTTATAAACAAAGGAATGACCTGGCGCCTGTTGCAATGGCGCTAGGCCAAAAATGCTTCTGGCGCCACTAGGAGCGGCGCCAGCCAGTTAGGAAAGTTTTAAGGTCGGCAAGTAACGTATCTTGAGACGATTTGGGCACTTGTACTAGTGACTACCATGCAATTTTTAGCCCGACTTCACTAAGAGTGACTTCGGAAGGTCTGCGAAGCATTTAAGGGACCGAGAATGGCCCGGAAGGTGTAAGCACCCCATTTTTGACCGCTCGGCAGTCTACACTCCGTCCAGACTTGTTTTCAAGTCATTGTGGGCGTATTCCAACCAAAACCAACTTTCAAAGTCCAAATTCTGTCTGTCCATCGCCTTGCGGGCCCACCAGGCCCAAATAAAGGCAAAATGACCAAAATGCCCTTAGGGGGCATTGTCCTTTCCTTTCCAACTCCAACCCCTCTCTCGAGACAGTTTATTCCTCGAGACGGTTCCAATTCAGGCACGTCTTTTCAAAGACGGTAAGTCCCCTTTCCAATCCCTCTCTCGGGATAGTTTATTCCTCGAGACAGTTCCAACTAGGCACGTCTTTTCGAAGACGGTAAGACCTCTTTCCAATCCTTCTCTCGGGACAGTTTATTCCTCGAGATGGTTCTAATCCAGGCACGTCTTTCGAAGGCGGTAAGACCCCTTTCCAATCCCTCTCTCGAGACAGTTTATTCCTCGAGACGGTTCCAATTCAGGCACGTCTTTTCGAAGATGGTAAGTCCCCTTTCCAATCCCTCTCTCGAGACAGTTTATTCCTCGAGACGGTCCGAGTAGCGAAAATACTCGTAAATATCACAACCGTTAGAGTAGCGAAAATACTCACAAATAGGTCGATATAGGGAATTGCCAACAAACCCCTGTGTCACGACGACCGCCGTCAAAGTGGCGGAAACACTCAAAACCCAGGTCAGCACCAGTGTCTGTTAGCCCACTTCGGTGAAAAATGACCAAATAGCCCCTTAGACCTTTTTCGAGACTTTCCGGTCAAGATAACCATTTTGCCCCCAAGCATCCGAACGCCCCGGGAACCACACCGGCTCTGGGTATCAAACCGGTAACTTCCTGAGAATGCTTCTTATAGTATTCTTAACCTTTTCTTATCTTTCCGGATCATTCCGAGTTAGTTCCGGCCAACCCGGTGCGAAATGACCATTTTGCCCCTAGTGGGCCGGTCTCCTTTTCCGACCACACCAGCTCTGGGTATCAAACCGGTAACCTTCTGAGATTACTTTTTATAGTATTCTCAACCTTCCCCTACCTTTCTGGATCATTCTAAGTCAGTTCCGGCAAACTCGGTGCGAAATGACCGTTTTGCCCCTGGTGGGCTGGTCACCTTTTCCGACCATACCGGCTCTGGGTATCAAACCGGCAACCTTTGGGAACATTCTAAATAATTTTTCCAAATTCCAAGTCTTCTTCTGGGACAGTCCGAGTCTATCCCGGCAACTTCTCGACCCGATTGACCGTTTTGCCCCTAAAGGCCCGATCAGCCCCTCCGACACATCTTATCCTCATTTTTCAAGTCATATACCTCCAGGACACTATTTTAAGTGTTCCTACTCCTTTCCAGCCTTTCGGGCCATTCCTGGTCTCTTAAAATCATTCCCAGACTTTCCGGAGTCACTCCTAGTGATGCTAGGCTAAAAATTGCATGGTAGTCACTAGTACAAGCGCCCAAATCTAGTCAAAGATATGTTGCTTGCCGACCTTAAACATTTCCTAAATGACTGGCACCACTCCTAGTGGCGCCAGTGTAAATTTTGGCCTGGCGCTACTACAAAAGGCGCTAGTGTTGTCCAACCTCTATAAATACAGAGCCTCTTCCAGCGTGAAAAGGATCCGCAAACTCAAACCAAAAATCATATAATTCGATATACAGAGCTCGAACACTCCAAAAACCTTAGCCTCCCTAGGTTTTCCAAACCCTAGTCACCATACACAAACCCTAGCCTCATATACACTCCTATACACCCCCATACACTCATACACTAGCCTTCAACCCGTCTTTGAAGACTTGAAGAGCTGCAATCTAAAGCTTAAAGACAACTCTTGAAGATTGAAGACGAAGATCAAGACGAAGACCGAAGACCGAAGACCGAAGACAAGCAAGGCTCGCAAAATAAACAAAACATACGGTAGGCTCCCTATTTAAATTTCTGCACTTCCCCCCTCTCTCTTCTCTCCCCTAACCCACTTGGGTTTTCTATATTTTAATCCCCCATCTCTTCCCCCCCCCCCCTCTTTCTTTGCATGCTTGAAACAAGGGGATTCCCGGTCCATGTGTAGGATTTGGCTATTGGAGAGTCACCGTGTCGGGGGCTTTCTTCTAGTCTAACCAGAGACCACGTGGGTTCGGCCCCCTTGATTACGTGGTGAAGCCTTAGCCTCGTATATTCACTACCCCAAAATTGCATTGTGCATATCATGATCTTGCATCTTCCAAAAACTGTTTTCAAAGTTGTTTTTCAAATCGTTTTCAAACTTGTTTTCAAAATTGCATCAAAATCCTCTTTTCAAAAACTTGTTTTCAAAACCACAATCCTAGGGTGATTCTAGTCTTTCCATGGCTAAGGTTGCTTTAGGAAAGTGTTACATTCAAAGTGACCAATATGGTCCAGATTTTCAAGTCTTGTTGTTTTCAAAACCGCTTTCTTAAAGTGGTTCTAGCCCTCTTATGGTTAGAATTGCTTTAGAAAGTGAGATGTTTTTACACCTTCTAAAAACTCTATTTTCAAATCTCTTCCTAAAAATCTCTTTTTCAACATACTTTCCTAAAACTCTCCTTTCCAAAGTTGTTTTCAAAAACTCCCTCCCAAAATCCATTTTTCAAAACTTCCTTTTTCAACTCCTTTCCAAAACTCTCTCTTCTCAAAATTCACTTTCTAAAAACGCTCCTTAAAAATTTTTCTAAAAACTCTCTTTCCAAAATCTTTCTTCTAGAAATTCCCCTCTAGGATTTTCCTTCTAAAATCTTCATTTCCAAAAACACACTTTCTAAAAAAATCCTCTTTAAAATCTCTTTCCAAAAACTCTCCCTTCAAATTTACTTTCCAAAAACTTCTCTCTAGGATTTCCTTCCAAAAACTCGTTTTCAAAAACATACTTTTCAAAAATCTCTTTTCTTAAAGCCCAAGTCAAGCCCTAGAGCTAACCATTAGGAAACCCTAATTTTCTTTCCAAAAACATGGTTTTCAAACTTTGCCCCAAACCTGGGTTTCCAAAACCTCTTGTTTTCACATCCAAACCATACACGTTTCCAAAACCTATTTTCTACACCGAAACTATAATTTCCCAAATCTAGGATTTCTAGAATCTCCCTTTCTAAATCCTTGCCAAATCCTATCTTCCCTTTAAGAAACCAAATCCAATCTTTCCGTTTAGGAAACTAGATCCCGCCCTCCGTTTTTGGAAATAAAATCAAACCTTTTCTTTTAGAAACCAAATCTAGCCCTTCCTACTCCAACTCTTTCCCAACTCAAATCCTTCCTAAACTTCTACTTTCCTAAATCATAAGTTTTCAAAACTTGAACATAAAAATCTTTCCTAAATTTTAAAACTCAATTTTCAAATCTTCCCTAATTCAACCTTTTCCTAATTCTATCCTTTCCAAATCTATCCCTTTCCAAATCCGAGTTTTCAAATCTTTCTTAAACTCAAACCTTTCCTAATTTCAAGATTTTCCAAAACTCAAAACTTTAAAACTTTCTAAATCTTAAACTTTCCAAATTTCAAATCTTTCCAAATTCTAAACTTTCTAAATTCAAAACTTTCTTAAGTTAAATCTTTCTAAACCCAAATCTTTCTAAATTCTAAATTTTCCTAAAATTTCAAATCCTTTCAAATTTCAAAACTTTCTAAACTCAAAACTTTCTTATTTTTAAAACTTCCTTGTTTTCTAAACTTTTCAATTTTCAAAACTTCTCTATTTCAAAACATTCCAAATTCTAAAATTTCCAACTTTCAAAACTTCCTAATTCAAAACTTTCCTAAGTTGAAACTTTTTTTTAAATTCAAAACTTTCCTAATTTGAAAACTTTCCAAAAATGAAAATTTCCTAATTTGAAAACTTTCCTAAATCGAACCTTTCCTAATTCAAACATTTTCTAAATCTAATCTTTCCTAATCTCCTAAACCTTCCAAGTCGAGTCAAATCTTTCCTAAGTTTCTTTCCTAAGTCTAGGTTTCCTAAACCTTCATCTTTTCAAAATAAGTCTAAATCTCTCTTCCAAGTTCTATATTTTCAAATCAAAATTCAATCTTTTCAATTCCAAAATTTCAAATTCCAATTTTCAATCCTCTATTCAAAGTTCAATCTCTCAATCTTCCAATTCAATTTCCAATTCAATCTCCTTCTTCAAATCAACTCTTCTATTTTCAATCGGACTCCGGTCCGAACTACGACTGACCTGATTCCTCCAAAAGGATACGTAGGCAACCCTCATGGGTGCGGTCACAACTTTTTTCAAATTTCTATTTCCATATTTTTCAAAACTCAAATTCTACAATCTTTTCAAATTTCCAATCAATTTTCAAATTTCCAATTTCAAATCTCTATTTTCAATTCCCAAAATCTTCTTTCCAAATTCAAACTTCTATCTCTTCCTTTTCAAATCAAATCAAATCTCTTTTCAAATCTATTTCTAAATCAACTCTCTTCTATTGCACTTGCATATCATGCATCATGTTAGTTTCTTTTTAAACATCTCTTTCAAAGTGGATAGGATTGAACCATGTAGTTAGTTGTAGACTTTCATAGGTGAATCTAGGGTAGATTGACATGTAGGTACCGAAAGGGCAGGGTAGGGTGATGGCTTAGTGCGTCTTCCCTACACGTAACTAACCTCCGAACCTAGAATCAATGATTTCAAAGACCAAACGAAGTTATTTTCAAAAAAGGGCTAAATGTTTTTCAAAGGTTGCCAAACAACCTGTTTTTCTTAAAAACCATCTCTTGAGGAGATACTTTTCAAAATCGTTTTCAAAAACCCTAAGTGTAGTTTTCGGATTATGCTTAGTTTTTAGGTGACCTAACTCACCTTAATCAAGTTAGGTGGCGACTCCGAATCTTTTTCAAAAGCCCTTTATTCAAATCAAATTTTCAATTCAAACCTAGTTGCACTCATTTTTCTAGGAGGGTGAGTTCTAACGAGAGAGTACAGCATTTTTCCCGCTTTTGTGAGTATTCCTTGAGTGTAAAAAATCTGGGCGCGACAAAAGGCTGAAAAAGGGCAGGAACCCTTAGAATAGGGTCCCGGAGGTAATGAACTTGAAAAAGGATGTCAAGAATTGTTGAAAGGGTTGACCGAGCCATTAGGGGCAGAAAGGTCAACCGGGCCGGAAAGCTGCCAGGATGGACTCGGAATGTCCCGAAAAAAAACTTGAGATTTGAAAACATTATTTAGAATGTTCCCAAAGGCTGCCGATTTGATACCCAAAGCCGGTGTGGTCGAAAAAGGCGACCGACCCACTAGGGGCAAAATGGTCATTTTGCACCGAGTTTACTAGAACTGACACGGAATGATCCGACAAGATAAAGAAAGGTTGAAAATACTATAAAAAGCATTCTCGAGAGGTTACCGGTTTGATATCTAGAGCCGGTGTGGACAGAAAAGGCGACCGACCCACTAGAGGCAAAACGGTCATTTTGCACTGGATTTACCGGAACTGACTTGGAATGATCTGAAAAGATAATAGAAGATTGAGAACACTATAAGAAGCATTCTCGAGAGGTTACCGGTTTGATACCCAGAGCCAGTGTGCTCCCCGGCGCATTCGGATGCCTAGGGGCAAAATGGTCATCTTGACCGAAAAGTCTCGAAATTGGCCCAAAACTGACTAGAAGGCACCTAATCATGCCGGATTGCTTTTAAGACAATCTTGGAAGGTTGGACTTACTGTTCTGAGGACTCAGGTGTGTTCTCGAGAAACGTGCCGAAAAATGGCCCTATGGGCAGTTTGGTCATTTTTCACCGAAGTGGACTAGCAGGCACTGGTGTTGACCTGAGTTTTGAGTATTTTTGCCACTTTGACGGTGGTCTCGCGATACAGGGGTTTTTTGGCAATTCCCTATATCGACCTGCTTGTGAGTATTTCTGCTACTCTAACGGTTGCGATGTTTGCAAGTACTTTCGCTACTCTGACGGTTCGCGTCATTCCCGGGACTGCCTGATCTCTGGAAGCTGCTAAAGGGATTTAGCGCCTGAGAAGTCAACTTTCTCAGAAGGCATGCCGAAACAGACATTTCTGCATTGGCGGGCTAGCAAGCGCCAAAGGTGGACCGTTCTACCATCTAGGGGACTTGGGGTCTCGTCTCGGTCGAGAGGTTTAAAGGGACTTACCGTTCCGAAGGCAATTTCTCTAGAAAACGTGCCGGATAGGATAGACTTACTGTCTCGAGGAATCAGCTTTCTCGAGAGAGGGATTGGAATTGGAATTGGAAAAGGAATTGGAAAGGGGACTTACCGTCTTCAGGAAGACATGCCTGTTGGATTGGAAAAGGGGACTTACCGTCTTTGGAAAGACGTACCTGATTTAGAATTGAAAAGGGGATTTACTGTCTCCAAAAAGACATGCCTGATTTGGAATTGGAAAGGGGACTTACCGTCTCCGAAAAGACGTGCCTATTGGAATATGGACCGAACAATACCCTTAAGGGCATTTCGGTCACTTTGCCTCTATTTGGGCCTGGTGAACTCACAAAGCAATGGATAGACGGGATTAGACTTATAGAGTTGATTTCGATTGAAACACGTCCATATTGACTTGAGCACAAGTCTGGACGGACCGTAGACCGCCGAACGGTAAAAAATGGGGTACTTACAAACACCCGGTTACATTTGTTTCCCAGAAAGTTGCATAGTAAATGGTCGGGACCTTATATAGTGAAGACAATCCACGAGAATGGGCTTACTGAAATTCGAAACCCCACAAATGACAATCAATTCACAGTTAATGGACATCGTCTAAAACATTACGTCAAAAATTTTGTGGCAGAAATAGAGACATTACGTCTCGAATATCCTCCTCCGTTCAAGTAATACTCATTAGGTGATTGTGTATAGTAGTGTTGTTGTATTGTTACAATCTCTAGTGTTTAGTGTGTCCTTCATCACTTAAGTTTGCATCGTTCATCTTCACTCTTTCGTCCATTGAGGGCAATGTGCATATCAAGTTGGGGGGGGGGGGGGGGGGGGGGGGGGGGGGGGGGGGGGGGGGGGTTTTTGGGGAAGCAATCTTGTGATGAATTACATACTTGAGTTGTCATCGAAATTTTAGTTTTAAAAAAAAAATTTGAAAAAAATGCCCGTCCGAACGCCTCACAAGGCCAGTCCGGATGCCTTTTTGCACTTAGAATTTTTTTTGGGTGGTCGGGGAACACAAGCACTGGCCATCCGAATGCCTCTAATTGACCGTTCGGACGCCATTTTTAGTTGAACGACACCGTTTTGGACACCCGTCCGGACGCCTTCTAGTGTCCATCCGGACGCCCTTTTGCTTTTATAAAAACTCCGATTTTCTCCATTTGTCTCATTCGTATACCCACAAAATTTTTGTTTTAGAGAAAGAGGGAGCGTCCGGACGAGGCGACAAAGTCCTACCAGTTTGAAGAGTCGTGACCCTTCAACTTCCCGCCTTTTCGTCTTCTAAGGTAACTATGCAACCTCTCATGTTCCTTTTTGAATCGTTTCCTTTCATATTTATGCTTAGTTAGGATTGGGATTGTGCTATAATTATGATTATGTGGTGGTGTGTGTTGCGACTTGTTTTGTGAAGTTGTTTTGATGGCACCAAAAGGGAGTAAAAAATCTTCTAAAAAGTCTTTGGCCATAGAAGCCTTTGAACCGATTATTCTTTCGAACTATGACTCAGAAATCTTCATTGGTCATCAAGCCTATTTGGACTTTAGGAAAACTTAAGCGGGTAAAGCCGCGGCCGTAGAGCGAAACATAAAACTACGAAATTTTGGGGGTGGGTTTTCCTTAGAAGCTGAGTTTGAAAGGCAGGGGTGGAATGACCTAGCCGCCTATAAGGGGGGAATACATTTTAACCCTTTGTGCGGAACTTATGACTAATATCCGAGTGGCTGACAAAACTGAGGGTCAACATAGGCTGGTGACTTAGGTGAGAGGGAGAGATATAGTGATTACCCCGGCCACTTTTTGTCGTCATTATGGGTTTAGGGGGGAGCCTAATGCCGAGTTTTACCATGGGGTTGGGACCCCGAGCCTCACTGAGATGGCACGGGAGATTCTAGAAGATGATCAGTCCTGGGTTGAGAGGAAGACCCAATGTGAGAAAAAAATTTTAAAAATAAGGTACATTCCACTGTTTCTTTTCTCATGCCATAGTCTGTTACCCCAGGCCCGTTATGCCCAGGTTAGCCTACCCCGAGCCCAGTTAATATGGGTCATTGGAACCCAAAAGACCATAGACTTGCCAAAGTATATGTTCTTCCAGCTCTATCATGATGCAACCAATATCATCCAAGGGGACAGCATTCCAATTGTGTGTATGCTTACCTTCCTGATCCTTGAGTCTGGAGTCTACCCACCTTCATTTTTTTCAAGAAAATCTTTCATGAGTGCTATCAATATGACTTCTATTCATAAGTCAGTAGCACAGTATAGGAGTCACAAGAAGAAGAGGGCCGAGGATGACGAAGAAAGGGGGGAAGGAGGACCATCAACTGAGGGAAGTGGTCGTATTGGGTAGTCTTCGTTGGATAAGGTAGTAAAGATGTTGGAGTTACAAGCGCTGACACAGCAACACCACATCCATCTTTTGGAGGCTCACGCCAATGCCTTTAGGACTTTTCAGACGGAGGTTTATGGCCGATTTGATAAGATTGACAAGGAGCAGAAGCGGCATAGCCAGGCTATTAAAGAGCTACAAAGAGAGATATCCCGTTCGGTGTGGGATCCATCCACTGATATATAATGGATAGTGTTTGCTTGAGTTTAGATCATGTGCATTCAGGATTATTGTATAACTTATCTAAAACTTGTATTTTTACATGTTTGGATGTTATGTTTATGTTTATGAGTTTAGATTGTGCGTCACTTTGTGGCGGTCTAAAACTCTATTTTCATTAGCACTATTTGTTTGTTATTTTTTTGTTATGTACATTAGTTTAATGGAGTACTATTTATCTTAATTTATGTTATGTCATTCATTTTCTTTATTTTATTTTGTTTATTTGTTATTATAAGTTTCACTTAAGAACAGGACAAATAAAGCAATCTTGATAACCATGTCACTCAAAAGGAGTAAGAACATATCACAATAGGGAATCAAACAGTTCGCTAATTCTCGGGAAAGGGATATGTACCTGAACTCGTTTCAGGGGCGACAAGTGTTGATTGAACGCCGAGTACAGCTCTCAGATTTTTCTGATAGGTTTTTGAAATCTACATTCATATAGAGGGGTTGGCTTTGGATGTTAAGGAGAGAAGGCCCAGCGAATGTTGACATGGTGCGAGAATTTTATGCCTATTCGAGCGTGTATGAGACACCCGAGCTCTCCATTCAATCCAAAGTAAGGGGACACGTGATCACTATTGCAACGGATGATATTTGTGAACTTCTGACTTTGCCACAGGTTCCGAGGCCGGATTTTGAGCTATTTAAAGGAAATTCACCCCTATTGATGTGCTTTGTGCTGAACTACAGAAAATACCATCAGTGGGTCATCATTTCATCATACCCGTGTCGTCTTTAAAAAGGGAGTACCGACTATTGAATTTGATCTTTTTCTCAAATATTCTCCCTAAAGTGGATTCGGGTGTCGTAGTGGATCACTCTAGGTGTTTTTGGCTTTACATTATTGGTAAAGGGTACACTATTGATCTGCCTACTATGATGCTGACTGTTATGAGGGAAGCACGCTATTCATCTGGCAGGTTACCCTATGGGTTGTTCATTACCCAACATTTGGAGCAGGGTGGAGTGCCTACATTGCCTTCAGACACCATTGCACATTCGGGTCATCCGTTATCCAGTTTGGATGCTTTGAGTTCTTGAGCACCGCAGCAGAGTGACCTACCCACTTTAGTTCCATGACAACAACAGCCTACCATGTCCAATCTATTAGCAACTGTTGAGTTTTTGCAAAAGGTAAATTTTCAAGTTGAAGGTGGAGGTGGATTCGCTGAAGAGTCACACTTCAATGGCCTCGACTTCAAAGGCTCTGGAGCTTGGTCCTACCCGTTTGTCTTAGGGTTCTTGAGAAAACTTGATTTAGTAATTGTACAGTTAGTAGTATTTTATTTTCTTTGAGGATATTTTTTTTTTCTTTTCGTCTTTTACTTTATTTCTGTTTTCTTTGAGTATTCTCTTTTTTTTTTTAAAAAAAAAGAAACTTTGTTATACTTTGCTAACTAGTTATAGGTGTTGCTCACGTTGATTCACATTTGGACACCAGAACTGAGTTGGTAAGAGTTGAGTATCATATGGTTCATCGGTCATGGTCGGTATTTTCAACACTTTCATTTATATTTTTATTGCTGAGTATTATTTATGTTAGGAGTGTTGAAAAATGTTTTTAGAACCATATTGATGTTCATGTCAATACAATCTTTGAATTGAGAATGATTAGAAGCCTTCATTGGACTAAACTTGAGCTTAATTGTCGAGTTAACTTCTTATAATGATGAATTACAAGTTTTTGCTATGAAAGCATTACAAGAGAGAGATTACATCATTATGCACTGTCTCATTATATGACTTCTTGTGTTGATGATTTTGTGCATGTTTCATCCTTAAATAGTGGAGATTGTACCTTGTGAGCTTTAGAGCTAATTTAGTTTCTTTTCAAAGTGGATTTACATTTACTAGAGGATTTTTCTTTCATTTTTTTGTTTTTTTAATAACTTCATTATACTTAATTTTGATTCATAAGTTAGGTAACGATTAAAGTTATTGACACTTATACTCTCTGGAATTTCAAACTTAATATACTTCGGATATGTTTTTAGGTCATTCTATTATTCCTGGATCCATAATTTCTAGATTTTTTCTCTTGAACCTTTTATATATCATCCTTGATAGAGCCAAATCATTGGTGAAATATTTCTTATGAAAGAGATGTGATATTGGTGCTAGTAAAGAGCTTGAAAAGAAGGGGATGATGCATTTGTGATGTGGTGAAAAAAAAAGAAAAAAAAGAGAAAAGAGAAAAAAAATATGAAAAATCGTGAAAAAAAATAAATATGAAAAAAAAATAAATGAAAAAAATGAGAAGCATTATCATATGAATTGGGAATTGAAAGCATAGTTTTAGTGATCATTGGATGCCTTGAGCATAAACGTTTTAAGTAGTTTATTCTTTCTCTCTCCATATATATTTCTTCTTTATACAGACGGTTGTAGTTGATCCGAAGTATACATGAGTTGAAAATTCTTTTGAGTACTAGTATCTTTGTCAATTTCTTGATTATTACTTTGATTGTGAATATTGTTTCATGAAGCTATATTAAGTCCTAAACACGTACATTTTGGCGGTTGTTGTTATTGGATTGCTCTTATTGCATGATTTAGACAATTACTCTTATGACGAGCTTTCCATTGAGAGACTCATATGTTCATATTTTTTGTGAGTGTATGCCTTGGGAGTGTTTGAATCAAAACATGAAGGATGTTTGTGCATGATATTGATACACTTGAGTTATGTTGCATTGTTAGTGCATTACAATGTGCATCTTTCTTGTAGTTTTCATGTCTTAACCTTGTATGATTTATGATGGAGGTTGAGTTGAGAATTACCTTGAGTAAGTTTTCATATGCCCTAATTGTTCTCTCTATCATTGATTGTTTGAAATGAATAGATGTTTGTGGGTATCATCACTAAAAGTCCTCACGAGACATTACTCATCCACTAGGGATAACCTAAGGGTTTAAAGGCTTGATGCATAGGCTAAATGCATTCGAGACTTCTACAAAAGTGAAGATTACGTTTTTGGTTTTAGTATTTTGCTAGGGACTAGCAAAAATCTAGTTGGGGGGTGTGATTGCGCTTCAAAAGTGCAATTATAATGCCTTAATTAGTACTTTGTTAGCAGTAGTTTATGATTATTTATGTCTTTTTAGTTATGTTTTGATATTAATTAAGTTTATAATGCTTTATGTAGGTTTTGAGCTTAAATGGAATGATTTCGAATGCAATTTAATCATAGGTTTCAAGAGGTTACTGTCAGGTACAAGCTGTTGAAGCTGTGGTACAAGCCGCTGAAGCATGTAGAACTGGAACTTTAGAAGCCCATATCTCGCGAACCAGAAAGACTATTTAGGCCCATAATATGTCGATTTCATATAACTTTTTGAGACCTACAACTTTTCTAAAGGGACCTAGCCCATCTGAGCACTCAGTGAGAACCATTCGTACGACTGACGACGGAATTTATAGATTAATTCATTTTTTAGTTAGAGATAGATTAGTAGGTAGTAGAATAGGTTTAGGAGTTCTATGTTCTGAAGGAGGAGAAGAATTCTAGGGTTTTGGAAGGAAGAATCATCCAAGCTTTAGAGACTATGAATCTTTTCATCTTTCAAGGGAGCATCTTTAATCTTTAATTTTCATATTTAGTTTTTTCTTTCTTATTTTATTGTGAATTTAAGATTATATTCCTTTAATGCAGCGTTTTATTTCTTTAATTATTATTTCCATTATTGCAATCTTTATAATGTATTTTAGTAACTAAATCCATTCTTGGTACGAGTTGAGAAAGTAACTAGGGTATAGGTGGAGATTCAAGATAATTATTTATTTTTCAATATTTTAGGATCTTGAACCAAGATTTATTTTCTTGCCCATGACTATCTTCGAAAACAATATTCTTGATCACATCTAGCATGTATGTATAGACTGATTTATAAGTAGAGATACGCATACCTAGAATTTCTGATAAGGATATTGATTATAATTGCATATATATTCCTATTAAGAGTACTTTAGAAATCTACTGTTCTTGATTAAGTTTCAAACATACCTTGTAGACAGGTTTATAAACTGGGACAAATATGAATGGGATCCTGGTATGAACACTAGTAAATAACTGAATATCAACTCTAAAAGGGTAATCAAATCTTGAGTTTCTTTAATCAAAACTATATTGGGAACTTACCTGTAAGCCTATTACTGGATCAACCTTGCCAAGACCTTTTTATAATTTTTTAATACATCCCTAAAAATTATTTTAATTTTATTGTCTAATAATTTAGATCAATCATCTCCAACAATTGATTTTTACTTTCTTTTTGGAAGCTTTCACGTGATTTTACTTTCTTTTTTTGTTCTAATTGTAGACCTTGTCAGATTAAGTTTATTTCTTGTGTTATCTGTGGATCGACCTCGGACTTACCGAGATATTATTACTACATCGCAACCGCATGTTGGCGGATATAAATTGCACTATTTAGGAGCGATCATTATACCATATTATTGTGCTTTTTTAGTGTGACAATTCATTTATGTTGTATCACGTGTCTATTTGTTTTTATAAACAACACTAGGGGAGCAATTGTAGGCATTATTATAGCTAAATGAGTAAATTATAAAATTTAAAAAAAAAATTCATAAGAAAAAAACTCACACATATTACAATTTAAATGGAACGTCACACCAAATAAACACGATGACATAGTGTGATTGTCAACCTATATAATTTCTCAAAAGGAATGTCAAATTGGAAAATGCATGTGTAACAACATACTTGCTCATTTTACTCTTACCATGGAGTAATCTATTTTATTATGAAAAATTGTATTGTTACAGAATTTTTATACAAAAGTGTCCACTAATGTAATGGTGGTACAGTGGTACTAGAGTTTAATTTTGAAGCATTGATAATGTAATTTTTTTTCTACACAAATGGGCATTAGAACGAGATGTGTGCATGATTAGGATCTTGTTTATTTTTTATTATATACTTTTAATTTTGATACAACATAGAATTTTTTCACATAAGCAACACACTAAAAGGAAGATTTTTTTTTTAAGTTTAGGTATAACATAAAAAATAAAAATAAAAAGCAAGACTTGTGGACATGTATCACATTTTGGTACTCGCATGTGTAAAAAAAATTTACAATGCATTAAAATTAAACTTCTATTGAGTGATGGGCCAATTTGGTGGGTGTTTTATGAAATAATTGCAATATCCACATCAATTGTGTACAGAAATTTCTATACAAAAATTTTGTTTGTGGAATATAACTCTTTGGTTATATAAAGCATGTGCTAGATTTTGTGTAATACCCGTTGTTTTAAATTTTAGTGTGAAAACAAGTTTGGTTGTCTATTCTTTTCTTTTCTTTTTTTAAATGATGGTACTTAATAGGGTGTTTTATTTTAAAAATGTATGACCCTCATTTGGCCACATTATTTTGTATAGAAATTTCTTTTTGTATAGTATTACTCTAGAACTTAAGATCTATGCTTAATAAAAATAACTCCATGCTCATAAAATAGAGCGAAGTGCTCTAAAGAGGGAGAAATCCCAATCAGTATAAGTTCATCCTTTTCCTTTGCATTAGTGAGGAGCTTGAAGAAATTTGATAAAACCATTTAAATCAATCAATGACAAAATCAACTTGAACGAGTTATTGATTTGTTGGCCCAATAAATATACATGTGTACATATGTAGTAGGGGAACAAGGCAACTGATCAATACTTTATTTAACGCGGGTACATAAAATCAAACTCATACTCTGACTAGCTGGTTGCTGCTCGATTGAGAGAGAAGTGAGAGGCAACTAGAAAAGAAGATGTAGTAGGATTTTCTCAAACCGGATCAAGTCCTGCTCTTCCAAGCTTACCCATGCTTCAACTCCACCGCCGTCTCTGGTGCCCAATAATACAAATAGTTCAATTGTAGGGACTAAATGAGTAGTGACCCAAATGGGCCTTCCCCAACCAAAATCAGACTCATAGAAAGGAAACCCCCATGGAGAGTTCTCTTGTCCTTGCATCGTACTCCTCGTCTATCTTATTAATGGCTTCTCTAACTTTGAGTCACCAAACCACGCAGCTCTACATCATCATCATGGTCCAATGCTACCATTTCAGATTTGATAACATTTCTAAATGAATATTCCGGCAATAGAAGGTCCATCCTACCTCTCAAGTTCATCGCAATAGCAAGTA